>VZQC01005092.1:2923500-3056951 GCA_009823505.1 Rhizomys pruinosus
AAAAAAAAAAAAAAGAGAGAGAGAGAAAGATGCAGGACAGTTATGGCAGAATGCATGACCTGGGATGGGGTGGGGGTGGGGGGGGAGGGAAAGGGAAATAAGCCTGACCTGAATTGGAAAAAATGTATGAAATGCACAAAGCATCAATAAAAACTAATTTAAAAAAAAAAAAAAAGAAAGGGGGTTGTCAAATATATGAGGGCATCTAAATCTGATCAGTATATTGCATGAAATTTGGAAAATACTAAGAAAAATTGTAAAATATAACCATTTTGTTAATACCTACCAAAAAAAACCATAACAGGATTCCCCTATTTTCCAGAATTTTAATGGCATTAAGTTATTTCAAGTACTAATTGAAACACTGAGCAAGCTGTAGTTTAATCTCTCTATGCTCTGATTCACACCTACCATTTCTTGTTCCTGAATTGCCTTCTTTGTTTTACAGTCCAAGCACAGACCTACACTAGGATGTAGACTACATTTGGATGAATGGTGGCAAGAAATACACTGACATATATTGAGCAGTCCAATCCCAGGACACCCATATATAACTCTATAGAATAATCTTTGGAAGACTCTGATGACCTTGTGAATTTACGTGAAACATCAAAGAAGGAGGTTATTCTGTAAACACCCAGAGCCCTAAAGATAGTGATCTTCTGTGTTGAAACAAGGGCCCTTGTGCATCACTGTCTGTGATGGTGATCTCTTGAGTTTGATGAGCTGAGACTCTTTAATTTAATTCTGAATACAGAACATTGAGTCCTAATGAACTGGGTTTTCCCCATTGCCTAATTCACTTTATCTATAGTGAGGTGCTCAGGGAGGCCACTAGAAGTCCATTATAGTGGAGGGCTGAAAAACCAGTCTCATGTGGCCTAAGAGACCTAATACACCTTGCTATAGAGTTATAACTAAGTTCCTGGCTTACTCAAAGAAAATAATGAACAATGCATATTTATTTACTCGTTATTTTCCTAAAAATTAAACTCATCTGTGTCATAATATCCATAACAGTAAAGTGATAGTTCTGTCCATATGACTATCATCATGGTATCACACAGAAAATGTTTATGTGGATTTTCTTAAAAGCTATAGATCAATTTAAAGAATTCCCTGAAGTAAACTAATAAACTGTGTGATATATTCAGTATTTGCATGGCAGACTAGAATACTCTGCAGAGCACATGGTATAGAACAAATACCTGGTGTCCAGTAAGTGATGCAATTTCATCACCCTTTAAAGTCTATGGGTCAAGCCAGGCGTGGTGGCGCACGCCTTTAATCCTAGCACTTGGGAGGCAGAGGCAGGCGGATCTTTGTGAGTTCAAGGCCAGCCTGGTCTACACAGTGAGTTCCAGGACAGCTGGGGCTACGGAGAGACNAAAAAAAAAAAAAAAAAAAAACAACCAAAACAAATAAAGTCTATGGGTCACAAGCTAATCTAGACTCCTGTCTTCTTTGTTCCTTTACTAATCACAGATGTTTCCCTCTAGCACATACTTTCTTGGAAAGCTTTCTTATTTGGAAAAATAAGTGAAAAAATCTTATCCAAATTGTGCACAATTATTGTCATTTCTACTTCTGTTTTCTGAGCAAGAAAGAAGTCTCAGGGAAAGGTTGTTTAAAAGGAAGTGGAAGGAATGGTATTTTAAATTTACTGTTTCTATTCTAGTAATCTCCCTGTCATTCATGCATGTATTGTGCAGCATCTTCCACAAAAGTTCTGATTTTAGTTTTCTTTTTCTGTATCTGCCTGTCTCATCTCTCTCTCTCTCTCTCTCTCTCTCTCTCTCTCTCTCTCTCTCTCTCTCTCTCTCTCTCTCTCTCTCTCTCTTCCAGAACCTTACTATGCAGTTGAAGATGACCTTGAATTACTCATCCTCATGCTTCTACTACCTTATTGCTGGGATTATGGACATGTACCACCGTATCTATTAGCAGTGCTAGCGACCAGAGGGTTCTAGCTGCCAAGCAAATAGTCTACTGACTGAGCTACTTCCCCCAACTTCCTGCCCTAACATCTTTAGTTATTCAACCATAGATTAAAAGATTTCATCTGTGATCCCAGCCTTTTTCAGGTCCTCCCTTCTAGTGCATAACCTATATTTGCTCATTCTCTACTAGGAAGCGTAAAAGTATAATAGGATTTTGTAACCTGGCCTTTTTCAGCTTCCTTTAAGAAATATGTTTTATTATTTATTTTTTGGCCTTCTATGTGTCCAGCACAGTTTGCCAAAACTTCTTTATGAAACTTCTGGTTTTACAACTTATAAATGTAATAGCATCTGTTACCGACAATCACACAACTAACCCATTCCTCTCCTTCTTCCCTGGAGAATTAAGCCACAATTAATATGCCTCAAAATTGACTGACATTTTTATTATCAGGGTAATAATTTTACAGCTAATTTCATAATGTTTTTAAATTCCAATAATTTTAGTTATTTTAGAAAATCCTCAGCTGAAAAATCTGCTGCTAATTCTAGAAATATAAAAGATTATAACCATTAGGTATCATAAAGATCACTCTGTTTATAAAGCTTATAAAACATAAATAGCAAGCAATTGAGGAAAGGGAATCTGGCAGAAGGGAAATTACATGCAAAACCAGCTGCAATTAAGACATACTTTGCAACAGTCAATCTTTACATCTGAGATGCATTTATGAACTTCATCATCATCTAAAAGTGGAAGGGCATTAAGCAACTAGAAAGGAAAATACTTATGGAAATGTTTAAGGGTGGGTATTTAGAATGAAGGATGGTTAAGGTTAATTGCATTGATAATATCAAGCAGTAATAGGTCCCCAAGTTTTAACCCTAAAATGAATGTTTCTTCTTAAGTATCTATAATTTGGTTTATCCCTGTGTAAGCTTGATGAATATATTTGTCCTTAATTTAGTTTATTTTCACACTCTTTTCTTGATAATGAGCCTGCTTGTACCAATTCACTACTTGTGCACCTATTCTATTTATACAATTTGCTTTTGGTCTCATGTTTAGGAATACCTACAAGAAAACACAGCATGCTTAACTTGGCAACTTACAGCTATTCTTAGCCATCTGTTTGCTGTAAAGTTGTAGACATTTAAGATTCTGTGACTAATTTCTAACATTTTAGAAATGCAATCTTGTAATTATGCCAGTAGTTATATTACTATAATGCATATGTTTGTATATTGTATCACCAGGATTTTCAAATTTATGATAGCACAAGTTTCCTTTGGGTATATATGGCAGGTGTTTTTTATTTAATTGTCTGATACAATAATAAGCTACAAGTAAAGAGAGTTTTGTCTAAGAATGCATAACAAGTCATCTACTGGCTGGGTTGTTATTAGAATCCACTCATCTGTTGCATTTTTCACCCTAAGCATACTACCATTTTGTTGAAGTTTTTCATGTTTTCTTTACTAATTTCAATCGTGTGTATTATTCTTAATAATTTATAGAATATTGAACAAATAGACCAGTATTCTATCAAAGCTTCACAGTATGCATTTTGCACTTTGCTACCAATATTTATTTCCTTAATATTGCCTAGAACTTCATATTTATGTGTCAGGGCCATGGCACTCTGTATAGTTTTGTAAATTTATCTTCTTAATGCATGGACTTCCAAAGATCAGGGCCTCTGGAATTTTTAGTGCCTTATACCTCATGTAATTACTGTGACCTTTAAATCTACTATATTTTATAGGTGTTTCACCCTGAACTCTTTGAAATACTTTAAGAACCCACAGTAAAGAATACAAAATATGAGCTTCCACCAAGGAAGCCCCATATTTTGAATGAAAAGCAAGATGACTTAGCTTTTGCTGTGGGACCAGCAATCTTCAGAGTCCTGGATATAAGAGACCACCTGGTTACTGAGGTTAAATACTGGATTTTCTTTATCCCAAGTAGAACAGAAAGAGAAGGAGGAGATAGCACAGAAGGAGGCTAACATAGAAGAATAATGAACTGGGGCTGTTTCTATATAGAGCTTATATTCAAGTCTGCTTAAGCCATACTAGAGTATGTTTGAAAACCCCTATGCATCTCCTCATATTATTGTCCCAGTGGCCTTGATGTATTAGAATTATGAAAACCTAAAATGTGATTTTTTTAAAAGAAAATACATTTTAAAGATTTATTTAGTCTACTATATGTGTTTATGAATGTATATATATATGTACCACATGCATGCACATGCCTGGGGAGGACAGGAGAAGGAGTTGGAGTTATAGTTTGTGATCCACCTTATATGAGTTCTGGGAAGCAGTCCAGAGCAGCAAGTCTCTTAACCACTGAGCCTTCCTTCAAGTCTCAATAATCTTATTATACACTTGAAAAACAGGCTCAAAAAGAAGTAAATTTCCCTACCATGGACAGGAATAAGCTTTGCTACAAGAATGCCTAAACATAGCAAGAAGTGAATGGTTAAGTATTTGATTGTAATATTTTTGAATTGACAATCTTTTTTTTCTTAGAAAGTACAAAATATCCAATTACTTGGGCAATAGCCCCCTGATTAAGTACTTACAAGTTTACCAGATGGGACCATGGCTGAACAACCCAAAAATTTGATCTCAAAATTTATATAAGTGAAGAACCTGGAAACCATTTCTTAAGCTATCAAAAATACTGAAAGAGAAAATGTTTATCGTTGAGTGCCTGTTCTTGGCTTTAGAGTGTACACTGTTGGAAGATTGGGACTGCAGTCAGACTGTCTTGATTTCCTGACTCACAATGTTGAAGGCCTCACCCTCTATTTTGTATGTTTTGTATAGTGCGTAAATTTGACATCTGATCTCACTTTCTTTTTTTTTTATTTTATTTATTTTTGTGTGTGTACTGTCTGCATGTAGGTCTGTGCACCCGTGTCGTGCAATGCCGCGGAGGTCAGAAGAGGGCATCAGATTCCCCTGGAACTGGAGTTAAAGATGGTTCTCAGCTGCCATATGGGTGCTGGGGACCGAACCCGAGTCCTCTGCAAGAGCAGTCGGCGCTCTTAACCGCTAGGCCATCTCCCCAGCCCCCATCTGATCTCATTTTCTAACATTATTTAGGGAAAACTTAGGAAGGAGTTGGACATAAGTGTATGGTGCTGCCAAATATCACTGTAGCTTGAAGCCATTCTGTCTTCTACTGGATGATTTCTCCACCTTAATAATTGGGCAGAACGAGTACAGACTGGTAAATTACAGGAAGCAGCTAGCCAAGGCCCCCTTAAATTTACTCTCAGAATCATTAAACTGCTGACAGTTCTCTTTTCATTTGTTGATCCCCTAACTTCCCTTTATTTCAAAGGTTAACATTAAAGAATTTGTGACTGCAAATTCTGTGCTCCTTCTACAACCCAGGCATATCCTTACCAGCATCCTAGGATCCATCCACATAATATATAATCACTATGAAAGGCAGTGCCATTTGACTCGTCTGTGCTGTGACAGGCTATATCCTTTCTCCTCATGATGCCCACACTGAGACATCTTGGCCCTAGGCCCTCTCCTTATCTTTATGTCAGAGACCTCAGACTACTTTGTCCACTCCTGATCTTCCTGCCAGACATCTCCTGACTAGCCTGCTAGAGCTCAGCCACTGGATCCTATTTATTAGTCTTAGTTACCTGTGCTCTACTGGAGAGCTTGGAACCATCCATTCCCACCAATAAAAATATGAAGCATATACCAATTAGCTATTCTTATTCAATCAAACAGTGACCAAGCAATGTCAGCAATATCAAACTTCAACTAAACAAAGGCAGGCTATAATTTCATAGCAAATATGCAACCAACAAAAGAAATCCACATGCCCAAATGACAAAAGTCTTAGAGGGAAGTAGACTAGAAGGAACATAACCTCAAAATAATTAAAGCTATATTCAACAAACCCACAGCCATCATCATTCTAAAGGGAAAAAACAGGAAGCATTCCATTAAATTCAGGAAACAGACAAGGCTGTCCACTACCTCCACTCTTTTTCAATGTAGTGCTATAACTTTTGCTAGAGGAATAAGACGAGAAGGATATTAAAGGGGAAAAGAAGAACCGAATTTATCCCTATATGCAGATGACATGATATTATACATAAAAGACCCCAAACATTTCACCAGAAATAATTATAGAAATAATAGAGACGTGGCTGTGGGGGTTTGGGCACAACAGCCTGCAGATTGGTTTTGCACGAAGGATGCCTGTACTCATGGATTATCACTTATAGCTAAAAAATGAAAAAAAAAAAAAACAGAGAAAGGTGCAAGACAGTTATGGCAGAATACATGATCTGGGATGGGGTAGGGTTGGGGGGGAAGGGAAAGAGAAATATGCCTGATCTGAATTGGAAGATGATGTACGAAATGCACAAAGCATCAATAAAAATTAATTAAAAAAATAATAGAGACGTTCAGCAAAATGGCAGGTTACAAATCTATCTACAAAAGTTAGTAATCTTTCTATATCTAGTAACAAGCCATTGTAGAAAGTGCACATGGAAATCTTACCAATTAAAATAAGCCACAAAACTTTATCTAGGAATTAACCAAAGACTTTAAAGAACTCCATAGTGAAATTTTTAAATCTTTGAAGGAAGAAATTGAGTAACACACCAAAAGATGAAAATACTTCCCATGCTCATTAGTTGGTGGAATTATTGTTGTAAAAATGACCATCCTGTGAAAAATAATTCATATTTTCAATGCAATGTCAATAAAAACCACCATGACAGTCTTTAAAAAGAAACCAGATAGACAAAGTAATCTCAGGATTTATGCTGAGGCACAAACACCAATGCTGGTGGGATTAACATACCCATATCCCAAACTCTTCTACAGAGCTATAGTTATATAAACAGCATAGTATTGGAAAAAAATAGTCAAGTAAATCAATGACACAAAACAGAAAACCCAAACACTAGTACATGCAATTTTGGCAACCTGATGTTTCACAAATATGCCAAGATATTACACTGGAGAAAAATAAAACAAAAACAAACAAACAAAACAAAACAAACAAACAAACAAAACCACCAAACAGCATCTTCAACAAATGGTGCCTGCAAAACTGGATCTGTGCATGTGGAAAAATGAAATTAAACAATTATCTCTCACCATGCACAAAAGTCAACACCAAATGGATCAATGACATCAATGGGAATCCTACAACTTTAAAACTAGTAGAAAAATAGAAAGGCAGTACCCTACAAGATATGGGTGCAGAAAAGGGCTTTCTAAGTATGACATCAATTGCTCAGGCATTAAGAGCAGAAATTGACAAGTGAGACCTCATTGAACTAAAAAGCTTTTGCACAAAAAAGAATCAACCAAGAAAATGAAGAGGAAGTCCAAGGACATAGATAAAATCTTCATCAGCTACAAATATTAATATCCTGAATATACAATGAACTTAAAGATAAAAAATCAAGAAAACAAATGGCCCCCAAAATGATGAGCTATAGGTCTGTGCTGAATTCACAAAAGAAGAAATAAAATGGCTAAGTACTCTTTAAAAGTGTTCAACATACTAATCAATTAGGGAAATTCAACTCAAAACTTTTCTCTCTCATTTGTGGGTATTAGCACCAAATCTATATATGTTTGTATATCCTGATGTAACCATGAGAGCCAAGAAAAATTGCAATAAACCATGCAAGTAAAGGGAAAGAAGAAACTGAAGAGAGGAGGATAGTAGGAACAGGTGTTACACTGAAATCAGATATATGTAGATATTTAACTGGAAAGGAAACAAGGACCAGGGAGGGTTATACAAGGTTCCAGTGTGGTAAAGAGGCAGAAAGTGCTCAAGGGAGGAGCAATAATAGAGTGACAGGTGTATCAAAGGGGGAATGGGCAAGATAGGAGGAATTATAATGCTTAGGTATTGTGGAAAACCAGAGGGAATTCCATTTGTTCAAAAGGCTACTGAGAATATGCATGCTATATTTTTTACATGAGAGTAAGGAGACACTTCCTTTTGAATTGTTAGTCAGGGTAGGTCAAGAGACTCCCCAAATAGAGGTCATTACTATAGCCCTTAAATTCCCCCTAAAACTTGAATGTAAGACCCTATTGCTGAAGGCAGGACACATTTCAGATATACGGTTTGGAGTAATGGATTTAGACCTGACCTGGAACCCTCCTCTCTACAGACAACCTATCATACTTTCAGGGCATACTATGTAAGTTGATAAGGGAGGAGATCAATCTATATTCCAACCCTAAATTTAAAGCCTAATAATGGCAACAATGTCCAGCATAGCAAAGTATCTCTGTTGGTCCAGTACTGGCACTTTTATCTTCAGGTCAATTAACAGCTATATAATTGGACTAAAAGCCTGTGAAATGGGCAGGAACTCTTGTTTGATACTATAAACAGGCAAAAACACATGGCTGGTGAGGCCATAAATCCTAGAGAAAACCCTATATCCATCGTGTCCCTAGACAGATATAGTTTCCTACTGTATCCTAAACATGTATGTATCCTTATATTTACAGGGAAGTTTACATGTCACTACTGGCCAAAGCTACTTTTGCCACAGATGGAGACTATTACAAAGTTCCACACATGGTCAAAGTGAATAATTATCTTTGTTACATCTGACCCTAAGTGATATATGTACAATGGAACCTTTACATCTAAATCTCACAGAACATAGTGGAACAGAAGGTACAGAGAATATTAATGCATCACTTAATGTTCACCAATAAAGCTTCCTCATGCAACAGAGAGTTCTTAACACAGAAAACCATCACTGGCCAAAAGGGAGAGGAAAAGAGATTGTAGAGGGCAACTCCCTGGGTAGCATTGCTGTGGTAAAACACATCCACCCAAGGCTCAGGGACCATTGTAGAAGATTGTAAGAGCTAGGTGTTGTGGATGACCACAAGGAAACAGTTTTCAAGGTTTCTAGGAATTTGCTTATATGAACTAACAGCAGTGTTGAAAATATGCACAAGACCCAAGGAAATTCAAATCAGAGAAAATCAGAATAGAACTGGGGAACTTTGTGGGAGGACCTAACCTTAGCCAAGTAGCTGATCACTACTAGGTGATGCTAACTCCACTGGCTAACTGGGCTCCAGTGGATGAAATACCCAGTGACATCTAGGGCCACAGACTTGATTCAGTAAGCCTTAATGTATATCAGAGAATGCATGAAATCCAATAGGGGATATGAGGATTATATAAAGGAGAGTTTTGAATATGATTAAGATGTGTTAAATGAAATGTACAAAAATTCACTTAAATATATATTTAAAAAAAGAATGACAGCATTTCTATTTCTCAGTGTATGGAAGTGTAAAAGGCTAACTTCTGTAATCTGTAATTAAGAACATCATATCAAGCATTTGGGTTAGTTCCAGCTCTTCACTATTGTGAAGAGAGCTGCAGTAAGCATGGATGTGCATGTCTCCTGACAGTAGGATGAGTCTTTGAGGCATATACCCAGGAATGGTATTACTGGGTCAGGTGGTAGGCTCATTCCAAGTCTTTTAAGGGTTCTCCATACTGCTTTCCATAGTGGTTGTACAAGTTTACATTCCCACCAGCAGTGGATGAGTGTTCCTCTTTCCCCACAACTTCCCCAGCATCTGTTGCCTTTTGTTTTCTTGATTTTAGCTAGCCGTATTGAAGTGAGATGAATTCTGAGAGTGGTTTTAATCTGCATTTCTTTAATTATTAAAGATGTTGAACACCTTTTTAAGATGTTTCTCAGCCATATAATTCCTTACTGGCGAAATATTTGTTCAGCTCTTTGCTCCATCTTTTGAGTAGGTCATTTGTCTTCTTACCTCTTTGTTTTTTGAGTAGTTTATATATTCTTGACATTAATGCTCTGTCAGATGTATCACTGGTAAAGGTTTCCTCCCACTATGTGGGGTTTCTTTTCTTGATTGTTTCTTTTGCTGTACAGAAGCTTTTGAGTTTTGTGAGGTCCCATTTGTCAACTGTTGACCTTACTCCCTGTGCAGCTGCTGTCTGATTTAGAAAGTCTATTTTTACAAGCCTATGTCTTGTAGGTTGTTGCCAACTTTTTCTTCTATCACCTTCAGGGTGTCAGGTTTCATGATGAGGTCTTTGATCCACTTGGACTTGATTTTGGTACAGCATGAGAGATAGGGGTTTAATTTTGTTCTTCTACAAATGATGATCCAGCACTATTTGCTAAAGATGCTATCCTTCCTCCATTGAGGGTTTTTTGCCCCTTTGTCAAATATGAGGTGGCTGGGCTGGAGAGATGGCCTATCAGTTAAGAGCACCAACTGCTCTTGTAGAGGACCCAGGTTGTATCCCCAGCACTCAAATGGCTGCTGAGGACCGTCTTTAACTCCAGTTCCAGGGGGTTCCAACACCCCCTTCTGACCTCCGCAGCATTGCGCTACATGGGTGCACCAAGCTGCATGCAGAGAGTACACTCATATACATAAAAAAAAAAAAAAGAAAAAAATATGAGGTGGCTGAAATTGTATAAGCTCAAGTTTGGATCTTCAATTTTGTTCCATTGGTGAACTGGTCTGTTTTTGTGCCAGTAACAGGCTGTCTTTATGACTATGGGCCTGTAATATAGTTTGAAGTCTGGTAGGGCAATCCCCCCTATATTGCATTTTTCACTCAGGGTTGCTTTAGCTGTTTGGGTTTTTTTGTTTGTTTGTTTGTTTGTTTTTCCATATGAATTTAAGGATTTTTTTTTCTAAGTCTCTGAAGAAGCTCATAGGGATTTTGATTGGGATTACATTGAATCTGTATATCAGTTTGGGTTTATATCAAAATGGACATTTTTACTGTATTAATTTTCCCAATCCATGAGCATGGGAGATCTTTCTATCTTTTGATGTCATTTTCAATCTCCTTCTTCAAGAGTTTAGAATTTTGTTGTAGTGCTTTTTGGTATCTTTGGTTAGGTTTGTTCCCAGGTATCTTATTATTTTTTAGGCTATTGTGAGTGGGAAGGTTTTCTTATATTCCTTCTCCACTTGTTTATTGTTGGTGTAAAGAAAGGCTACTGATTTTTCTAGGTTAATTTTGTAGCCTGACACTTTACTAAATGCTTAATCATTTCTAGAAGTTTTCTGGTGGAGTTTTTAGCACCCCTTAGATAAACTATCATATCATCTGCATAAAGGGATAGCTTAACTTCTTCTTTTCTGATTAGTACTCTTTTAATTTCCTTTTCTTGTCTTATTGCCCTAGCAAGGGTTTCAAGCTCTATGTTGAAGATGAGTGGCAATAAGGGGCAGCCTTGCCAGGTTCCTGCCTTTAAGGGAAATGGTTCCAATTTTTCTCCATTTAAGGTGATGCTGGCATTGGTTTTGTTATATATGGCTTTGATCATGTTGAGAAATGTTCGTTTAAGTCCTGTTCCCTCTAGGACTTTAAACATGAAGTGTTGCTTGATCTTGTCAAAGGCTTTTTCTACATCAATTGAGATGATCATGTGTTTTTTTGTCTTTCAGTCCATTGATCTTTCACCCGTTGGTCTTTTTGAGACAGGGTCTCTCTGTAGCCCCAGCTGTCCTGGAACTCACTTTGTAGAGCAGGCTGGCCTTGAACTCACAAAGATCCACCTGCCTCTGCCTCCCAAGTGCTAGGATTAAAGGCGTGCACCACCACACCCGGCGACCATTAATTTTTTTTATGATATTTATTGACTTATGTATGTTGAACCATCTATGAATCTCTGGTACGAATCCAACTTGATAATGATGGATGATCTTTTTTATGGGAGTCTGTATGCTATTTGTAAGTATTTTGTTGATAATTTTTGCATCTATGTTCATTAATGAGATGTGTCGATAGCTTTCTTTTTTGCTTGCATCTTTGCCTGGTTTTGGTATTAGAGAGAAGGAGTTTGGGAAAATTTCCTCTGTTTGTATGCTTCTAAACAGTTTGAGTTCCAATGGTTGTAGGACCTCTTTAAATGTTTTAGAGAATTCTGCCATGAAACCATCTGGACCAGGGCTTTTTTTAGTTGAGAGTTTCTTAATTATATCTGCAATTTCCTCAAATATTATGGGTCTGTTTAAACTGTCAATCTCATCTTGGTTAAACTTGGTTGGTTCCCAGGGTTTCAGATATTCATCCATTTCTCTTAGGTTTTCAAATTTAGTGGAGTATAGATTTTTTAATTATTCCCATATGATTGTCTGGATCTTTTATTTGTCTGTTGTGATGTTTCCCCTTTCATCACAATACTGTTGATTTGGGGTTGCTCTCTCTATTTTTTTGGTTAACTGGTCTAAAGGTCTGTCTATTTTGTTTATTTTTTCAAAGAACCAGCTTTTGGATTCATTGATTTTATGTATTGTTTTCTTTGTTTCTATTTCACTGATTTCTGCTCTGATTTTTGTTATTTCTTCCTGTCTGTTGCATTTAGGGTTCATTTGTTGTTTCTCTCAAGTGTTTTAGCTGCAGTATTAGATCGTTTATTTGCTCCCTTTCTGGTTTTTTTTGTTTGTTTGTTTGTTTTGTTTTGTTTTGTTTTTGATGTGGGCCCTTAGGTCTATAAATTTCCCTCTCAAGACTGCTTTTAAGTTATCCCACAGGTTTTGTTGTGTTATATTGTCCTTTTTGTTCAGTTCCATGAATAATTTTATTTCAGTCTTTATTTCTTCCCTGACCCATTCATTATTCAGGATTGTGTTGTTTAGTCTCCAGGTGTTCTTATAGCTAGTTGGACTTATTCTGGTGTTCATATTGAGTTTTATTGCACTGTGGTCTGATAGAATGCATGGAATAATTTATATCATTTCATATTTGTTGAGGTTCCTTTTGTGCCCCAGTATGTGGTGGATTTTGGAGAGTGTTACTTGAGGTGCTGAGTAGAAAGTATATTCTCTGGTATTTGGGTGGAATATTCTGTAGATGTCTGTGAGGTCCATTTGGTGTATTGTATTGTTCAGTTCTGATGACTCAGTTTATTTTTTGTCCTATTGATCCTGTCCAAAGGGCTCAGTAGGGTGTTGAAGTCCCCCACTATTACTGTATTAGGATCAATTTGTGTCTTGAGGTCCTGAAGAGTTGTGCTTATAAAGTTAGGTGCACCAGAGTTTGGTGCATAGACATTTAGGATTGTGAAGTCTTCATGGTTCATTGTTTCTTTGACAAGGATGCAGTGGCCCTCTGTTTCTTCTGGTTAATTTTACTTTGAGATCTATTTTGTCTGATATTAGAATAGCCACTCCAGCTTGTTTCTTGGTACCATTTGGTTGGAATATTTTTTTTCCCATCCTTTCACTCTAAGGTGGTGTCTCTCCTTGAGGGTGAGATGGGTTTCTTGTAGACAGCATATAGAAGGGTTCAGATTCCTAAACCATTCTCCCAGTATATGCCTTTTGATTGGGGAGTTTAGACCATTAGTATTGAAGATTATTATTGAGAGATGTGTATTGCTTCCTTTTACCTTATTTTTTTGTTTGCATTCCTGGTCTAGGTTTATATTTACTCTGTAATGATTTTGTTTCTTTCTCTACCAAACAATCCAAAGAACAGAGGAAAAAAGCAAATATCCCTCAAAAATTAAAGAGAGAAAGCAAAAAAATCATTTTTTATTATGACAACGATTATGCTTCACTATTGATTAGTAAATTAAATATCCTCCTTCAACCTCATGAATGCTAGAATTATAGTCATGCAATATAATGTCTTCCTGCCTTTATTATCCTTTATATTTATTCTCTTTTTCCTTCTATGGATCTAATAGTCATCTTTTATACACATCATTTTGCTTTTCCCCTAAATTCCACATCTCAGAGAAAAGAAGAAATTCTTGCATTTCTGAGTCTAGCTTGTATCTGTTAGCATGGTGATCACCGTTTCCAGTCATTCTCCTCAAAGTGACAAAATTTCATTTTTCTTTGTAGTTAATTAAAATCACATTGAGCATTTTCTTTGCTCATTCATCTTTTGATGTACGTCATCAGGCTAATTTTGAACTGAGCTTTTTTTTGAGCAGTGTCATGAAAAACAACTTAACATGCTACGATCACTAGAGTAAACTGAAGAATTTTCAACTTTCAACATTCACTTTTCCAGAACTAGAAATACAATACATTTTTAATGATTCAAGTCAGCCATCAATTCCACTGGACATTATTCAGTCATGAATTTGAATTATGAAGCTAATAACTAACTTTGTTTGGATTATTTCCAATGTATGTCCTTCTTTATAGGTAATTTTACTTACTTTTTATTTAAATAAATTACAACATATTTAAACTGTATGTACGTGTGCATGTGTATATATGTGTGTGTGAGTATGTATGTGTGTGTGTGTGTGTGTGTGTGTGTGTGTGTGTTTAGAGGGACTTGGGGGTGTACATACACATATGTATTTGAAAGCCGGAGGTTAGACTTGGGTGCTGTTCCTCAGGTGCCATTCACTTTTGTTTTAAGAGAGAGTCACATTGTCCTGGAACTTGCTAACTAGGTGAGGCTCGCCAGCCAGCGAGCTTCAGGGGTCCTTCCATCCTTCTCTCCCTATACTGGAAATGCAAATATTCATTGCCACTCCTGGCTTTTTTCACATGGGGTCTGGAGCTCCAACTCATGTTTGCAAGGCAAGGCCTTTTATCTCCCTGTCCTGGCTTTATTGATACTGTTGTGGGAGCAAAATTATCAAGTTAGAAATAGATCTCTACATTTTAGAGTGTAAAAATTGTCCCTCAAACAAATAATAGTGTGATCTAAGGAAAATGATTACTTAGAATTTTATATAGGCAAAGGCAGGGGTGAAAATTGAAGCAGTACAACTTATCTTCTGATGATCTTGTACAACTCTTCCCTAAGTACTTCAGTTTAAAAAAAAAACACAACTAATAAAGATAATGTACTATACAGTGTTGCCAAATGTGGGGGCACAAACTTGTTAACACAGTACTCAGGAGAGGGATAGAAACTGGGGGCCAGCATGAACTACATAGGGAGTTCCTGGCCAGCCTGGGCTACAGATACAGGTGTCAAGAAATAATAATTAGTAACAATAAATGAATATACAATGCCAAAGTAGAAACAGAGATGAAGCTCTATAATTTCATTTGAGAAACTTATTCTAAAAAGGACTGTGGAGTAAGAATTGAAGATTTTCAGATTATATTATCAGTCATGAATATTTAGTTTGCCTCTGTAGTATAAAATCATCTGTAGAAAATGTATAAACAAATGAAGGTATCCACATTTCCACAAATCTTTATTTATGAATATTTTAATGTGATTTTTGCATTGTTTTGACTTGTCATAACCTTAGATTTCTTTTTTCTTATTCAAACACTAGCTTTAGCTTTGGGGCCACACATAAATAGCTGCAGTGAGATTTTGCCCATGCGCAGTAGTTTCAAATGCTTATTCTACAGAATGAAATTAAATTGGATATTCAGCTAAGTAAACTGAAATTCTCCAAATTAGAACATTTTCTGTAGTTCAAGTCAACTATTTAACTCTAGGAAACATCCTTTGTATTACAATTTAGAATTTTATGTATCGAGTGTCCAGAATAAGTAGAAATTGCACTGAAAGGCAGCAAACGTGAGGGAAACACCAATTACATGAGTGATTTGTTGTAAATAAGAAACGAAAAGAACAATTACATCCTTCACCAGGTGAATGATCAGTCAATACATGTGCTTCCACAGCTGAAATTGTATACTGTGTAAGTCTTGTTATTAAATAACTTAATTATCTAATTTACTCATATAAACCTCTACTGTATTGAACTACAGATTTCAGGTCTTGGGCTTTTTACTTTGGGTTCTCTCTTTCACTTTCCACATTCTGAAAAGTAATTACTTCAGTCCATATATCAACAACACAGTGGTAGAACTTGACTGTAACTATCTCTCATTTAAGGTAAAAACATTACAGTATATTGATTCAACATATATTTATTTATATGTTGTATGTTCTTCTATATAGTGAAATTAGAATTGAAAACATTTTAGGAATGTGTTTTGTACTAAGTCTGTGTCAACACCAAATTATCAAAACTGGAAAAAATGCTCTGAGAAAAGACATTAAAGTCTTTGGACATAATGTTGTCAGATTGGCTACTATGATGGATATATTTCCAGTGGAGATTCAGATGTGAAACATTCACTTTATAGTATTCATATAGCATTGACAGACTAATTAGTTACATATAAAATTCAAATGATTCCATCAACTTTTACAATAGAAATAATTTCCCTTATGGGGTAAAAATGAAGGGTATTACACTAGTATCCTTCTGGACAAATAAATGTTGTATCGCAGGGACTGAGAGTGGTTGCTATAAAAATGCATTAAAATTTCAGTGCCTGCTTGGGACATGTTTGAATCTGCCCTGCAATATTTCAGAAGGTCATAAAAAGAAACTTTTTGAAATATGATAGAGAAGGCAACATATAATCAAAAAATAAGCTTATGGCATTGGTCATTGGCAAAAAAAGAGGAGCAAGGAAGATAATCACAGTGAAAAGACGGCTTTTTCCAGGAAGAGAATGAACATAGCATATGTATGTAAGAGTTCATGGTCAGTTTTAGCATAACTTTCAAGAGGGAGAGATAATACTGAGCACTTCAATTTCTAGTAAATGCTCCATGTAAAATCTGCTATTAAGTCAAATTTGTCTTTGTCTTCTAGATATTTGTACACAAGTCTTTAAAGGATGACAGGGTGGGCAAAACAATATGTCATATAATTTTTAGGCTTGCAAAGAAATTTATACTTGAATTCATTTTTATTTATGTTTTGTGTATTTCAGACATCATTTTTCAATTCAGTTCAGGCATATTCTCCTTTCCCTTTCCCCCACACCACCCCACCCCAGATCATGCACTCTGCCATAACTGTCCCTGCATCTTTCTCTCAGTCTTTTTTTCTATGTTTAGTAATTCACACTTTCCTCCATTAATTTTATATTACTCTAAAATATGGATACATACCCTTCACCCATGTACAGTAATTATAGAGTCTGAAAATAATTGGTGGGTGGATTCTAGAGCCTGTTGAAAGATTCACATTATAACAACATAGTTGCTTTCAGATAAACAGAAATATAACCATAATGTCATTCGGCTGAATTCTTTTTTAATTGGCTGTATGTTGTTTGACAATTTAATGTATGTATATAACACATTCAGATTATGCTCATCTCCCACCCTCCCTCCTACCCATGTCAGCCCTTATTCCACCTACAAGTCTCCTTCTCACTGTCATGTCTCTTTGTTTTGTTTTGTGACCTGCTAACTTTAATCAGGGCTGTGTGTAACCATGTGTCCGAAACTATCCAGTGGAGACTGCTGGGCTCACTGATGCCTACAAAGACTCCTCCTCCCCCAGAGTCCATCAGTAGGCAATAGTTCATCAGAGACGAGTTGGGCTTCATGTCCTCCTCCATCCATGGCTGACTGTGGACAGGGCCACTCTTGGGCAGGTCCATTACAGTCAACTGCAGCTACTGTGAGTTAAAGGACATGGCTGCATTGGTTCTGTCTTGCCCAAGAGGGTCACAACCCTTCTCCATATCTTCAGAGGCTTACATTCTTTCTGCCCTCATTTTCAGTGTTTTCTGAGCCTTACCTAGGGTAATATAAATATCATATTAAGGGCTGAGCCCTTGGTGGCCATATGCTCTCAGTATCTTGAGCAGCCATGAGTCTTTGCATTCATCGTAATTCACTGCAAAGAGAGGTTTCTCTGATCAAGTCTGAGAATAACGTTTTTAAATAATATCAGCACATAAGTGAAATTTCTTATTTTTAAAATCCTGCATGATTTTAAGCAGTTCCAACGATCCAATTAGATAATAGCAAGGGAAATAAAGTAAAAGCAGACAGAAAGTTTTCACTTTATATTACACATTGCTACTATCATTTTCTACAACTGCACCCAGGTTCATCCTCTTAAAAATATCTCCATGACAAAAAAGATTATCTGGGAAAACAATTAGTATATGTTCAAGGATGTGGATGCTATGAATTCTACCATTACTGACAAATTTTTTAATAAATTTATATTATTTGTGAAATGGCATGCTCTAGTTTCCTTGTAATATTGATTTTAAATCTGTAAGTGATCTTGCTATCCAAATATTGATAGTTTTAATTGGAATCTTATGCTCTGAGTAGACTCCCAGATTAAAGGATATAGTGAAACTGGAAAAATTTAATTGAAATGTACAAAAGTAAAAATTGTACATGCACAGATATGTTTCTTGCTGCTCTCTTCACAATAGTGAAGAGCTGGAACCAACCCAAATGCCCCTCAACTGAAGAGTGGAAAAAATGTAGTACATCTGCACAATGGAGTTCTACGCAGCAGTAAAGAAAGATGACATCATGAACTCTGCAGGTAAATGAATGGAACTCAAAGCCATTATGCTAAGTGAAGTAACATAGTCCCAGAAAAACAAACAGGGAATGGAGTGTCTCATTTGTGGGTGTTAGCACCAAATTACCCAGTTGAAAGGCAAACTGAAGAATGCTATTGTTATATTTCTTTTTTATCCGAAAGCAACTGCTCTATTATAATGTGAATCTCTTAATGGGCCCTATAATTAACCTACCACTTATTCTCAGACATTGTAATTACAGCATATGAATGGAAGGTATGTATTCATAATTTAGAGTAATATAAAATTAAAAGGAAAAAAGTGAATTCCTAAACATATTTTGGAATTAACATAGTTATTTCTCGAGGTTATAATTTTGTTACATATGTGACGTTTATATAGGCATATTTTGGAGCAATACAAATGGGAGGAAACAACAAGATAAGACTGAGTCAAAGAACTGACTGATACAGTTAAAATCTTCCCAAAACAATAAACCTCTGCAGGGAAAATCTTTAAAAAGTCTGAAAGACGCAGAACATGTATGGCAGAATGCATGAAGTGGGGTGGAGGTGGGCAGCAGGGAAAGGAAAATATGTCTAAATTGGACTGAAAACGATGTATGAAGTATGCAAAACATCAATAAAAGTATTGTATTTAAAAAATTAGCACAGAGTCATCAGGCATTGTAAGTGCGTGCGTGTGTGTGTGTGTGTGTGTGTGTGTGTGTGTCTTCTTCTTACCTTTTTTCTCCTCTCTTTGCCTTATTACTTATATGTTGACAGTCAGCATTTTTCCACCAAATAATGGAATGCATAGATTTTCATTTTCAGGAGTTAACCAGAGATTCCTAACTTTGAATTGATAATGGACCCAGTTGATTTTAGAGGTAGTATTGTATGGGTAGTAAAACCACTACCTCCCCACAAACGCTTAAAAATCATCAAGCTGAGCCTCATTTCTAACTAGTTCCCACCCGTTTATTTCCCTACCTCCAAGACAAATGTCAATTGCACAGAAAAGTCACTTAAAACAACCTTCCCTGAAAAACAATCTGACATTGTAGAAGGAAGATAAACATCTTTTTAAATCAAGGGGAAAAAATAGAGATCGTCCTTTCACAGTCCACAGAGGGAGCCAAATGTGTGGGTCTCAGACTTACAGCACACAGTGCTGTAAAACAATACAGTCAATTCTATTGTTTAAGTACTTACTCTGTGATACCTTCTTAGGCAATCCCCAGAAAACTAACACCATGTCCCTAAAGAAGAACAGTTAGAATTATCAATATGATGTAGGCAGAAAGGATTTCCCCGTGCAAAGACAGCCATCAGAAGAGAGGGCTGCCCAGAATTTAGAGGGGAGGCCCTGCATGGAAAGGGAGCCCTTGCTCAATTGTCCCCTCTCCACACATTCCTGGGTGGTCTTATAATGCCGTACACATCACCCTGAAGCTCTTCATCTTCAATAGATGATTGCATTAAATGTTTTTCTTTAGGTTAAGCTAAAAATTGAATTAGAAAATGATAAATAAGTAGTATTTGATAATGAATCACAAAGAAAAGAAAAAAAACTTTTCTACTTAAAATTATAGTAGTCAAAATTACTTCTTCTACATAAGCTATCATGAATATGAAGGTCTTTAGAAAGACAGCTCTTTATTTGTCTTTAACTGGTTTAATAGAGCTAAGTTTTCTGATTTGCAAAATATTTTCTGTTCCATTAATAAGCTTGATTAATGTGCTTGTATGTTAGGAGGGTAGGGGAAATTTTTTCTTTAGCTAAGGACCTTAATTTAATGTTGTTTTCTGCTCCCTTTGTTCATTTATTTTTGATGTTCAAAACTAATTTCGTCCTCAACAGGCAGTCTTCTGTTGGAAACATCCCTGTTGACCTCTGTCTTCAGTTTTGTGTTAAAATGTTTGTGTGCCATTTTTTTTTTAAGTTCACAAGTCTAATTTTCTCCCCAGAGGGTGTTCACAGTTTCTTCAAAGACTTCGGTGCTTATCTGTTGTTTGAGGTTTTCTTTAACAGCTCACACATTTTGCCTGGAAGGTCTCTCCTGGTCAGCTCAATGAGGAAAAGGAGAGGCTGAATGGGGTGGTGTAGAACCCACTGTTGTTAATTAGTGAGGTTACAACACAGCGTGTTACACTCCACTGTTTCCACTTCCCATAGTTTATCCAGTATCTAAATTGGAAGCAGCAGGTGCTTGATCTGAAAATAAACATTTTTTCTCTTTTTTATCTCAACCTTTTAAATTTAGAGATGATAGCATTTAAAATGATATTTATTCTTAAATGCATATTCTAGAATGTTGTTGGCTAGAAGGTTTACGTTAAATGAGAACACAGCAACCCAGACCCTTATTCTAAAGTGACTTAATTTTTCAGATATATAATCCTGGAACAATTTTGATTAATGTCTACATAGCTCGGACTCCAGTAAAAGTTCATCTTTTCTATGGATTATTACAAATTTCAATCAAAGAAATGAACATGAAAGCAGTACCATCAATAGAGGCCATCGGGAGCTCCAGTATTCTGAATATTCTGCTCCTATATGAGAGGATAATTGGATAATTCCCCTTCCACAGTCCCTGCGTGCTCAGCCCTGCGATTTCCAGGAGCAGACTTAACATGTGCACTGCTTTTCAGCAACCTAAGCTCTCTTTCTTCACCCTCTCTTATTTAATGTTCCAGTCTTTAATCATTCACTTTCATGCCATGTTGTAAACATCACCATTACAATAAGTGGACCCCTCTATGATTTCATTGCCAATCCAGTTTTCTAAACACTCTGTTTTGTACTTACCTCCTTTTGTGTAGACCAAGCCAATAATTCCATGACTCTGAAAAATCCATATTCACATACTTGATGTTTTTCTGTATGTCTTTCTTTCTGTCCTCTTTATTTAACATTAATGTTATAGCCTAGTTCTATAACTTCTTTCTTGCTTATGCTCTCAATTGCTGTGTTTATGAATTTAACACTTCTAGATATTTCACACATATGTGACCCTGTAGTCTCTGGATTTTTGGCTTTGGCTTTTTTATGTGGCTAATCTGCCTACAATTCATGTTTTATCATTAGGCTGTTCCTTCACATGGCTGAATCATGTTTCTAAGCTTAGTGAACGACACCTCAGTTTTTCCATTGGTTAATGCTGTTTGCCAGACATTTCAAAACAAACTAAAAATTCAACTACTTTTGTCTACATTCAGCAGTTGGATCTCTGCATCGCATTTATTTTAACAAAGAACCCTTGTGTTTGACCTTGACTCATTTGAATATATAAGTAGTACAGTATTTACAGTAATTTTTTTATATGGGTTTTACAAGTATTGTTTCTTCTTAAGGAAACTAGTATAGAAAAGGTACATAGGAAATCAAATTCCCAGACCAAAAAATAAACACAAATGAAATCAAAAGGAACCATATTATGCTGTGAACACATGTGCATGAATAATTTTAACTTTTAATGAAAATTAGAACTTTTCTCAGATTTTTCTGGCAAGATATTTTTAATTTTTTATAATATTTTCTCTTTGGTAAAGCCAGTGTGGAATTATTTCCTGTTATTGCCATACCTGTAATCTTGACTCTGTAACTGATATTATTCTTCTTTGGTCTAGATCCTCATATTTTAAAAGTAGCTTCAAGGTGAGGAAAGGTCACTTTTTCTCTGAAAAATCTTCCATTTCCTACTGAAAATCCAAGTCCAGAAGTGAAGCATTCAGATGCTGGAAGTTCAGGATCAGTTGGAAGGTCATTATGAAAACTTGGGTCTGGGTGATCTTATCACTACAAACCTGAAAAGTCACAGTCCTGGAAAAAGGGTAGCCTCTGTGTGGACACATTAAATTTCTATTCAGAGGCAATATGAAGAGGGTTACTAAGCTTTGATCACCAGAATTCAGCAAAATAAAAACAACCAGTAATAAATGTTGAAAACTAGAATTCAAATTATCAGATGTTTTAAAGAGACATAGTGCAGTAGTCATTTTCATTTTAAAAACCACATTACAAAAGAACTATTTTTAAAAATAAGAAAGAATTGAGGGCCTGAAGAGATGGCTCAGCAGTTAAGAGCACCAACTGCTCTTTCAGAGGCCCTGGGTTTGATTCCCAGCACCCACATGGTAGCTAAGAACCACCTTTAACACCAGTTCTAGGGGAATCTGATGCCCTCCTCTGGCATTGCAGGACACAGGTGCGCCAACCTACATGCAGACACTCATAAAAAATAAAAATAAAGTTAAAAAAAAAGAAAGAAACATTAAAAAAAAAAAGATTGAGGAAAAAGAAAACAAATACAAAGAATATCCAAACTGTTCTGTGCCCCCACCCCTGTTTTTCCTGAAAAACATCTATCATACCCTCTTCCTCCATTTCCTGTTCTTTGGAGTATGAATCAGCAACTCTCTGACTTTCAAAAGGGAACATGAATGAATTAATTGGAGCTCCCTCTTGTGGTTTGAAAAACAATGTCTCCCATAGGCTCCAAGTATTTGAACATTTTGTTTCCAGTTGATGGTGCTGTTTTAGGAGGTCTTAGAAGGTGTGGCCATGCTGGAGGAAGCATCTCTGAGGCTTATACAGTTCAAAGAGCCTTGCCAGTCTCCAGTCACTCTCTCTGCTTTCTATGTCTGCTTGAAGATGTGATGCTCTGCTTTCTGCTTCAGCACCTGCCACCATGCATCCCCACCATGATGGACTCCACTTCTCCTGGAACCATCAGCCAAAAGCTCAAATAAACTCTTCTTTTTATAAGTTCCCTTGGTCGTGGTGTGTTTTTTTTTCACAATGTTTATTGATAGATACAAGTACATAAAATCGGGGTATGAACATAATTTGATAGATTAAGTAGACAATTTCAATACTATAATAAGGGAACAATTCAAATTCTCACCATTTGTTTCACACCCACAAAAACCACTTCAAGGGCATTAACGATCTCTCAAATCTGATCAGTTTTGTGCAAGTAAACCATGTTTCTTTTTAAAAAGACTTGTGCACTTACCCAGGCTCAACGATATTGAAATCTAGCACATAAAGCCCATTACTAGAGGTAGAAATACAGGTAATATACTATTATGGCAACAACCATCTATTACAGTTAAGGGTTTTCTGTAACAACCAAATGGGTAGTCTAATGTTGCAACAACTTAATTATTATTGAGCAAAGTGCATTCCTACATTATTCAGTGTTTCTATTCAGTTTTCTAACTTTAAACATCCTATGATAACTGGCAGCAGAGAAGGTCCTTGCAATAGACTGCCTCTGCTTGAGAACTTATGATGTAATTATTGCGTGCTGCTAATATACTATCTAAACATTAAAGGTCATGGTGGTTTTATCACAATAGAAAAGTGACTAATACAGAGAATCTCAGCGATAAATACAGTCCTGTCTTTGACAATATGCTTCTTGGGCTTTCTTGAAATTTTTTGTCATTTTCACTTTGAAATGTATCTCACCGCTGTCCTTTCCAATGACTTTGAATTTCATGTATTTTTTCTTCCTTATTATCCCCTGTGTCCTCAATTTAAGGTTATTCCTCCTGATCACACATGGTGACTGTAGCTTCACCTGGGGTCTACACCACAGTGTCTTCAGGCAGACATGATTCCCTCACACTCATTAGCTTTATTGTTTAAGAAGATAAACATTTGAAGGCATTGTACTAGCTATGGAACAAAATTTGTTCAGATTTTCTTGCCGTTTACCCATTGTCTTTTCTATTTTCTAGGATTGCATCCAGAATATCGTACTACAGTTCATTGTCCCATGTTTTAAGATTTTTTCTTGCCTGTGACAATTTCTTAGACTTTCATAGCTATTGATGAGTATGGTTTGGGAAATGCTGGTGTGGTATATGGCAGAAAGTACCTTTTTGGGATTTGTATAATGCTATCTTTATGACTAGACTAGTGTTATGATTTTATGGAAAAACGTCAGTAGAACTTAAAGTCTATGTTCATGGCACCCTATCGAGGTCATATGCAACATGTGACTGCTAACATTGACCCCGCACCTACATGCAGTGCCTTTCTGATGGTTTCCACTATAACTTTTAAGGTTTTATTCTTTCTTAAACTGTGCTTTTGGAAGAAGTTCACTACACATCTCATATTTAAGGAGTACCGAATTACACTTAATTTAAGGTAGAACAAATTATTCTCCATAGGAGACATGTATTCTCTGAATTTCCTTTAATAATTCACTGTTTTATTAAATTATGTAAATATACCTGTTCATATTATGAATATATGAGTTCATATAAATTTATTTAATATTTTGACTTACTTTTAATGGCATTTGTTTTATTTTTTTTGCTGTCCACAAATTACAGCTTTTAACCACTGGAAGACTTCACTTGACTTGTAGGTCCTATGTTCTGCTCATCTTCCAAACTGTGTGTGTGCAAGTAGATTCCTGTGGCTTGTGTATTTGTGCATGCATATTCAAATGTGTGTCTTTATGTTGTTACCTACATTCCTTCTTTTATTCCTTTTCTGCTCTTATTCATTCTGTATATTTCCTGCCCCAAGAAATGTGATATATACTCAAACTAAGCTTACCCATTTTCCAAGGATCTCTGCCTCCTTTTATTAGTGAATGGTGTTTAGTAGTCAGTCAAATGCAAAATGTACTCATTTACTTGGATCTTTCTGTTTCTAGTACCTTTCAGCCGACAGAAACAAACATGTAAGCTATCATGACAGCAGTGAGAAATTGGACTCTGGCCATCCAACCTTTTCTTAATTCTTCAATTCTAATATGAAGTACAACAGGAAAATAATGGTTAACTATGTTGTAACAATAAGTTTTTCTATATCTTCTTAATCAATCAGAGTATAATACTGAAGTACACATTCTTTTATATGTAAGTTTCCAGATTCCATTTATCTTCCAGTCTTTGTAAGTTAGCATGTGTCTGTCCCACCTCCTTCAGTCAGTTTGCCCTGTGTTTATAATACATTCAGATTGCTTTGTCGCATTCTCTTTATAATCCCATGTTTCTTCTTTGTGGGATAAGTTAGACTTTCTTTTGAACAGACTGGCCATTAGATAGCAGACATCAGATCCCTCCAAAGAAACTGGAGCTACTGAGGAGAGGTAGAGCTTGGATTCAGCAGCCCTCCCAACCAGCTTATGGAGGAGCAGGGATTAATGGCTCCAAGAGCTGGGAGTGCGGGCCAATGGAGCTCTGGGATTCCACCTGTGCCTTGTTGTGCAGAACATCCCAGGTGGGACCTGCCCTATGTGGAGCACTCCAGGGGCCTTGTTAAGTGAAGTTCCCCCCATTCACTCTGTAGGAAAAACCCATTAAATTCACTGGCCATCACTTTAATTGAAGATTCCTGAGACTATTCCTTGGTTCATTTCTCTGGCCCTGAAGCAGGAAGGCCAGGCTCCAAAATGGCCCCCCCGAATGCTCCCCTAAATTAGTGCATGCTGCTGCTCCTCTGGGAGGGAAATTATTTGCTGCCACATTCTGACTTTGTGTTTTTTAAAATATGTGTGCACAAAGTTCATTATTTTTATGCTCTGAAACTGATGGGCTTTGAAAAGTTAGTTGTGGTGTGTGCATCATATTCCCATGTATTTGACTACTCCTCTGCTGCCTTGAGTGCCCTGGCAAACGTTGACCACTTTATTCTATTTGTATTTTATTAAAATAATAATTTCATTATTAACTATGTATATGTGTGTGCAAGAAGGTGTGTACAAAGGAGTGCAAGTCCTCGTGGAGTTCAGAGTTATAAGATCCCCCTGGGGCTGGAGTTCCAGGCAGTTCTGAGCTGTTTGACTTGGGTTCAGAGAGGCTAACTCTGGTCCTCTGCAAGCCTAGTGAGCTTTCTTAACTGTTGAGCCATTTCTCCTGAGCTAAATTAACTTTTTACATTTATTTATTTATTTATTTATTTATTTATTTATTTATTTATTTATTTATTTAATGTGTGTGTGTGTGTGTGTGTGTGTGTGTGTGGTGTGCCTGCAGATGCCAGAAGAGGACATCTGATCTCCTGAGGCTGGAGTTATAGGCAGTTTTGAGCCACCTGCTGTGAGCCCTGGTGAGTAAACTTGGGTCATTTGGAAGAGCAACACATGTCCTTAACTGCTGAGCCATCTTTGTAGCTGTAATTTTAGTTTTGATTTCTCTAAGACATTCTAGAATAAGGATCATATACTATGTGGATTTTCCAGACTGACTCATCATTAGCAATATGCATTCGTGATCTATCTGTGGATATCTGTTTAGGATATTTTGTGATTATATACTTCATGTTTACTTTTTAAGTTTCACTCTTAAAATTCAGTAGGATTCACTGAGGAATGCTCTGGGTATATAATCCTTTTTGGAGGGTTTTAACTATTGATTCAATTTCTTTAATTCAGGTAAGATTATTTGGGTGATCTATTTCTTACATGAATTTCAGCTCTTTCTGTCTTTCAAGGAATTTACTATATCCAAACATTAAAACTGTAGGAGAGAATATTTTTATTGTATTCCTCTATTGTCTTTTCAGTGCTTATGGGACCAATAGTGATGCCTTCTTTGAAGATCAGTTGTGTGTGTGTGTGTGTGTGTGTGTGTGTGTGTGTGTATCCTTTGATTACACAGTTCTCCTGTTGTCATTTATATTTTTCAAAGCCAGCTATAAAATATACTGTGAATGCAAGACAGAAGAAGACTGACAGGAGCACCTGAGGATCATCTCCTGTCCTTCCAGAATACAACATGATACAGTGATTTAGTTCATGTCACAATTCCCTTTCAGATAAAACTCAAAGCAGGTGAATTAGGGGTCTTTCAGCTGGAGCACAATTGGAGCACATGTAGGAAGTGCCTTTTTTTTTAGCAATTGCTGAAGCTTGGCAAATCTGATCACCATAAATCCTTGTCTTCTGTTGTCCTTTGTTCCATATATGCAGGTAACAATTCTACTTGGTGGATTTGATGTGCCTGGATTCTGTCTCTACATTCTAGTGCAAATGCTACTAGGTGAAGGTTTAGAGCCTAATCTTGGGGTAAGTATCCAGTGCCATTATGGACCTTCTTTATCCTCCTTTCCTCCTTATCTTCCTTTTTCTTTTCTTTTGATTTTGTTTGTTTGGTTTTTGTTTTGAGACAGTCTCCCTATAGCCCAAGCTGCTCTGGAAATGGCTATGTAAACCGGGCTGGTCTTGATCTCAGAGAGATCCCCTTCCTCTGTCCTCCCTACCCCCCCCCCCAGTTCTAGGATTAAAAGTATGAACCACCATGCCTGACACCTTTTCTATCTTTTATGGCCTATGTAGCTCTATCCCACAATAAATACATCTCTGTAATGATCTAGAATTGCCTTGTTTCCAAGATTTAGGGCTGAGAGCTTGACCTGTAAATCTCTTTCTCTAATGGGTCCAAGAATATTCATTGACTGCTGCTTTGCTTGGTTATTTTTATGAAAATGAGATTTATGAATTATTTTCACATATTTCTACTGTTACCTTTCATTGCTGTATGATTCCCCATTATATATAGCATATTTTTGCCTTATGTCTTTGCAGATACAAGTTGGTCATAGGGTATGCAGATACTAAGATGGTTCTACAAGTTTTTCAAAAATTAATTCTGATTAATTAAGAAATAAATCAAAATTTTCATAATTTGATTATGAAAAAACTAAATGGTAAATTTCAAATAATATTCCATTTTTTCAACTTTGAGCTTAAACGACTTTAAATATTTTCAGTAAGAATAACAAAAAAATATCATGAATAATTTACTATGTAACTTTTACTGGACACAAAACATTTATCTTGACTGTTAATTCACTTTTGCTAAAATCTCTGTAAATTGAGAACCTGGTGGTATACACCTTTAATTCCAGCACCTAGGAGGAAGAGGCAAGGCGGGTGGGTCATTGTGAGTTTGAGGCCAGTCTGGTCTGTGTAGTGAGTTCCAAACCAGCTAGGGCTACACAATGATATCCAGTCATAAAATAAATCTCTATACGAATTCTTGTCATAGTGACTTTACTCATAAATATTCTGAAAGGTTACACACTAATTTTGCTAAATAAGTAGCAAAATCTTAATTTAGGTAGTTTGATTTCAGACTCTGCTCTTAATTTCTACATAAAATTGGCTTTTGGAAAGCCCTTCAGTATTAGCCAAATGAGACTCTCTATTATGGTAAAATAAAATATAACCTTTCTGTTATATGCTGCAGTCATATGGTGGATCATTGATATTAACACTTCCCACCCTCTAAAAATAAAGGATATTCCTTACACTCTAACTAAGATATGTTAGCCAGCTTAATTAGTAGGTTAATTCTGTTTATTACATTTATTTGTATAGGTATAATTTTTATATGACATTAGAGCAGTTTAATTGGGATTTTTTTTTAATTTATTCAAATTTTCTTATGGGCCTTGAAGAGCATTTTAACCTGTTGAAAATGCAGTGCACTCATAAATATAGACTTCTATACCCCACTTTGTACCCTGAGGTCTACAATAAAAAAAAAAAATACTGGCTTGGCAAAATATGCCCAATGGTGTAATAGTGGGTACTAACAATTTGAAAGTACCCAACCCTTTATCTAACTGGATTTACAGGCTACTTCCTAACAGGGAGTCCATATCTGACACTGATATTAAGGCAAGAACCTGTCACCAGACAAATCACAGGCCTTAGGGGAGAACCTACTATCATGAAGCTAAAGAAACACAATTTTAAATTGATTTGCATGATTTTTCTATGGATAGATTTGTACATAGCTCAGCTCACATCAGAGAAGGTTCTTCTTGCAGCAGATGGTGACTAACAGAGATGCAAAAACATTCAGTTGCAGAGAACAAGAGAGTATAGAAACCTCATCCCTGAATGGGACAGCTATATCACAACTTTTCCTCTCTCCCAAGAGTCAGGGACTATTTTGGAAGAGGATGTGGAAAGACTTTAAGAGGTAGAGGTGGTAGACAAATACAAGAAAACTGTGCTGTCTGCTCCCCACATGGTAGTTGCACATATGAACCCACAGAGTTGTGTAAGACTTGTGAGCCCACAGGCCAGCCAAATGCCCAGCATCAATGGAGCAGGTGAGTAGGAAGCCCCAGGCAGACCTGAGTATCTATAATAAGGATGAATTCTAGCAGAAGGAGGGTCCCTTTTCTTTACTAATCTCAGGAACATGGGAGTGCAAGGTGTGGAATGAAATTTATAGGCCTTAAAATAAATAACCAATAAATTCAAAATGTAAAGGACAGATAATAGTGAAGGAAATGGAATGGGGGAGTGGAGAAATGGTAGAGAAGGGGATGGGTTTGAATATGATCAAAACACATTTCATGAAATTCTGAAATTGATAAAAAATGCATTTCATTAGCCCATTATTTAATTGGGTTGTTTTATTTCTTAGTTCTTTTGTGTATGTGTGTTCTTTATACATTCTAGATGTTAATCCTCTGTCATATAGCTAACAAGGATTCCCTCCCATTCTGTAGACAAACTTTTCACTTAATTAACTGTTTTAAGTGAATTTTTACTTTCATGATGTTTTATTTTTCAAATGTAAACACTATTTCCTGTCTAACTGGAATCCTATTCAGAAAGATTTTCCCCTATGCCAATCCTATTTTTTTGGTAATTTTTTGAATTTTTATGTATTTTACACAGAATGTCTAAAATCAATCTTAAACATCTTTATTCCCCCTTCTCCAATGGCACCCTCCCATAGTGCCACACTGGAATTCATACATTCTGTCATTCATGTTAAGAACTATTGGGTCAAGTTAGTGCCTCCAGATGCTCCTCAGTACAAGTTCATCTACTGAGGTCTAGCTTTTAAGATCACCTCTTCTTCACCCAGCAGTAATTAGCTGCCAATATATTTTTAGCTAAGACTGGGACCTGCTGCCCATTTCCCCAGTTCTAGGCTGAGTTTTTGTCTACTTAAGTTTGCATGGGTCTGGTGCATGCTGATGCCATTACTGCAGGTTCATATGAGCAAGGCCCCAAGAGCTTGCATTCTATTTCCTTATGGCCATGCACCTTCTCCCTGGCTCCTTCAATATTCTTCCTCTCCAGAAATGGTCCCTGAGCCCTGGGCAGGTGAAGTTTAACACAGGTCCAAGGTCCCACCTTCTGCAGTCTATTATTTTCTACTCTTTGGCCATAGGTGCCCTTTTGTGTTCCTGGCCCTTCGTTGCATGCGGGAACTTCATTAAAGAGAACTTACAGATTCATTAGTGTCCTATTTAACTGTTGTACTATGTTCCCAGAGCTATAGGTGTAGTCTCCTGCCATGTGTATTTGGCTATGTTTACAGTACTACACTTGTGTTCCTTCTGTTCAGTGAGCTTTAAGTCTAAATAGGTAGCTCCTGATTACCCTAACCACAATTACCACTACTGCACCAATGTTGTATGCTGCTCCAGTCACTAATGTGATTATTTGGACTTGAAGCTAGTGTTAGATTATTGACTGATGTTCTCCCTTAGCAGCTTGAGTAGTGCTCTCCAAAGCTATGAAAGCTAGCCTTCAGGGGACCTGCCTTCTAGATCAGTTCCAGACTCCATTGCTCCAAATCTGGCCTGCAAAATATGTCCTAACTTTAGCAAAAGGGTCTTAACTTCAAGTTCCCAGAGGCAATCAAGGGCTGTGTAATTTGGGGAGTTATTTGGACTATTCTGGCCAACAACTTAAAGGAAAGTTTTTTCCTGTTTCGAGTTATATAGCCTTTAATTTAAACACATGGACTCACATAGAGATATTGCATGTGTAATGTGCCATTAGATTGTTGGACAAATATGATTCCCTCTATTTTTATACTATCTTGGCATTATTTCTTGCTCATGTCTCTGCCTTGTCTGACCAACCCTCCATGCATTCCCCATTTAAAGTATGGCAATTTTCTCAATTTCTCCCTTAATAATACCAGTCTCCTATGGTCCCACTCCTCTTAAGCTTCTTCCCCTTTATGCCCAAAGTCCTCCTCTCCTCTCCTACTTAAATACCCTCATTTCTATCCATTTCTCCCTTAGTAGGACCTGTCTTCTATTGTTCTCTTTCAGGTTTTTTCTTTCACTTTACCTCCCTGCTTCCTTTCCATTTTCCTGGTTCCTGCAATTACCTCAGGATACACACTCGCATATAAGGATTTGTTGTTAAGATCCACGTATGAAGGAGAGCATACATCATTTTTATGAGTCTGTGTTTTTCTTCTTTATTTTGCTATTCTTTTTATTTTTTAATATATTTTATTGTTATTAAACGTTTTCATACATCATACATGATTTCTCAATCCAATTAAGACTCATTTCCCTTTCCATGCTCCCTACCCTACCCAAGTTCATGCATTCTGACATTTATGTCTTGCATTTTTTTCTGAGTCTTTCCAGATTTGTTTTCAAAGCAGAGGATTATTGTTTTGGGGCAAAGTTAACTGTTTCAGTCATTTTTTTTTGTCCCACTTCTTTTGTTGTTATTGTTCCCTCCAACTTGTATTGCTTCAACATATATATTATATATAATACGTGTGTGTGACCTATACTAAAATTATGCCATCTGAAAGCAAACTATATGTTATTTCCAAAATATTTCAGGAGTCATATTTTTCCATTTTAGCTTTATATTACTCTAAAATATGCATACATAACCTCCACCCATATACCAAAATTCTAACGTCTGAAAATAAATAGTAGGTTAATTCTGGAATGTTGATTAGTTTGCCTTACAACTAGGTACTTGGCGCTACCATTCACAGATGAGGGATACCATTTGCCGTTTCTTTTCTGGGACTGTGTTACTTCACTTTGCAAAATTAAGCTGTTTCCTGGCCATCTTTATTTCTTCCTTTGAGAACTCTTTGGTTCGATCCTTAGCCAGTCTTTTAATTGGGTCACTTGTTTTCTTGATTCTTTGCTTTTTTGAGCTCTTTATATATTCTTAATATTAAACCTCTGTCAGACATGCCACAAGTAAAGTTCTTCTCCTGCTCTGTGAGTTTTCTCTTCACTTACTTGGTCTTTTGTTGTATAGAAATTTTTTAGTTTAATGATGTCCCACTGGTTGATTTTTTTTTTAACCTTAATTCTTGAGAATCTGATATCTTATTTAGAAATTCCTTTCCTACACTTAAATCTTACAGGTTACTGCCAATGCTTTCTTTTTTATTTTTTATTTTATTTTATTTTACTGCCAATGCTTTCTTATAACAGTTTCAGAGTTTTGGGTTTCACATTGAGGTCTTTGATCCATTTCAAGTCGACTTTCATGTAAGGTGAATGATAAGGGTTTTTTACATTTTTCTGCTGGTGAAAACTAAGTTTTGCCAGCACCATTTAAAGAAGATGATCTTTCTTTCACTGGGTGTTCTTGATTACATTTTAAATTATCAGGTGGTTGAAATTGCATGCCATCATGTTTGGGTCTTCAATTATGTTTATTGACTGACAGTTCTATTTTTCTGCCAGTACCATGCTATTTCTATGACTATAGCTCTGTAATATATTTTGAAATCTGTCATAGTAATTGCCTCAGCATTGATCTTTGTGTTTAGGATTGCTTTGGCTATCTGGGTTCTTTTCTGCTTTCTTATGAATTTTAGGATGGTTTCTCTCATGTTCTGTGAAGAATGACATGAGAATTTTGATTGGGATTGTACTGAATCTACATAATGCTTTTGGTAAGATGGTTGTTTTTTACAATATTAAATCTTCTAATCCATGAACATGGGAGATATTTCTATCTTCTCATGTCTTCCTCAGTCTCTTTAAATATTTAAAATTTTCATTTTAGATGTCTTTAATGTCTTTGGTCAGGTTTATTTTGAGATTTCTTTTGAGGCTATTGTGATTGGGAGGAATTTTATATACTCTATCTCCAATTGCTTATTGTTGACATATAGAAAGGTTACTGATATCATAGATTAATTTTATAACTTGCCAGTTTACTAAGAGTATTAATCAGTAGTAGGAGTCTTCTGGTGGATTTTTGTGTGTGTGTGTGAACTCTTATGTACAATATCATATCATCTGCAAAAAAGGATCATTTGACCTCTTCTATTCAAATTAGTACTTTTGTAATTTCCTTCTCTTGTCTTATTGCTCTAGCAAGAGCTTTAAGTACTATATTAAAAAGGAGTATGCCAGGTGTGGTGGCGCACGCCTTTAATCCTAGCACTTGGGAGGCAGAAGCAGGCGGATCTTTGTGAGTTCAAGGCCAGCCTGGCCTACAGAGTGAGTTCCAGGACAGCTGGGGCTACAGGGAGACCCTGTCTCGAAAAGACCAAAAAAAGTAAATAAATAAATAAATAAATAAATAAATAAATAAATAAATAAATAATAAAAAGGAGTAGAGACAGTGCACAGCCTTGTCTGATTCCTGATTTTATTTTTTAATTTTTTTTTAATTTTATTTATTTCTGTATGTGTATGAATGTACTGTTTGCATGCAGGTTTGTGCACCCGTGTCATGCAATGCCATAGAGGTCAGAAGAGGGTGTCGGATTCCCCTGGAACTGGAGTTCTGGAATTGGAGTTTCATACTGTTCTAGGCCGCCATGTGGGTTCTGGGGATCGAACCTGATTCCTCTGTAAGAGCAGTCACACTCTTTTTTTTTTTTTTCACATATGAGCTGTTTTATTCAAGAAAAAATAGCAGTAAAATTTGTACAGTAAGCATGGTGTAGTGGTGTACACATTTCAATCCCTTAACTTGTGAAGCTGAGGCAGGCAGATATAAGTGAGATTGAGGTGAACATCCCAATATTTGTAGTGAAACTATGTAATGAATTCCATGACATCTGGGGCTACAGGTAGACTATATGAGAAAAAAAAAAGAACAGATAGCAGTGTGATTTATGCCCTGGGGAAACATATTTCTCTGTATTCCATTATACATATATACATATCTGTATTTTTACATCTCGCAAACTGTGTTTTGTCAGCCCCCTTATGTTTTGTATTTCATAAGATCCCTTAATCAAATTATCTAAATACCAGATTGTAAATGATTATGAAATGCCATACTTATAAAATGTCACCTCTTACTTAAAAATTTTAGCACTCCCAGTACTGTCTTTCCCCGGAATCACCTTTTCTCCTTTCTTTTTTTTTATTTGATTTTTTAAATTTTTTTATTGATGCTTTGTGTATTTCATAGATCATTTTCCAATTCAGTTCAGGCATATATCCCCTTTCCTTCCCCCCACCCCACCCCTACCCATCCCAGATCAAGCTTGAAGACATCATGTTAAGTGAAGTAACACAGACCCAGAAAAACAAATGACAAATGGTATCTCTCATATGTGGACACTAGTACCAATAACCCAGTTATAAATATTTCTTGTGGAGAGGGAGGCATATTAAAAGAACAACAACAGAAAGATTGCATCAGAAAGCAGTCACACTCTTAACCGCTAGGCCAACTCTCCATTTAGAATTATGTTGGCTGTAGCTGTATTTTATATAGCTTCATTATGTTGAAGTATCTCCCGTCCAGTGAATTCCCTCTAGGACTTAGCATAATAATGAATTTTGTTAAAAGCCTTTTCTGAATCTACTGAGATGACCATGTGTTTTTGTGTTTGACTCCATTTATATGATTTATAACATTTATTATCTCATATATATTGAACCATCCCTGTACCTCTGGAATAAAGCTGATTTGTTCATGGTGGATGATCATTTGATGTGCATCTGTATGTGGTTTACGAGTATTTTGTTGAGAATCATTGCATCAATATACATTAAGGATATGGGCCTCTAGTTTTCTTTTTGGTTGTGTTTTGTATTAGTGTGATACTGCCTTCATGGAAGTAATTTTGGAGTTCTTTTGCTGTTTCTATATTTTTGAATAATTTAAATAGTATTGTTTACAGATATTCTTTAAAAGTCTGGGGCTGGAGAGATGGCCTAGCGGTTAAGAGCGCCGACCGCTCTTACAGAGGACCCGGGTTCGATCCCCAGCACCCACATGGCGGCTGAGAACCGTCTGAAACTCCAGTTCCAGGAGAACTCCAGTTCCAGGGGAATCCGACACCCTCTTCTGACCTCCATGGCATTGCACGACACGGGTGCACAAACTTGCATGCAGACAGTACATTCATACACATACGAAAATAAATAAAATTTTAAAAAATTAAAAAAATTATTAAAAAAAAAAGTCTGGTAGAATTCTCCTGTAAATCCATCCTGGTGTGGGGTTTTGTATTTCAATTTCCTTATATATTACAGGTCTATTTATGCTGGTGACCTCTTCTTGTTTTAGCTTTGGTGAGTCCCAGGATTTTAGTTATTTATCCATTTATTTTAGGTTTTCAAATTTAATAGAGTATAGAATTTCACAGTATTCCCTTATAATGTTCTGGATTATTTTGTTGTCTGTTGTGATGTTTCCCACTTTAATTTCTGATTTTGTTGATTTGGAGTTGCTCATTCTTTCTTTTGGTCAAATAATAGTTGGTCTATCCTGTTTGTCTTTTCAAGAATCAATTATTGGGTTCATTGATCCTTTGTATTGTTTGCTTTGTTTCTATTTCATTAATGTCTGTTCTGCATTTTGTTATTTCTTCTTATATGCTGGATTTGGATTTTATTTGTTGTTGTCTTTCAAGTGTCTTGAGTTCCAACATTAAGTCATTTATTTGTGCTCTTTCTGATTTTTAATGTGGGCACTTAGAACTATAAACTTCCTCCTTATGACTGGTTTTAAAGTATCCCAGAGGTTTTGTTGTGTTGTATTATCATTTCATTTAATTCCAGGAATCCTTCATTCTTAATTTGTTCTTTGACTCATTGATCATTCAGGAATGGGTTGTTCAATTTCCATGAATTGATGTAGTTATTAGGCTGCTTACTTCAGTGTTAATTTTAAACTTTATTTTATTGTGGTCTGATAGAAAGCATGGTTGTTGGTTTTTGTTTTTTTTTTTTTTTTTTCAAACTTTTTCTATTTGTTGAGGCTTGTTTTGTCCCTTAGTATGTGGTTGACTTTGGGCAAAGTTCCATGGCATGATGAATAGAAAGTGTATTATTTGGTGCTTGGATGGACTATTCAGTAGGTGTCTGTTAGGTTCATTTGATGTCTGGCATTGTATAAATCAGATGTCTCTCTGATTGTTCTTTGTCTGGTTGACATGTCTAATGCTGACAGTAAGGTCTTGAAGTCCTCTACTACTAGTGAACTGGGATTAATCTCTGCCTTAAAGTCCTGTAGTACTGTTTTTATGAAGTTGGGTCCAACAGAATTTCATGCACAGATGTTTATGAGTGTTATGTCTTCTTGATTAAGTTTCCCTTTGGTCAGACTGAAGTGACCCTCTTTTTCTTCTGATTAGCTTTTGTTTAAAATCCAGTTTCTCAGATATTAGAATTGCAACTCCTGTTTGTTTCTTAGTGCTATTTCCTTGGATTTTTTTTTCATCTTTTCACTTTAAGGTAGCGCCCGTCCTTGAATTTGAGATGGGTTATTTGCATATAATAAAAAGATGGATTTTGTTTCTTAATCCACTCAACGTTCCTGTGTCTTTTGACTAGGGAATGTATTGCATTAATATTTAAAGTTATTATTGAAAGATATGTATGGATGAAATATTTTTCTTTGCATTCTTGTTCTACTGTTGTGTTTCCATAGTTATACCTTTATTTACTTTCTTTCTATTGCCCCTGGGGTATATTCATTACTTCCTTCAGCTCCTTGTATTGCTTCATGTGTTCTCTGAATGTCTGCTTTTTAGTTCATGAATATTTCAGCCTATTTATGTTGTGGAAGATTTTTCTTTCCCCTTCAAATACAATAGACACTTTTGCTGCATAAAGTATTCTGGGGTGGCACTTATAGTCATTTAGAACTGGGGAAACTTTGTCCAGGCTCTTCTGGTTTTCATAGTTTGCATTGAAAAATCAGCTCTAATTCTGATGGGTATTCCTTTATATGTGACTCTTTGTCTTTTGCATCTTTCAGTATTTTCTTTTAGTACTGTATATTTAGTGTTTGTACTATGATATGGCATGAGGAGTGTCTTTTCTGTGCAATCTTTTTGCTGTTTTTTGTGATTCTTGTATTTGTTGCTTATCTCTTTTCTTAATTTTGGGAAATTTTCTTCTACAATCATGTTGAAGACCTGGTCAATACTATTATTCTGAGATTCTTCTCCTTTATGATATGTAAATTTGGTCTTTTCATTGTATCTCATAGTTCCTGCATATTCCATTCCTGTGTTTAAAAAAATCATATTTTTTGCTTGAGTGGTCCAGTTCTTCAAGTTTAACCTCCAATATTGATATCCTGTTTTCTTTTTCATTCATTCCATTGGTGAGGCTCTTTCCTGTCATTTCAAATTGACTTATTGAATGTTTTACTTCCTTCTTCATTTCATCCTTAATTTTCTTATTTTTATTGCTTTGATAAATTTAGTTTTTCCCTATATTCCTTTAATTCTTTGATTTATTTGTGGGCTTTTAAAATTCATTTAATACTTTCTGTTTATGATTTTTTTTTAATTATGTGTCTTGTCTTATCTCTAGGGGGTTCTCATTGTAGAACTCTTTACTTTTCTATGAGACTGGTGGGTATTTGGTGAGGACATGATGTTTTTACTAATTTTTCATTGTGATTTTGGCATTTCCTTTATTGTTTGTAATTCTGGTATGAAACTCAAGCCTTCCTTTGTTGAGCTGAAGACTGATTCTGTTTGCCTTTTTTTTTTTTTAATTTTCTATGTGTGTGAATATACTGTCTGCATGTAGGTGTGTGCACCCGTGTCATGCAACTTTAAATTATATCTGGTGTAATCTCCAAAGTTGCTCTTTTTGTTCAGGATTTCTTTGTTCATCAGGGTCTTTTGGGTTTCCCTATGAATTTTAAGGAGTTTGTTTTCTGTTGCTGCAAAGAATGAAATTGTAATTTTGATTGGGATTATTTTGGCTCTGAAGACTGTTTTATTAGAATTTCATCTGAGTTTATAAATTCTTCTGATGATTGAGTATGGGCGGTATCTCTATATTCTGGTGACTTTACCGATTTATTTCTCCAATGTTTTAAGTTTTCTTTGTTGTCCATTACTCTCACTGTTTTCATAGGCTCCACAGCGTGACTTTTCATCTCCTCCCATCAAGAAGTATTATCTAGAAATTTGGAGAAATGGAGCTGGAACTGACCTGGAAATCACTTTCTTGACGGCTAGCTTTCGTAGCTTTGGAGAACACTAGGAAAGCTGGTAAGCAAGAACATTAATTGGTCCAGCCCCAGTTTTCAGGGCTTATAACCATAACAATGACTGTCACTGCAAACTATATTGGGGCAGTAGTGGCACTATTACCTTGAGGATAATCAACAGCCACCTAATTGGACTTAAAAGCCCAGTTAATGGGAGGGAAGTCATGTGTGGTATTGTAAACATAGTCAAATACAAGTGGCTGTAGAGGTCATAGATCTTAGAGAAAACCCCAAAGCTGTCATATCCCTAGAAAAGTTTAATTCCTTAGTATGTGCTAAGAATGAATCTTTGCATTTACAGACAAGCGTGCCGGTCACCAGCCATCAAAGAAGATTCTTTTGCAACATTGCAACATTGACAAAGTTCCACACTTATCGCACATAGAAAAAGTGTCTTTTAAATGCTCAACCCTAAGTGATACCTCTACGATGGAATGTCTACACCCAAGGCTCATAGAACCTAATGGTACAAGAGATAGAGAACAATTGGTCAAAGCATAGAGAATAAGTCTGCATAATGTGGATATTGGACAGGACTCCCACCCAGGGTTCATCAACAATTGTGGAAGAGGGGGAAGATTCTAAAGGCCATTGGAAGAGGTGCATGACCACATGTATACAGTCTAAAGGCTCCTGAGCCCTTGGTCATACAAACTTACAGAACTTACAAGAATGGTGACAGCATGCACATGATCCATGAAAACACAAGCAGAACAAAACCAAGCATAGACCTGTGGAAGTGGGCAGGAACCTGACCCCCCCCCCCATTTTAGCTGAAGAACTACTTGGCAGCTGATTACTGTTGGGTAAGGAAGAGGTGATCATCCTTACAGGAGTGACTCTAGCTAGGCCAATTAGACCCCAATGGATGAACCTGTACAGGAGAACATCAGGGAATACTAATTTGACTTGATAGACCTTTACATAAATGACAAAATGCATGAAATTCATTGGGGGCTATGGGAGAATGCCAATGAGGGAGGGTTTAAAGATGATAAAGTTCCTCTGTATGAGATTCACAAAATTCAATAAAAAATAAGTAATAAATCTATCATATGATTTACCACCCCCCAAAGAAGTATGATCTATTTTTTCCCTTGAGTTAATTCTAGCTTGTAAACTGGTTTGCCTCATTTGTGTTTGTTTAGTATTGCCACAATTTGAACCTTGGATCTGAAGAAGGCCTGTGCATATGGTTCTCTCTTTTAGCAAGTTCCTGAGACTCTGTAGGAAAATGTCACATGCTTGGAGGATGACCTGTGGCAGTGTTAAACTTGACTCAGTCAATCATTGACCACTTTGCTTGTGTGAGATTAAACAAAGTTTAGATAATTTGCTGATGTCCTTGGGCAGATACATGAGCAAATTTATCCCAGATCAGTCAAGACTACTAGTTCTCAGAAGAAATTGTGTGACTGCTTGTTAAATTTAGTGGTAGTGTATATGACTATGGATAATTTTAAACTTCTCATGTTTAAGTGAAGTTGGTTGTGGTGGTTTATATTATACCAGATTGCAGTGATGACTGAATAAAAACAGCCTGACTCTTAGCATCCACTTGAGGTAAGAAAAAAAGGCGCTACCCTGAGAACTTGTTCCTTCAGATTACTCTTAGAACCTTGCTCTCAAACAAAGGTATTCCTCTCTATTTTATCGAAACATCATACCTGGCATCAAATAGTAAAGTAAAAGCTTATCTTAACAGAAGGATTTTGCCCTTTCTGAAGCATACTGACCTAGAACATTCATGCACATACAGATACTATCAAGTTGTTTGCAACACAATTGGGAAAAGTTGCTTCCATTGAAAATCTGATTCTTGCAGGCTTGCTTGATATCTGACACACACACACACACACACACACACACACACACACACACACACACAGTCCTAACACAGTCCTTGCCCATGGTACAGAACAATGCCCTTAAAGTCTGCCCCACCCCTACCATTCAAGCCAATCTTTATGTTCTTACGGCATTATAATAAACCATCAAATTTAATAAACCATCAAATTGTATACTGCTTTGTTTTGTTTAGGCCCTGCTTTATAGCATTATCTCTTGAGAACTGTACTAGCACAATAATAAACCTTTTCCTGCTTAGCCTTGAAGTCCCATTCTCTTTCCTATCCCTGCAACACTGATACAGATCAAATGCTAGGGCTAATTAAACTTTAAGATTTGTTGACTTAGTGATAGTATATATGTTTAATAATTATTATTATTAATCTTAGTGTTAAGCATTAGTTTCAGAGCTTTCTGTATTTTAAGCACTCACTGTACCACTGTGCTACAATCCTAGCTCATTAGAAAGCTATTTTAAAAGGGATATCTTCTTAGAATTCTCTGTTCTTATTTGATTTCTCTACATCATTGCAAAATTTATTATTGGAACTAAAATGATAATAAACACATTTAAATCACTTGCTATAAAAATTATACAATTTTTATACCTAATAGTCCTTTGATTATCAAAACTACTGATGAGGAAATTATATTATTTTCCTCACTTAACTGTTTTCTCAGGCATAGTTCTCAACTGTTTAACCATGGCTTTTTAATATCACTATCTTCCTGCCATTCAAAACTTTGAATATTATACTCAGAGATTTTCTTTCTTCCTATAGATTTTTTCAGGTTTATAATTTTGCATCTAATTAGCAGTTTAACATCTGTACTTCTGATTCTTACCAATATGTATAGCATTAGCTGCTGATTTGCTACCCAAAGCACAGCATAATTTGAGTTTGACAAAATAAGCTAAATGAAATAACCACTGCAAGATTAATAGTTCACCAATTTCTTGTTTAAATTTGTGGCAAGTGATTTTTGGGGGCCAAGGGTTCTTGAGAGTGTAATGCAAATATGAATAATCCATTCAAAACTATGCAAATACACAAAATTTGCTCTCAATATTAGAGCTCCTGGAAATCTCTTCTAAAGCATCTCTTTAGATTTTCAAGTAAGATCACCTATTCTACATCAAAATCAAACAAAATAATCTGAAACAAATCACAGCAGCTTGTTATTATGTAGAACTAAAACAATTTAGAGATTTGGAATAGCTTACTTAAAGGATATCTACACCGCACTGTCAGCTCTCATTGTAATATTACAAAGTCATTATCAGTTTCTAATGTGCCTTCTGTTATATTTTGTGGTCCGAGAATTTCTTTTTTTATATATACTGTTTCCTTAGCTGTTTTCTTTCAAATCATTTATTTGAGTTGAATGTAAAATTTACCCCACATAAAACTACCAACCACCAAAGATTTATTTTTAGGTATTATTTTATTTTACTTTGTTTTTATTGATGTTTTGTGCATTTCATACATCATTTCTCAGTCCAATTTAGACTCATTTCCATTTCCATGTCCCCCACCCCACCCAAGTTCATGCATAATGCCAGACCTGCTCTGTATCATTCTTGAGTCTTTTAAAAGTTTTTTCAAAGCAGAAGATCACAGCTCTTGGCAGAAGCTTAATGTTTCAGTTGGTTCCCTGCCCCAGTTCTTTTGTTGTTGTTGTTCCCCTCAATTTGTATTGCTTCAACATATGCATATATTTATGTCACACCTATACTTAAACTATGTCTTCTGAAAATAAACTGTATGTTATTTCCATATCATATTTCAGGATTCACATTTTTCCTTTTTAAATTTATATTCCTCTATGCATGATCTAGAGTGAGATGGGGGAAGGTATAGGGGAATATGTCTAAACTGAACTGAGAAATGATGTCTGAAATACACAAAACATCAATAAAAGCATTAAAAGTTATATTACTCTAAAGTATGTTTACATACCCTATACACATATACCAAGACTACAAAGTCTGAAAAGTAAGTGGAAGGCTAATTATAGAGCCTGTAAGGGATTCACAGTATAAGAGCACAGTTGCTTTAAGGAAATATTGACATATCTCAGTTTCCCTTACAAGTAGGTGCTTGGTGCTAGCATCCACAAATGAGGGACACCATTCGTCCTTTGTTTCTCTGGGACGGGACGTTAACTTCACTCTGGGAGTGTTAACTTCACTTACCATTATATCTTCTAGTTCCATCATCTTTCTTTAACACTGCATAGAACTCCATTGTATAGATGTACCATATTTTCTCTATTCACTCGTTGGTTGAGGAGCATTTGAGTGGCTGTGCATGTATCTCTGCAGTAGGATGAGTCTTGTGGGTATACACACAGGAGTAGTATGACTGGGTCAGGTGGTAGGCTCATTCTGAGTCTTTTAATAATTCTCCATCCAGCATTTGGTATCATTTCTTTCCTTGATCCTAGCCAGTCTTATTGGGATGAGATGATATCTTAAAGTAGTTTTAATTTGCATTTTCTTAATTATTAATGATGTTGAACACTTTTTAAGATGCTTCTCAGCCATCTCTAATTCCTCACTTGTGAAGTCTCTGTTCATCTCTTTACTCCATCTCTGGAATGGGTCATTTGCTTTCTTACGTCTTTGTTTTTTTAGTAGTTTATATATTCTGGAAGTTAATGCTCTATCAGATGTATCAGTGGTGAAGGTTTCCTCCCACTCTGTGGGTATTCTCTTCACTTCTTTGATTGTTTCATTTGCTGTACAGAAGCTTTTGAGTTTAATTTTTCACTTTTCAATTGTTAACCTTATTTCCTGGGCAGCTGCTGTCTGATTTAGAAATTCTTCCCCAACACCTATGCCTAGTAGGTTCCTTCCAACATTTTCTTCTATATTACCTTCATACTTTCGGGTTTCACATTGAGGTCTTTGATCCATTTGGAGTTGTTTCATATAGGACAAAAGGTAGGAGTTTGGTTTTATTCTTCTTCAAGTGTCGATCCAGTTTTGCTAACAACATTTGCTGAAGATGTTCTCTTTCCTACATTGAGTCTTCTTGGACCCTTTATCAAATATTAGGTGGTTGAAATTGTGTGTGCTCAAGTTTGGATCTTCAATTTTGTTCCATTGGTCTACAGGTCTGTTTTGTGCCAGTACCAGGCTGTCTTTATGACTATAGCCCTGTAATCCCCCATGCATTACTCTTTTCACTGAGGGTTTGGCTATTTGGGGTCTTTTGTTTTTCCATATGAATTTAAGGATTTATTTTCCAAATCTGTGAAGAAACTCATGGGGATTTTAATTGGGATTGCATTGAATCTTTATATTGATTTCTAATATATTAATTCTTCCAATCCATGACCTTGGGAGCTCTTTCCATATTCTGATGTCTTCTTCAATCTCCTTTTTCAGGGGCTTAAAGAATTTTTGTAGAAAGATCTTTTGAGTTTTAGTTAGGTTTGTTCTTAGGTATTTTATTGTTTTTGATGCTATTATGAGTATGAAGTTCTTATATTACTTCTTCCTTTGCTTGCTGTTGGTGTAAAGAAAGGGGGCTGAGTTTTCTAGGTTAATTTTGTATTCTACCACTATAATGAAACTCTTAATCATTTCTAGGTGTTTTCTGATGGAGTTTTTAGCATCCCTTAGGTAAACTATCATATCATCTGCAAAAATAAAAGATGCCTTGACTTCCTCTTTTCCAATTAGTACCTTCAATTTCCCTTTCTTGTCTTATTGCCCTAGCAAACATTTCAAGCACTATATTGAAGAGGAGAGGCAATAGGGGGCAGCCTTGCCAGGTTCCTGCTTTTAAGGGGAATGCTTCTAACTTTTCTCCATTTAGGATGATGTGGACTGTGGGTTTCTTGTATATGGCTTTGATTATGTTTAGGAACGATCCCTCCAGCCCAGTTCCCTTTAGGACTTTAAGCTTGAAGGGTGCTGGATTTTGTCAAAGGCTTTTTATGCATTGATTGATATGATCATGCAGTTTTTGTCTTTCAGCAGTTCATTTATGTGTTTTATGATATTTATTGATTTATGTATTTTGAACTATCCCTGCATCTCTGGTATAAATCCAACTTGGTCATGATGGATGATCTTTTTGATATGACACTGTATGCAATTTGCAAGTATTTTATTGAGAATTTTGTGTCTATATTCATTAATGAGATGTGTCTATAGTTTTCTTTATTAGCTCTGTCTTTGCCTGGTTTTACTATTAGAGTGATGCTGGCTTCATAGAAGGAATTTGCAAGATTTCCTTATGTTTGTATCCTTCTGAACATTTTGAGTAGTAATGGCTTAAGTCTTCTTTAAATTTTCTATGTAATTCTGTTCCTAATATAATTCTGGGCCTGGGCATTTTTTAGTTTGGAGGTTTTTAATTATGTTTTCAATTTCCTACAATATTATGGGTTTGTTTAAACTGTCAATCTCTTCTTCGTTGAGATTGATGATTTTTAGGATTTCAGGTATTCATCCATTTCTGTTAGGTTTTCAAATTTAGTAGAGTATATTTTTGAAATATTCCAATATGATTGTCTGGATCTTTTCATTGTCTGTTGTGATGTTAAACATGAATTATATTGCTTTGGAGTTGCTCTTTCTTTCTTTTGGTTAACTCGGCTAGAGTTCTCTTTATCTTGTTTATCCTTTCAAAGAACCAAGTTTTGGATTCATTGATTTTTTATTGTTTTCTTTGTTTCTATTTCATTGATTTCTGCTTTGATTTTTGTGATTTCTTCCTTCATTAGGTTTAGGGTTCATTTGCTGTTGTCTCTCAAGTGTTTTCGGTGGATGTGTTAGATCATTTATATGTTCCCTTTCTGTGTTTGTTTGTTTGTTTGTTTTTATGTAGGCACCCAGGGCTATAAATTTCCCTCTTAGGACTGCTTTTAAAGTATCCCACAGGTTTTGCTGTCTTGTATTGTCATTTACGTTTAGTTCCAGGGATGCTTTTATTTCTTTCTTTATTTCTTCCTTGACCCATTCATTATTCAGGAGTGTGTTATTAATCTTTGTGTGTTCTTGTAGGTAGTAGGGCTTTTCCTGATGTTGATATTGAGCTTTATTGCACTGTGGTCTGATAAAATGCATGAAATTATTTAAATTGTTTTTTTTATTTGTTGAGGTTTGTTTTGTATCTTAGTATGTGGTCAATTTTGAAGAATGTTCTATGGGGTGCTGAGTATAAATTATGTTCTCTGGTGTTTGGGTGGAATATTCAGTAGATGTCTATGAGGTCCATTTGGTGTATTGTATTGTTCAGTTCAGATGTCTTTCTGTTTATTGTTTGTCCAATTGACCTACCCAGTGGACTCAGTGGGGTATTGAATCCCCCCCATTATTAGTGTGCTGGAATTAATCTGTGCCTTAAGGTCTTACAGGATGTTGTTAATAAAATTCAGTGCACCACAGTTTGGTGTGATTGTGAAGTCTTCTTGGTTAATTATTCCTTTGATAAGGATGTAATGGCCCTCTTTGTCTCTTTGGATTAGTTTTACTTTTAGGTCTATTTTGTCTGATATTAGAATAGCGACTCCTGCTTGCTTTTTGGTACCATTTGTTTGGAATATTTTTCCCACCCTTTCACTTTAAGTTGGTGCCTATTATTGAGGGTGAGATGGGTTTCCAGTAGACAGCTCATAGATTGCTTCTGTTTCCTAATCTATTCTCCCAGTCTATGTCTTTTCACTGGGGAGTTTAGACCATTAATGTTTAATGTTATTATGGAGATATGTGTCTTGCTTCTTTTCATCTTATTTCCTGTTTGCATTCTTGGTCTAGGCGTGTATTTTCATATTTATGCTTTTATTAATTTCTCTCTCTCACTGTTTGGGGATAGTCGCTGCTTTCTTTTGTCCTTTGAATGGCTTTGAGTATTTTCTGAAGGGTTGGTTTTCTGGGCATGTATTATTTTACCTTGTTCATGTCATGAAAGCCTTTTCTTTTGCCTTCAACTTTAATCAACAGTTTTGCTGGGTATAGTAATCTGGGATGGCATCTATAGTTGTTTAGTACTGAGAATACTTTGGTCCATGTTCTTCTGGCTTTCATAGTCTGCACTGATGTCAGCTGTAATTCTCATGTGTTTCCCCTTATTTGTAACCTGTTGTTTATCTCTTGTGGCTTTCAGTATCTTGTCTTTGCTCTGGATGCCTAGCATTTTAACTATGATATGACATGGGGAGTTTCTTTTTTGTTCTTGTCTATTTGGTGTTCTATGTGCTTCTTGTATTTGTATGGGTTTGCCTTTTTTCAGTTAGAGGAAATTTTCTTCTTAAGATTTATTCAATACCATTGTCTTCAGATTTTCCTTCCTCAAACCCTGTGATGTGGGGTTTTTGTCTTTTCATAGTGTTCCACATTTCCTGATTGTTCTACTCTTGTGGTATTTTTTTTCTTAATTTTTCATATTCTTTTCTTTAGCATTCTACTTATTCCACTTTATCTCTCAGTGAAATTCTATTTTCTGCTTCCTCCAATCTGTTCCTGAGTCTTTCTCCCATTCTTTCCTGTTGTTTGGGTGTTTGATTTCCTTTTTTTTTTAACGGTTTTCTTTTTTAAATTTTATTTATTTATTTGTTTATTTATTTATTTTATGTGTACGAATATACTGTCTGCATGTAGGTTTATGCACCCGTGTCATGCAATGCCAATGCCATGGAGGTCAGAAGAGGGTGTCGGAATCCCCTGGAACTGGAGTTCTCCTGGAATTGGAGTTATGGACGGTTCTCAGCCGCAATGTGGGATCAAACCTGGGTCCTCTGCAAGAGCAGTCGGCACTCTTAACTGCTAGGCCATCTCTCCAGCCCCTCGATTTCCTTTTTCATTTCATACTGTGATTACTTTAGTATTTCCATTTCCTTTTGGAGCTTGTCATTCTCTTCTTGTAGCTCTTTGCTTTGCTGGTTTGTGTCCTTTTTCATTTCAGCCTGTTATCTCTTCAGTGTTTCCATTTCCTTCTGGAGTTTGTCATTCTCTCCCTCTAGTTACTTTTTGAGTTTGTCATTCTCTCCCTCTAGTTCCTTTTTGAGTTTGTTGCTCTCTCCCTCTAGTTCCTTCCTGAGTTTGTCATTATCTACCTTCAGTTCTTTGATTTGTTCGTTATAGTCCTTGATTTCTTTGAGTATGCCTAAGATTGTTCTCCTAAGATCTGTGTCTTGGGGTGCTTCCAGGGAAATCTCATTGTAGGAATCTTTTATAGAACTGGTAGTGTTATGTATAGATTTATTCTGTGTTCTTCCCATGCTGTTTTTTTATTGTGTTTTTGGCATGCGGGTTTGTTTTGTTGTTTGTATTCTGATGTGAATCTCAACTGTTTCTTTGGTGCTTTGGAAGCTCACTTTGCTTGTTTCTTTCAGATGCTTTCTTTGTCTTCTCCTTATTTATGGAGGGCTGGCTGGTATAGGTTTCAGGTTTTCACTTTTGGTTATATATCGGTAGGTCCAGCTAGTTCTTCTCTTTCTATTCTGAAGGCTCTCCAGAAACTCAATAGGCAATAACCAGGTAGGTTCACCACTGAATGCTGCACTCCCTCTGCTTCCCTCTGGCCAATTCCTCTAGGATGTCTGTGAAGCCTAGTGTGCTGGACCTGGAGTTGTGGTAGGTTCCTGTTCCTTCTTCCTTGTGCCTTGGACTCACTACCTCTATTTCCACTGGGGTACTCCCAACACTGCTGTAGCATGGGAGGAGGGTCGCTCCTTTGGCCTGCATGCCAGCCACCTGTGCATCCCACTGGTCACAGGGTAACTCTGCCCACACCCCAGGGGTGTGGTGTTTCTCCTGGGCACTGGGACCCAGGCCACTGGCCCTGGATCCCCACATGGTTCCAGCTCTGCTGTCCATGTGCCAGCCTCCTGTGTGTCTTGAGAATTTATTTTACTTCAATCAGTAACTAAATGTTATGTGAAACCAGAGAAGGTATTTTCAGTATTTAATATTCAGCAAAGTTGTGCTTGGCTTAAGAAAATATGTTTATTTTGTGAGAAAAATAATTTTGTAATTTGTCATTAATTGTTTTGCACCTTTCCAATCATGTTAACAGGGGCACTGCAGCACCCGTAGTGTGTGGTATCATGGAATTCCTTCCAGATTTACTCTTTGGCCTGTCTGTGTTTCAGATTTGGATGGCCCTCAAATCTCAGGTGTTGAGAAAGTGGTCTCAGTGGTAGCATATTCAAAGATAATGTGGAATATTAAGGCAGTGGAAATGGACCTCTAATGATAGATCTTTAGGTCACTGGGAGTGTGCCCTTGGAAAGAATCAAACATTTTCTCATAAGACCTAATTAGTTAAATTGAAAGATTGTTATAAAAGTAGCAAAGCTGACCCACTCAACCCTGTGTGCTTCCTGGTGGAAGATATGTTCATCTGCTTCTGTATGAGCTCCTTGACACAATGTCTCCACTCTCCTCACCCCAGGCAGACTCCATGGGCCATCCTGGTCTAGAACTTTGAACATCCAAAATTTAGCCAACTGAACTTACTTCATAAGTCTATTTCATTGAAATACCTGATTAATAAAACCACCATTTTCTTTTTAGTGTATTTTCCCCTTCTCTCTTTTTGCTTTTTGTATGATATTTAGTTCTGCACAGTAACTCCAGTCCTTTGGGGAATGAAGAGTGATAACAACTCATGGTTTAACACATAGGTAAATGTGTCTTTTCCACATATTCAAGTCATCAGTGTGTCACTATAGTTTCCAGGGAATAAAGATTACATAAAAGAATCTGCCAATTTTTCTCAGATTTTAAGATTCTGAAAAAATAAGTATTTTCACATATACAAGTAGACTGATATTTATTTGTACAAATTTAATTTGGGATAATAAATATCACTGTGATAGAATTTGGGGTGTCTATATTCTTAATTTCAGTACTGGCCTGGTTTTTGCTAAGTTGCCAAATCTTTCTGTCCCTGTGTTCTGTGTCTGAAAGTGAAATAATGAAATATGATGACTCTGCTCCTCTGGAGGAGTGTGTTCCTATGTTTAAAGGTTTTAAAATTTCCTTTGTATCTGTCCTAGTTTGATTCCTCTGTTGCTGATATAAATACATGACCAAAAAGAAACTTGGAGAAGGGTTTATTTCATCTTATACTTCTAAGGTACAGTCTCTCTGTGAAAGAAGTCATGCACAACTCAAGGCAGGAACCTGGACACAGAAACTGAAACAGAGAGCATGGAAGAAAACTGATGACTGGCTTGCCTTGCCCTGGTTTCTAAGCCTAGGGAACAACCTGCGGAAGAGGGGGCGTGGTAGAATGTAAGGGCTGAGATTGGGGTGAATGGTGAAACTACAGCAATGTAGTCTGGACACTCATTTGATCAACTTGATTGAACAAACAACCTGTCACCCCCCACTGGATGGTGGGGCTGTAGGTGTTTGGGCACAACAGCCTGCAGATAGGTTTTGCATGAAGGATGCTTGTACTCATGGATTATCACTTATAGCTAAAAATGAAAAAAAAAAAAATGAGAGAAAGATGCAGGACAGTTATGGCGGAATGCATGATCTGGGATGGGGTGGGGGGGAGGGAAAGGGAAATAAGCCTGAACTGAATTGGAAAAAATGTATGAAATGCACAAAGCATCAATAAAAATTAATTAAAAAAAAAAAAAAACTAAGAATAAACCTACCACCTGACCCAGTCATACCATTCCTGGGTATATACCCCAAAGACTCATCCTACCGCAAAGATAGATGAATGTACATGTTTATTGCAGCTCTCTTCACAATAGCAAAGAGCTGGAACCAACCCAAATGTCCCTCAACAGATGAGTGGATGACAAAAATGTGATACTTCTACACAATGGAGTACTATTCAGCAGTAAAGAAAGATGGCATTGTGAACTTTGCAGGTAAATAGATGGAGCTCAAAGCCATTATGCTGAGTGAAGTAACATAGTCCCAGAAAGACAAACAGAGAATGGTTTCCCTCATTTGTGGATGCTAACATCAAATCCCCCAGATGAAACACAAGCTGAATAACATTATTGTTATATTTCTGTTTATCTGAAAGCAACTATGTTGTTAAAATATGAATCTCTTAATGGGCTCTAGAATCCACACACCATTTATTTTCAGACTCTGTAATTACTGTATATGGGTGAAGAATATGTATCCATATTTTAGAGTAATATAAAATTAATGGAGGAAAATGTGAATTCCTATGCATAAAAAAAGACAGAGAAAGATGCAGGACAGTTATGGCAGAATGCATGATCTGGGGTAGAGAGGAGGAAAGGGAAAGGGGAATATGACTGAACTTAATTGAAAAATGATGTTTGAAATATACAAAACATCAATAAAAATTTAGTTTATTTTATGTGTGTGAGTTTATTGCCTGCATGTGTGTAAGTACACTCATGTTATGCAATGCCAACATATTCAGAAGAAGGCATAAGATTTCCCTGGAACTAGAGTCATGTGCACTTTAGTGGCCATGAGAGAGATGGAATTTGAACCCAGTTATTCTGCAAGAGCAGCTGGTGTTCTTAATTGATGAGCCATCTTTCCAGCTCCAAATAATATGTCTTAATGACTCTGAAAGAACCCCTCCATGATGCAGGGCTGCAGAGTGTAGGTGTTAAGGATTGCAATTAAGACTCAGCTGCCTTCCAAGAAAGAGCCTCCCCATACAAGGGAGGAAATACAATAAAAAAGGAACGACATGTGGTTGCTATCCTCTGCCTTAGCCTCTGATTTGGAAGGAAAATAGAAAAAAGAAAAGATGAGATGCAGGTGGCAGTTTGTCATTTCTTATAGTTAGCAGGGTGCAAGGAAAAGTTAGTGCCAATTAGATCTATATAAAGGAGCCCAACCCGGGGTCTAAAACTTGGAACCCATGGAAAGTGTCAGATAATGAGGAAGAATAAAACAAGGAAATGGTAATGGAAGATAACCTCAGTGAGTGTAGAGAAAATAATTTTATGCATATGGGGTATTAATGACCTGATGCAAGAGACCATGATGCTCAAGAAATATTCTGTCTTTGAACTGCCAAGGAGTTAAGCAAGAAAGAGTCTCTCACAGCCTGCCTTATGAGGCTGTAGAACATAGGCATAATAGATTCTTTCTGGATGATGTGCGAACAAAGATGCCACATAACACAAATACACATCCTTCCTTGAGACAAAGACTGCACAACCTCTGGCAATATAAGGGAAATCATCCTTAGTGGACTAACTTAGAAGGTACACATGGTTAGTGCTATCTGAGAAATCTGGTACTCAATGATGATAGAAAAACAGTAAATATTACTGATGAATTAGGTATGAGAAAAGCAGTGTTTTATGCCTAGCTCACCATGCCAGATAGGGCCATGTTCACAGGAGAGTTTAAACAAAGAGTTTGATTGAACTGGGATCTTGGGACATTTGTGGGGCTCTAGTGACTTTGCTGAGTCCTGTAGTAAATATATTTATGAGTTTTGCACAGCTCTGGAAAAATCCCTATGACTTAGACCATCATGCAAATTGGGTTCATAAAGTTGTGAAGCAAGACCAGATGGCCCAGCAGGTAATGGCTCTTACTACCAAGGCTGGTGCCTGGAGTTGGATCCCTGGAGCCCACCTGTTAGGAGAGCAGTGACTCCTGCAAGTTGTCCTCTGGTGTTTGCATGCACATGAGAGAAACACAAATAAATGTAAAAATATAATAAAAATCAAATGTGTAAATCAATCAAGAATGGGTGAGAAAAATAACAAGAATACAAAGGATTCTGCACAGTCACCCAAAGGTAACCATGCAAGACTTGTATCGAACCAGAGTTCCTAAAGTCAAAATTACTAGAAATAAAAATGATGTGTTAGTGGTTTTCGGGAAGGCTTCAAGGTATGAGCAACAAATTGTGAAGGACAAGATAAAGCTTGTTGTAAGGATGGGTAGTTTTACATCTCTCCAGAGTATGTAATGTAAAGTATCCTGATATGTATGGGGGTATTGTTCATACAGCCAACGGTCCTTCAGAAGCCAGGTGTGACTGTTAGAAATACAAGGACCCACATTGTTGACCTGGAGTGTTTCAGAACCAGAGAGCCAGAGCCTGCTATAGTGGCCAGCATGGCATGCTAGAACATGCTGTGTTTATATTTGGGCCTGAGTCAAACCAAACAGTACAAATTGTCCCCACCAAACCATCAGGGTTGGGGAAATATACAGCAGTCCTACAGCTGCAGAAGTGCCCTCAGATGAGGAAGCCAGGAGACTTATGAATATTGCCTGCAGATTATGGGTGGTTAATATCCCCATGCTGCTGTAGCCAATACTGCAATCTTGATTAATGAATTATTAGAAGCATTGAGAAATTTTAGTATTGTATTAGTCTTGACAACATGTCTTTTTTAGAATCCACCTTGTCACCCAAGTCCAATTAGCACCCAGTCCAACCCTATAATGTTAACCCTTGAGTGTCTTACAGATATGAAAAAGCAAGTGAAAGAAGAAAGACAGTAATTAAAGACTTTAAATGAATGCACTATGTGTAAGTGGGGAAGGACAGTCCCAGAAGCTAATAGGTTGTTGGGTGAAAATCTTATTACCAAGGGTTGGACACTATTTTATGAGTTGTTGACTGGAGAGACCCATGAGATCTCCCAAAACATATAAGCTATTGTCATCAATGCTGTGGCATGGCACAACTATATAGTAGGCACCTATTGCTAAAGAAACTACAAATCAGCTGATGGACATGGGGAAATCAAACTGCACTGAGAAGAAGCTCTGTCTTTGCTGGTAGGCTTTCATATTGCTGAAAGTTGCTGACAGGCTTCTGGGGAGAATTATTACCAACAGTCCTGGTCAGCTATGTACCCTGCATGCCAATTGTTTTCATAAATAGACGCGGTGTGTCTTTCAAATTCCCTTCTAAAAACTTGTGACACACACAGATCATGGTTGTTGTCATCCTCAATTGGCTATAGAATGAAATCTGTTTTCAAACATAAGCTGACCTGCAGAGATATATAAATTCAGATGTGAGACTTAGTGACTGTTACTGTGACACAGTGGCCTGACATGGAGGATAATAATCAGACATCTACATCAACCCCTCCAGGCTCAGAGAACATTATGGAAGAGGAGGTAGGAAGAGTGTATTGGCCTGAAGAAGGAATAGAGTCAAGCAGCAATTTCTACTAATTAAAATATTCTACCAGGGAGGAAAATTCCGTAAGACTCAGAAACTAAACAAAGTTTACAAGGCTCAGAATACAAACACACAAGTCTTATGAAGTTCCTTAAATTTGCGAGAATCACAAGTCCTCCTCCCAAAAGTTCTATAAACAATAAGGATTGCTGGGGAGAGGAGTCTCCCTGACTTGTCTAGAGGCCTGGAACTCCTGTAAGAGACCTCAGGAGATGCAACTCTTGTGAGTCATCAATTTTGCTTGAGTGAGCTTTTTGATGATGACTGCCTTTGAGTCATCTGTGCCTCTGTAAGTAACTCCTCACCCATACTCCTGTAATTAACCAATAAACTCACTGGTCTGTCATAGGTACTCCAGCTGAAGTTAACAGATGTTAGTTTGTATTTACCCGGAAGATTTACATAGCATGTGATCAAAAGAAGAGCCATTGTGTTACTCAAGTTCTAGCTTCAGTCTTAGGCAGGCCCAGCCTATTTAAGACAGGATGAACCATCTCTAGTGAATAAAGTTTTGTCATGGGACATCTGGGTAAACAAACTTTACTCTTGACTCCATCCATGAACCTTAACATATAAGACAGATTGCATGAAATCCTGTGGGCAGGCTATTGGGGGGCTGCAGATAAGGAAGGGTGTCAAATATGTTTAAGGTGTCTTGTATTTCATCCTCAAGAATTTAATGAAAAGAGACATTGACATAAAAGAGCTCATGTAGCTTTTCATTCTTTGTTTTTGGAATTTACATTTAACATTCATTCTCAGATGGCCTTGAAATATATGGTCTTGAAGATTTTTCATTTATTTAATCATTTACTTTAGGGCAGAAAAGATACTATTTTTTTACATTTATACAACCATGTTAAATCATAATATATTTCAAATTCAGGGAATTTATGTAGAGTATTACATATGCTCATATGCTCATTGCATAATACCAATTATCTGTACATGAAATATTATAAACCAAGCTCTGTGATTGTCAGTTGGAATCATAGTGTTATATATTATATATATATGTATATATAATATTATATATATCATTTTCTTTAAAAAGCTAAAAGTGTTTGATTCTTTACCATCATTATCTCATCCAAATTTTTCTGTTCTTTAGCATTTAAAATTATTTAAATTTTGAGTATTTCATACAAAATGCCTTAACCATCTTTACACTCCATCTCCCATCCAAATCTTCCCATAGCTGCCCCTCACCAACTGTATTTCATGTATTATGTCATTTCTATTATAGCCTATCAAGTCAAATTTCTGTACCCAGATGTCCCTCATTTCAGCTTCATCCACTGGGGTTTAGTCAGCCTATTTAGAGTCACTCCCTTAAAGATCAACTCTCTCTCACCCAGCAGTGATCAGATGCCAACAGTTCTTTGGCTAAGATTGGAGTCTGCCACCCATTTCCACAGTTCTATATTGGGATTTTCTCTGCTTTTACATGGGTCTTGTACAGGCTGAACATTATTGTTGTAGATTCATGCAAGGAAGGTAACAGAAGCCAGTAGGAATCTGTTTCCATATGGTCAGGCACCACTTCCATTGACTCTTACAATCCTCCACCCCTTCTGCAATGTTTCCTAAGCATTGTGTGGGTGGAGATTGATGTAAGAGTTCTGTCCAAGGACCCACACTCTGCAGACTTATTTTCTATACTTTGGCCGCGTGTAGCCTTTAATGTTTGTGGCCCTCTGTTCCATGTGTGAGCTTCATGGATGAGAGTAGAGAGTGCATTACTATTCCCTCTACCCTTTGTTCCACTGTGTTCCATGAGACTTAGGAGTAGAGGTTCCACTGTAGATGTGTCACTTAAGGAAGGCCATATCATAGATGCTTGCTTTTCTCTGCATGACCTATTGTGGAACTCTGTAATAGTCTCTGTTCCAAAAGAAGCTTCTTTGAGTGACTGACATACTTGTCTGTAAATAAAAAAAAATCCATATTTAGCACATAGTAAGAAATTACATTTTTCTAGGAATATGACAGGTGGGGTTTTCTCTAAGCTCTATGACCTCTCTAGCCATGTGTATTTGGCTATATTTACAGTGCCACACATAGGTTCTCTCCATTGAATGGGCTTAAATCCAATTACATAGCTGTTAATTACCCTTAATATAAAAGTTCTACTACTCTCCCAATGGAGTTTCCAGTCCTTGTTGTAGTTATTAGGCTTAAAAGCTGGGGTTGGACCATCAATTGATGCTCTCCCTTAGCAGCTTCAATAGTGTCTTCCAAAACTATAAGAGCTAGCCTTCAGAGAGGACTTGCCCTATGTCTTGTGTTTGAAATATGTCCTTTCTTTGGCAATAGTGTTTTACCTTTAAGTTATGAGACACAATCAAGGATTATGGCAATATCCTCAGTAATTTTGAGAGTCTTTTGGACTACCCTGCTTCATGATTTTTAAGGGACTTTTATTCTGTCTTGTACTGTTTCAGCTGTATACATGAACATATGTAGAGATATTATATGTGTAATTGTTCAGTAAGCATTGAACTAATACATTTTCATCTTGTTTTTGCACCAGCTAAACTTTCTTTTTCTCTCCTCTCTGTCTAACCCTCTCTCCTCTCAGCAGCATTTTTCACATATGCAGTTTTCAAGGGACAGCAAGGTTTATGATAGTAGAAATTATCTTTTCAAGTCATAAGAATAAATTTGTCTCTTTTCGAAGTTGATTTTGAATCAATAATCTCTTCTACTTAGAATATATACTGCTCTAATGATATGTTCAGATGCTTTCTGAAATTGCAATCCTTCAAAATTATGAAGATAGACATTAAAATAGGTATCTGGATTTTTTATTAGAAATGTTGTGAAAATCATGTATTTGGTAATACATAAATTAAGTTGATGCCTCAATAAAAATAGGAAATCAATATATTAATCATTATGATGGAATTCTGCTTCTACACTGCTAGGTAAGGATGATATATGAGAATGAGCATATTTTTCTTGAGAATGTATGAAAATATTCAGATTTATAAAAATATTAATAACAAGCATTTTAAATGTAAGAGAGCTTTATGATTGAGTTGTGTCACACTGCTTTTCTGTGTGTGGCAATATAGAACTGCCTGGATGACTTTGGAAAATTACAACCATTATCGATTGCTTGATTTCCTGCAAGATGTAATATTGTAACATGATATGTGAATTTTTCTTTTTTATGTTTTTAAATATATATTTTATTGATGTTTTACATATTCCATACAACGTTTTTCAGTTAAATTTAGATAATTTTTCAATCTTGTCCTTTAAAAAATTTCTAGCCTACAGATTATAAATGGGAAATAATAATTCAGGCACTTTTTTCATTCATATATAATCTTTTTGTTTATCCAAAATAATTATGGTTCTATTTGAAAAAGGGTTTATAGTCTATCCAGTCATACATGACTCAAATTTGTGCTTTAAAAAATAGGTTAATGTATGTCCTAGAAAAGCATCATAAATAGCATATCACTGAAATTCCAAATATTCAGTCTATAAAGGGCAAAGACATACTGTGTCATGTTAATGGGATTGAACAATTATTACTGGATTTCAGAGTAGAGCTAATATTTAAAAGAAGGCCCTACTTAAGCAGTTAATATTTTATAAGATTAATGCCAGATTTTTGTTTTACAATTTTCATTTTGAAAACTAGTAAAGTGAATACTTAACTTGAAACTTAATAAATGTATTTAGTTGTAGATTACTACTTGTCTTGCAGGAGAGGGAAAAAATCAAGTTAATGATATCTGTTCTGTTGAAATATTGTTGTTATAAAATTGTACAAGGAAATGGCTCTTAAAGTCCTCATATGTTCTAAGAAATACACATTTGGCATACTCTGTTGGCAATTAAAACATAAACATCTACTCTGCACTGGTATCTTGGACAGTTTTCATATTTATCCACTAAGCAAAGTAGATCTCTCTTAAGACAAAATTCAAAGCTTCATACTACTATATGTGATGTCACTGCTTGTTCGAATATTATCTGTGGTATTGATAATTTTATAGTGTTTTTCCTTACCCAAGTTAAAGACCATCCATATAGAGACACTTAGATATTATATACTTGGGGATAATGTTAAACTTCTGTAATCATTTTGCATTCATTGTCATAATGCTAAGCATGATGATCTTGTGTGGTGATAATGTGGATATAATTCTATTGTAAGATAATATAAAAATCCATTAAATTTCTGTATTTAGTCAGATGTATCTACCTTGGCACATCTGGATTTAATGGGATTCCAGCTCCTATGAAAGTTCTGTTAGAGGGGTATTTGAAAAGTTGATACCAGCCTAGGCAGAGCTAATCTACCTGCCATTCTCTAACCTGGTTAAGGGTCAGTGGTTTGGTTTTGAAAACGAAGTTTCCATTTTTTCTTTAAATTTTCTTCACTATATCCTGGGTAAAGGTCACTTAGACCCAGAGAGAAAATGTCCAGATCTCAAAATAAAATGCTAGCTGGGGACACAGGCAAGCAACAAATTTTCTACCTTAGACCACTGGTTTATCTCCCTAACATAGACTTGCTAAATACCCTAGCACAGAATGCTAAACACCCCCTCAGATAATCCCAACCCCCGTGTTCCTTGGCCCCTGATCTGCTGGAGAGACCTGTCCAACTAGGACTTGGAACAAAAATTAACCAAGTTACATTTACAATATAAACATACCAATAATCAATTAAACAAAAGCCAAACAACAGTGCCTGCTGGTCAGATAACCAACAAAAAACATCCATATGCCCAGATGGCAGCAGAAAAACAGAAATAATATGAAAAACCAAGAGAATATGTCCCCAACAAAATCCACTCCCCCTTCAGAAATATGCTACAATGAGAACCATTCCAAGGAACAGCTAGACTCACAATTTAAAAGAATAATTATAAACATGATCAAAGAACTTATAGAAAACACAAACCACTCAACTCGTGATGCAAGCTCAGCAATACACAGTGATGAGCTTAAATGAAATACCAAAAGCAATTCATGACTTGAAAACTGAGTTCACAAAAGAGATAGAAATAGTAAAAAAAAAAAGTGAAGAGAGAAGAATTGTAAACATCAGGTGAACATCAGAGGCTGGGATAGATGGGATTTGTGGATGAAATTGATCAACATATACCAAGTTGCAGTTACATTTTGGTGTATGATTTTATAGTAGGATGAAGATAGACATAATGCAGCATGCATTTCAAAACTTTAAAGAAAGAACTGTGGAAGTTTTAACCGAAAAGTAATTATACATGTTTAACAACTTAGACATGTTCAACAGATATAAGCTCTAAACAATGTATAAATGCATGAAACATCATGTGACCCTTATAATATGTGCAACTTTATATGTGTATATGTAGGGGAGGAAGGGGGAAAATAGAGGGGCATGTTGGGAGAAGGAGGAGGTCAGGGGAGGGGAAGGGTGGAGATAATAGGGGTGCTGAGCTTGGGAAGGAGGAGGGAGGTAGAAAGGGGAAAAAAAAAGAATAGAGACGATTGGATCTTGTGTGTTTAGGGAACCCAGAGTGCAATGTGATGCCCCTAAGACCCCATGAGATCTTCACATACACTCTCTGAAAATTAATGCACAGGTGGTGTAATGTGGGAGCTGTGAGTCAGGGAACACAGTGCTAGACAAAGGACCTCTCCTCTGAATGGCTGCTAAGAGGGAAACAAGAGAATCTCAACATAATACAGGCTATCATAGAAGCTCTTATGTAATAGAAATAGAAAATAAGACCCTACTGCTCAGGACAGTACAATAGAGTATGATGCAAACAGAAGACTACAACTATCCAAGCTACAAAGAAGGGAGCCAGCCCTGGATAGGTCCCCTATATTAAACCTCATCCACCCATGGCTCAAGGATCACTGTGGAAGAGGAGGAGAAAAGATTTTGAGACAAGGATGGTGCATGAATGTAGAGAAGTGCCTTCCAGTCGACTGGAAACTTCCTGTGTGAACTTGTGGCAAAGTTGGCATCAGGAATGGGACCCGTGCCATCTCAGAGAAGGTCAAGAATGGAGCAAGAAAAATGGGTCGGGGACTGGCCCTGGACTGAGAACTACAAGATACTGAGGACTGCTGGGTGAGGAAGAGCATGCCTTACCTAAGATTTCTAGAAATGCAGACTACACTTCAGTGGGTTTATTTGCACAGAAGGACATTTGGTTTCAAGAGCTTGACTGGATAGGGCTTAGCTTGGATGTTGTATTGCCTGAGTTATGATGGGGAGTTGGGATATGTGGAGGACTGAGTTTAATTGGGAACCATTGTATAAGATCTACAAATTCTTGGTAAAATTGGAAAAAGATAAAATCACAGATGTGAGTAATTGTTCCAAGTATTTTGTTATGATGTAATTACATTAAGATCATCTGGAATTTTGTTAACTCTTTGTCAAGCTTTTCAGCAGGTTTTTTTTTTTTATTAATGACCTTATTTTTTATTTCTTTTATGGTTTTTGTATGTGTATAAATGGACTGTCTGCATGTAGGTCTGTGTACCCATGTCGTGCAATGCCGTGGAGGTCAGAGGAAGGTGTGGGATTCCCCTGGGACTGGAGTTAAAGACGGTTCTCAGCCGCCATGTGGTTGCTGGAGATCGAACCTGGGTCGTCTGCAAGAGCAGTTGGCACTCTTAACATCTAGGCCATCTCTCCAGCCCCATAATGGCCTTATTTTTAATGTTCAGAGTTTTATCTTACATATGCTTGGCTAAGATACAGATCTTGAAAAACCAAAAAAAAAAGGAAACGAAAAAGAAAAAAATTCAAACAAAGTAAAGTCTGGCAAATTAACAGTGTTACTCAATAGGACTGGCTCCTCTCAGGCTTGTTCTATGTCATTCTTAGCAAAACAGAATTGAGAGGTTTTAGTAAAAGCTGTATAAATTATTTTATTTATTTATTTATTTATTTATTTATTTTTTATCTTTTCGAGACAGGGTTTCCCTGCAGCCCCAGCTGTCCTGGAACTCACTCTGTAGACCAGGCTGGCCTTGAACTCACAAAGATCCACCTGCCTCTCCCTCCCAAGTGCTAGGATTAAAGGCGTGCACCACCATGCCCACCTATAAATTGTATTCTTAATGTGAACAGCCTAGCTAGTTCAAATAGAATTTAGTATAAATATTTAAATGATATTATTCTCCAAATGTTTTGTTCTAATTTTTTCATGGGCCTTTTACTTCTTATGTCAAACTTACTGTTACATTAGTGTTTAAAAATGTATTCGTGCCTGGAGTTCCAGGACAGCTGGGGCTACAGGGAGCTCATGTCTCAAAAACACCAAAAAAAAATTGTATTCCTTTACATTTCCCTCTGTAATTGCAATACATTTGGAGAACAGACACAAGTGCTTTTCTTCCTTTCCTATTTTTTTGGCATAGGTCTTTCTTTTTAAAAATATTTTATTTATTTTTTATGTGTATGAATGTACTGTCTGCATGGAGGTCTGTGCACCCATGTCATGCAATGCCGCGGAGGTCAGAAGAGGGTGTCGGATTCCCCTGGAACTGGAGTTAAAGACAGTTCTCAGCCACCATTTGGGTGCTGGGGATCAAACCCAGCTCCTCTGCAAGAGCAGTCGGTGCTCTTAACCGCTAGGCCATCTCTCCAGCCCCGGCATAGATCTTTCTACTCTCTGTGTAGACATTAAGCGACTACACATAAAAATCTACCAATATATAGATAATAAAACATAATTTGGAAGAATTTTAAGAGTTTAACATTTATTATGCAGTATCTTTTTCTTTCACAGAGGGATTTTCATTTTTTACAATTTTCTAGAGTCTATACCTACATCATTCTGAACATTCCCTTTTATTGTATTCATTTTATGGATGTGAAGCCTACCAATAAAATGTACTGTGTGCTTATATGTTTCACCATTTTAAATACATTCAAAGCACTAAATTATGCCAAAATCCACTGCATCATTTCTCTAGAACATTTATTTATAAATTATTCCTCTTTCTGAAAATTAGGCTCCTGAGATATTTGGGAAAATTACCAAGGATTTGCTAAGCTTATCACTGTGACCACAGGAAGCCACAAGGAACTAACTGAGCTGTTTTTGAAGATTCCTAGTAATGGCAGTTGCATTTTCTTCCCATACAGGCCCTTCTATTTCTTCTATTTAAACAAAGCTGAAATGAAATTAAGCATTTCAACAGTTTTTTGTTTGTTTGCTTTTACCAGTTCAAATTATGAGTCCCATTTCACCAGCTAAATATTTCTACAAACCATAAATTGTCCCGTTCTTATAAATTAATCTCAGATTCTATGTGAGATACAGTAAATGGAGAAATTGTTAAGCGAGAAATGAAAATTACACAACTCTTTGGGAAGGAGTGGGATATTCTTTCTGTTGAGGAAAGTCTTAAGTCTAGATGTAATCTGTTAAGGGTTGTTTTAAATTTATTTTTGTAGTAAATGTCCTTCCTGGAAGATGAGATAGAGATGTGAAGTCACTGCAAGTTAGATATTACAACTGTTACAATTTACATGCTGCTTAAATCAGGTGAAAGTTAAAATTACATACACACAATAAAATCACCTTCCTTGCTGTGAAGATCTCCTCTCTCAGAAATGTTCAGAGAGGAGAACGTCCCTCTTCACAGCAAGGAAGGTGACACACAATAAAATCACCTTCCTTGCTGTGAAGAGGGAAGATCTCCTCTCTCAGAAATGTTCAGGGGCTGGAGAGATGGCCTAGCGGTTAAGAGCACCGACTGCTCTTACAGAGGACCTGGGTTCGATCCCCAGCACCCACATGGCGGCTGAGAACCGTCTGAAGCTCCAATTCCAGGAGAACTCCAGTTCCAGGGGAATCCGAGACCCTCTTCTGACCTCCGCGGCGTTGCACGACATGGGTGCACAGACTTGCATGCAGACAGTACATTCATACACATACAGAAATAAATAAAATTAATAAAATAATTAAAAAAAAAAAGAGCGCCGACCGCTCTTACAGAGGACCCGGGTTCGATCCCCACCCACATGGCGGCCGAGAGCCGTCTGAGACTCCAATTCCAGGAGAACTCCAGTTCCAGGGGAATCTGAGAGACCCTCTTCTGACCTCTGCGGCATTGCACGACACGGGTGCACAGACTTGTATGCAGACAGTACATTCATACACATACGGAAATAAATAAAATTAATAAAAAAAAATTTTTTTTAAAGAAATGTTCAGGGCATAAATTCTTTGTAGAGGGAGAGCAAGCAAAGTGACAGGAAATAAATTCATATAAGTTCAGATACTAATAAGCCTCATCTGAGAGTATTGTGTAAGGACAGCATGGTAACACATGCCTGCATGGTAGATCAGGAGGGACATATGAAAGTAGTTCCCAGCCACTTGTGGTCTACATAGTTAGACCTTCCATTGGACAAAGAAAGAAAGAAAGAAAAGAGATGTGGAGTAAGGAAGGGAGGGAAGGAAGAAGCAAAAAGGAAGCAAAAAGAGCATTGTGTGATTATAACATGACCATGGTCAAAAGAACTGTCAGTAATTCAGGACTCATAAAATAATGATAGCCTCGGTTGAACGACATTACATTTGTGTTTGAAAATCAAAAGTGTATTATTTTAAGACATTTACTGAGTATAACCTTGACCTGAATAGGAATCTGCTCTTTCTCAAAGAAGGCCCATTGTAATGCCAACATTTCACAAAAACCTTGCTGTTGCAGGGCCCAAAGGCAAACTGATCAGTTCTGGGTGGAAGATCTTTTCATATTTCTCACTGTGGGTTTTATGTCATTCCTGTTTCAGGGTGAATTCCTACAACTGTTATTGCATTTAGTGATCAGACTCCCAATTAGTAGTTACAGTATTTGTTCAATGTTGCAGCTGGTAGTTTTCTAAGTTTATTTCCAGGTTCGGGTAGTTAATCTTTCTTTCACCAGACTGGGTAGAGTTGGAATTGATTTGGGTAAGGCCTTCTTTTTTGTTTACCACATATATTTTACTTCCTTTGTACTATGCATTTCTTTCTTCTTTTCTCATTCTTTTGATTTTATGCATACATATGCTCCACCCATAAACCAAAAATTCCAAAGTCTGAAAATAAATGGTAGTTTAAATCTAGAAGCTGTTTAGGGATCCACACTATAAGCGCACAGTTATTTTTAGATCATGAGGAATATAACATTAATTTTGCTCAGTTTGCCCTACAACTAGGTAGTTTGTGCTAGCATCCACAAATGAGGGATACCATTTGTAGTTTGATTTTCTGGGACTGTTGTTATTTCACTTAACATAATATCTGCTAGTTCTATCTATTTACCTGCAAAGTTCATGATGTCATCTTTACCACTACATAGAACTCCATTGTGTAGATGTACCACATTCTCTCTATCCACTCGTCAGTTGAGGGGCACTTGGGTTGGTTCCAGCTCTTTGCTATTGTGAAGAGAGTTGCAATAAACATAGCTGTGCTATCTCTGGGTAGGATGAGTTTTGTGGGTATATACCTAGGAGTTGGTATGACTGGGTTAGGTGGTAAGCTCATTTTGAGTTTTTAAAGTTTCTCCACACTGCTTTCCATAGTGGTTGTACAAATTTACATTCCCACCAGCTAGTGGATGAGTGTTCCCATTTTCCACCAACCTCTCCAGCATTTAGTATCATTTTTTTTCTTGATCCTAGCCAGTCTTACTGGAATGAGATGATATCTTAAAGTGGTTTTAATTTGCATTTCCTTAATTACTAAAGGATGTTGAATACTTTTTAAGATGTTTCTCAGCCATCTCTAATTCCTCACTTGTGAAGTCTCTGTTCAGCTCTTTACTCCATCTTTTGGGTGAGTCATTTGTTTTCTTTCTTCTTTGATTTTTTTTTTTTAGTAGTTTATATATTCTGGAAGTTAATGCTTTGTCAGATGTATCAGCAGTAAAGATTTCCTCCCACTCTGTGGGTTTTCCCTTCACTTCTTGTTTCTTTTGCTGTACAGAAGCTTTGGGGTTTAATGAGGTCCCACTTGTCAATTGTCAACTTTATTTCCTTTGCAGCTTCTGTCTGATTTAGAAAGTCTTTTCCTACACCTATGTCTTGTAGGTTGTTGCCAACATTTTCTTCTATTACCTTCAGAATTTTGGGCTTAACATTGAGATCATTTGGATTTGATTTTTGTACAGGGCAAGAGGTAGGGTTATAATTTTATTCTTATACAAGTGGTGATCCTGTTTTGTCAACACCATTTGCTGAAGATTCTGTCTTTCCTCCATTGTGTCTTCTTGGCTCCCTTGTCAAATATGAGGTGGCTGAAATTATATGTGCTTAAATTTGGATCTTCACTTTTGTTCCATTGGTCTACAGGTCTGTTTTTGTGCCACTAAGTACCAAGCTGTTTTTATGACTATAACCCTATAGTATAGTTTGAAGTCTGGTATAGAGATCCCCCTGTATTGCTCTTTTTTCTGGGGGTTGCTTTGGCTATTTGGGGTCTTTTCTTTTTCCATATGAAAGTAAGGATTTTTTCCAAGCCTGTGAAGAAATTCTTGGGGATTTTAATTGGGATTGCATTGAATCTGTATTTTAATTTAGGTAGAATAGATATTTTTCTATATTAATTTTTCTAATCCATGAGCATGGGAGGTCTTTCCATCTTCTGATGTCTTCTTCAATTTCATTCTTCAGGGGTTTAAAATTTTTATTGTAGAGATCTTTGGTGTCTTTGGTTAGGTGTGTTCCTAGGTATTTTATTGTTTTTGAGGCTATTGTGACTGGGAAAGTCTCCTTGTATTCCCTTTTCAGTTGCTTGTTGTTGTAAAGAAAGGCCACTTTACTGAAACTCAATTGTTTCTAGAACTTTTCTGGTGGAGCTTTTATCATCCCTTAGATAAACCATCGTATCATCTGCAAAAAGGAATAGCTTGACATTATGTATTTCTTATTGTGTTCAAGGAAGAAATACTGAAGAAAAAATTTTTAAATGAGTAAATTCCTTATTGTATTTTCTACAGTTCCACTTTCATTAATATATGTTAATCATATAGAATAGTGGGTTTCATGGTTGTATTTTTCTATGTACATTCTTTGATCATAGCAGCTCTTCCAGTACCATCATAGTTCTTTGCAAGCTGCCACCTTATGCACTTTATTCTAATAGTTTCTTTTAATTGTGAACTTGAGATAACCCAGAAGCACTTTGGAAGAGATTCTCAAAGGTCATGTTTGTAAAGAATTGTCTTAGTTAACTTAATTGATGAGGAAGGACCTCCAAGATATGATGGATGATAACCAAGAAACTTTGAGTTAAAATAAACCCCTTCTCTTCTAAGTTGCTTTTTGTCAGAGAATTTTCTCTTAATTTTTTATTGAGCTTTTGTACATTTTATACAAGTTTTCTTAATCAAATTTAGACCCATTTCCCCATCCCTGCCCCTCAACCCCACCAGAATTTGTGCATAAGAGCAACAGAAAAGAACAGCTTCATTGTTTCACTCATGTCATGTTGGTTTTCTCTGGATTCCATATAAATAAGGAAACATGGGATATTTGCACATTTGAAGATTGTTTGTTTGCTGAACATCACAACCTCCAGTTCCATTCATGTATAACATGTATATACAGATAAATATTTTTTAATATTTATTTTTGTGTGCATGTATATGAATGCACCCATGTCCTGCAATGCTGGTGGAAGTCAGAAGAGTGTGTCAGATTTTCCTCCTACTGGAGATGGTGGTTAACAAACATTTGGGTGCTGGCAATTGAATCCAGGTCCTTTGAAGAGTAGACAGTGGTTTTAACCGATGTGCCATCTCTCCAGTCTCACAGATATATATTGTATAAAACATTTTCATTACCTTTTCATCAGTTCTCAGTCACTGTTCTAGTTTGTGTTCCATTGCTGTGACAAAACACTCTGACCGACACCAACTTGGGGAGGAAAGGGTTTATTCAGCTTACGTCTCCTGGTTCACAATTCATCACTCAGGTAGCACAAGGCAGGAACTCAGGGCAGGACCCTGGAGGCAGGAGCTGAAGCACAGGCCATGGAGGAATGCTGTCCGCTGGCTTGCTCTCCGGCTCATGCCCAGCCTGCCTTCTTATACTGTCACTGCTCAACAATCAAGACAATACACCACAGATGTGGCCACAGGCCAATCCAATGGAGCAAATTCCCCAATTAAGGCTCCCTCAACCCAGGTGTATCAAGTTGACACTAAAGCTATCCAGCACAGTCACTTAAGCTTATTTCATAATTCAGATACTGTTAATATTGCCACAATAAGCCTAGATGTTCAGACATCATTATTATCTGATTTACTTCCATAGTAGTTTTGTTTCAGTTTTTGAGGATACTATCCATGCATTGCCATAGTAGTTAAAATAATTTGCAGTCTCCACAGTGTGTCAGGGTAAGTGTTCCTTCTCCATTCTCATCAGCATTTATTTTCTTCTTCTATTGTCAATGATAACCATTCTGAGTAACATGAGATGGAATCTCGGTGTAGTTTTAATTACAATTCTTCATTGGCTAAGAATTTTGAACAGTGTTTCACATGACTATTGCTCATTTATACTTTTTTTTTGAGAAGTGTCCGTTTAGTTCATTTCCTCATTTATTGATTAGTTATTCTTTTATGATTATTTTTTGGGTTATTTATATATTCTGAATATTACTCTTCTTCCATTACTAGCTGAAAAAATATTTTTCTCATTCAAATAGGTTGCCTCTTCACTCTGCAACTTTGTCTTTCATATGTAGAAAATTTTAATTTGATTCAATTTTATTTATCTTTTCTTGAATGTTTCCTGAGCTGCTGGTATATTATTAGGAAATTTGTTTGCCTCCTCGTATATCTTAAAATATTTAACTGTACCAGTGAATGTATCACACGTGTGCAGCCTTCCACGGAGTGTTCTTCCTCTCTGGACCAGGTCTAAGCCCTGTTAGAGAGGGGGAAGATTGGAAGTGAGGCCCAATAGAATGAGAGAGAGAGAGAGAGAGAGAGAGAGAGAGAGAGAGAGAGAGAGAATAAAGGAGAGGCGGACTCTAAGACTAGGAGCAATTCCATGAAGGAAATAATTCAGTTTATTGCTGTAAGCTGGGGTTTTATACAGGACCTTGTGGGGGTTGGGGCATACAGGATTTCACACCATGTACTCCAGATCACTACAGGAATGTAACAATGCTTTGCCCAAAGCATCAAAGTAGGTTTTCAAAGGCAAGCAGGAGACCAGCAGAAGTCCAAGCTGGAGAGTGCTTGCTGATTCCCTAAGTGCTTTTGCCAAATGGAAACACTACATCTCCTCCTTTTTCTTTTATTAAAAAAAGCTCTGTTGTCACATAGCGTTATTATTTTTTCTTTTGGGGATACTCTGGGAAGTGCGACCCAACACGGTTCCTACTGGAGGCAACAGAACCTGGGCGTGTGTATGGTAAGCTTGAAGTGTGACATATGCTCCATATATTAAAGAGGGAACCCTCGGGGTCTGGGGATTTGTCCCAGGTGAAGCAGGAATACTGCATAGCCCATCCACCTAGGGATCTCCGGGATGATAGCTGCAAGTTCCTAATTCCAGCCAGGCAAAAGTCTCAGCCCTACAGCTCCCCCTTCAATTTTTAAAATGGAGCAGTATTGTCATTTTTTTCTCTTTTATTTGTTTATTTTTAAGGGATTCTACAATATAATAGCACAGTTGTTTTCAGATAACATTGACGTTACTCAGTTTGCCATACAATTAGGTAATTGGTGCATTTTTTTTGAAGTGAGCCAAATTATTAAGCATAAGCAAGGAATGTAAGTAATATTCATGTAAAACTAATTTGCAAGTATCTATGTCCAAATTTTGAATAGTCCAATGTTGCCAGAGTCCAGTTGGAGGAGCTCGTATGCACAAGCATGTTGATCAAATAGGAGTCCAGTCTATATTGCTGTAGTCTCATGATTCACCCCAATCTCTCCACAGCCCTTACATTCTACCATGCCTCCTCTTCCACAAGTTCTTCCCTAGGCTTTGGGAAAGGGGCACAAGTGGGTGAGAAGCCAAACAGTCTATTTTCTCTGGAGATGTCATTTTGGACTCTAGTCTGTTCAGGTTGTTCCCCTTCATGGGTTGTCAGCTTATCCAGGGATACCTTTTTAATCCTACTAACAAAGCACAAGCAATTGGATGTACAGGCATTTAAGCACTACTAATTATTATGGCAAGCTAAGCTGTGAGCATAGACACAGATGCTTGGATGGTATGCTAATCCACAAAGTGTGGTTTCTCTATAAAGGGTGACAAGTTCTTATTGTGGCTTATAACATCTCCTAACCACTAGAGGACATAAGCTTGTGGCATGCACTGTGAGTTATTCCACCAAGGAGAAAACTAATAGCCAATTAGATTTGGGATATATATATAGACACATGGCTGCCACTGTTGCACAGTATCTCCAGGCAGTTGAGGTGTAGCTAATACTGACAGAAGAGACTTGCTTGTCTCAAGGAGGCCAATATTTTTCTGTATTGCTTTAGTGGCCTTTGGTAACACTATCTGGCATTTCAGAGGCCAGTTTTACATTAGCAAGTGATGTCTCAAAACATTTTTTCATTCTCACACCATAAAACAACTTTTAGGGATGGCTGATATTGGACTAGGACACTCTGGGCTATAACCCCAAATTGGCTTTTGACAAACCAGGAAGTTGACCTCCTAAGGTCGAGATTAGTCCTAACAAAAGGGATTATTTAGGTGACCTAGAGGGACTTGGGTTGGGAACAGGAAATAGGGCTTTGTCAACAACACATACATAAAGACAACATTTTTCCTCCCCCCAAGATGTGAAAGTAACATTTTCCTTCTAAAAGCAATACTCCCCCCAAAGACAAACTTTTTGCACAGACATACTAAGTATTTAAACATCTTTCTAAATAATAGAGTGCAGATAAAACTTGCAGATTTTGGAATTGTTCTGATTATATAGCTCTGAAGAAAGCAGACAGTCTGCCAAATCCCAAAGCAGAAGCCCATATTGATCTAGGCATTCAAGATCACGTAGCAGGCAGAGACCATCTAGATCTAGAAAGCAGCATTTTAGCATTTCTCCTAGCACACTAACTCTGAAGAATAGCCTGACAGCTGAACTGAACAAGAATAAAAAGGCTGGAGCAGCAGAGGCAGAAAGAGCTGAAGAAGCAGCAAAGGCTGCAGAGGCAGCTGCCAAAGCTCCCAAAGCCTCAAATGCTTCTACACCTACCAAGGAAAACACAGAAACTGGTGTCAGTAAATCACAAACCAACCATGTGAAGGATGTGGAGAGACCTCAAACTGAGCATGTACCTTCTCCCTCATGTGGTGGAACTTTAAAAAGTGACAAAGCAAAAACAATATTTTTTCTCCCCCCAAGAAACACACATGGAAGCCACATTCTTCTCCCCAAAACAATACTTTTCCTCCCCCCCTAAGACATACAGGTATTATTTGATTCCCTTTTAACATGGATGGTGACTTTAGTTGTACCCCCAAAGTCTTATGTTTGTCTGGAAAGACCTGTATATGTAACTCTATTGATGGAATGAAGTCCAGTCTGTGAGAATCCACAGCTATCCTTTCAGCTTCTGGCAGGTTTTTTCTTTAGCATGCAGCTCATAGGCTTTGAAGAGTGTCAGGATGTGAGTTCCCCAAGCCCATTGAAATGCAGAGGCATGACACAGGGTCCTGCTCCACCCAGCCAGTCTTTGGTTATGGTAAAACAGGCCATCACAGCATACCAGGAATATTCAGCCCTTTTGATAAGCCAAGGACTTATGCAAAGTGCTCTTCCTATACCCACTCTCACTAAATCCCATTCCCACCTTTTCCCTTAAATTCCCAGGCCAGAGTCCATTCAGCTGCTGGCTCTGGCTCTATCTTTCCCCTGAGCTTAGCCCAGGCTACCTTAAACTTTTTTTCCAGAGAACCTAAACCTCATTGTCTGATTTCGAGGGAGGGGGAAACACGTGCCATAACCTAACATTCTGGTGACTTGTGACTCACATCGCCCCCCCACTCCTCAGGGTAGCCAGTAAGGCCTCCGGTCAGGCCGGTTACCAGGTGCAGGCTAAGACAGCACCCACCAGCATTCAGCCAAAAGGTACCATCTCTTCTGCTTACCCTACCCTAATCTATCCCCGTGTGACTGTGCATGAGAGTTAGAGTGTGTGTTATGGTTCCATGGCTCTTGGGCTACTGAATCTGGTTGGGCCCTAATCCGAGGCTCCGCAGGGGTCGTTTAGCGTCCTTGGGCACTCACCACACACATGGTGACCGAACATGGGTTTATATGTGTGGCCCTCATGGTAAGACCCCTTAACCTCGTGGATGGACGGCTGGATGAGCACCTGAGTGAGGGGAGATTCTATCTCCCACCCCTACTTTCTGTGTAACCCTGTGTCTGTTCTTCCCCTCTCTGGCTGCCCCCCTCTGCCTCGACATTTCCTGTCTGAATTCTAACCTACTGCTTTCCGCTTCTGTCTTCCCTCTGGTCCTCTTCTTTCTTTCTTTTTAGTCTCCCATTATCCTCCATTCTCTTGCGGACCCCTGAGTGCGAACATAATCAGGGGTCCACCGAATTTTCTGTCCAGCTTACTGTCCACTGGGACGCTGGGGACAGAATCAGGACCCATTTCTTTGGTCTCCCCTGTGATTTTTGGGACGCTGATTTTACAGGCTTGCAGAACCTGTCTCAGAGACCCCCACATTGGTCCCATAGACCTGGGGTCTCTGACCAGCACCCCTGACACAGAGGCGGCTGCGTTTTGGTCCTCAGGTGGTGTTTTTGAGACTAAAAAGACTTCACTTCCTTCCTACAGATGTTTTCTCTCTCTCTCCCTCTCCCTCTCCTCCTCTTTTCCTTACCCTCTAACCCCTAATATGGGAGCCTCACCCTCTAAAGGAGAGGCCCAGGGTCTCACCCCCTTAGAGTGTCTCTTATGCTCTTTAAGATAACTCAACATCTCTAAGGAAATTAATCCTAAAGTCCTTAAGAGACTTTGCTCTACTACCTGGCCAGGATATCAATTAGCTAGCAATATTATCTGGCCTGAGATGAGTACCTTAGATCCCCAAATTCTCACAGGTTTGAGAGACTTTTGCCAGTGCTCTGGTAGATGGTCAGGATGTCTGTATGTACAGGCATTCTTTGCCCTTCGCTCACGTCCTTCTCTCCATTCCTCTTGCCACCCCCATCAGGTTCTCCTTGCCAAATCGGAAATACCCAGGTTAGGGTCGCAGACCACTAAGGAAGCCTCCTGTCTCCCTCCCCGTACACTAGACCAGAACTCCACTTCTGCTTTTGATCTTGACCTGGCCAACCTAGCTCCCCCTACTGGACCCTGCCCCTCCTCCTACGGCTCCATCCTCGGATACCCCAGCACCACTCCCTCCTCTGCCTATCCCTTCTCTCACAGCTCCAGCAACCACATTCCCTTTGCCTGCACTTCCCACGGCCTTTACTCCACCACTAGCCACAATCTTCCCTGCTCTAGGCCCCTCACCTATCTCCCACCACACACACTCTTGCACTGGTCTGGGTGGACTTTTTCCTCTCCGACAAGTAGCAAGGGCACATGGCTTAGTAAGAGTTAAGGTCCCTTTTTCTTTGACTGATTTATCACAGATTGAAAAGCTGTTGGGCTCCTTTTCCACAGACCCTGCCAGGTTTATTAAAGAACTTCTTATGCATACCCAGAGCTATGCTCTTTCCTGGAATGACCTGTTTGTGATTCTTTCTAACTCCCCTACTCCTGATGAAAAGGAATGGGTCTGGGCAACTGCCTAGGCTCATGGAGATGAGGCTCATAATGAAAACCATATACTGCCTTTGGGGGAAAAAGCTGTAACTAAACAAGACCCAGGTTGGAATTATCAAATCCCAACAGCAGAGGAACCCAACCTTGATATCCAAACCAGGAATTACAGGATCACCTGCCTCTTGGAAGGTCTTCAGAAGCCCTCTCATAATTCAGTTAACTATGATAAGCTTTGGGAAGTCATCCAAGATAAGCATGAGAACCCCTCCCAATTTTTAGCCAGACTCGCCCAGGCTCTGATAAGATATACTAGATATGACCCTTATGATTAATCACCATTTCATTCTTCAGTCTGCTCCTGATATATGGAAAAAAAAAAAACTTAGGCATTTAGAACAGGGACCAGCCACCCCCCAGGGAGATCTGCTTGAAAAGGCATGTAAAGTCTATGGCTGGGAGGAATTGGAGAGAGCTGAATCTTGAGCCCAGCATAGCCAAACCTGCCACCTCCTTGCTGCTGCCCTCCAGGCTCCTCCCAGGAGACCTCCTGCCACCAACAAATGCCAATGGAGAGATAAAACTGACTCCCTGCCACCAGGCCCCTGTTTCAAGTGTGGACAATCGGGACACTGGTCCCGTGTCTGCCTCACACCTCATCAACCGAGGGGACCATGCCCTGCGTGTGGGGAAAGGGGCCACTGGAGAAGTGCTTGTCCTACTGTGCCGATGCACGGGAGAACCATCCCCTCTGAGGCCCCGCCCCTGCACCATCCCAATGCCATTCACAACATCCTGCCACTGGTGGCTGAAGACTGATGTGGCCCTGCACCTCCATCCCAGAATGCCTCATTTGCTTTCACCATGGAGGAGCCAGGCTCAGTTCCCACGTTGTAGGTAAGGCTTTTATTTTCATAATAGACATGGATGCTATGTGGTCAGTTCTCCCCTCCTACTCAGGCAAACTTTCCCTTTGCAGTTCTCTGTGGGGGTGTTTATGGAAAAACCCACATTCCTAAGAGTATAGGCCCTGTTCCCTGTGTTTTCTGGGATATTCCCCTCACCCACTCCTTCTTAGTCATGACCTCCTGCCCTTCTCCTCTTCTGGGTAGAGATTTAATGCAAAAACTATCATTTACATTATCCCTCCCTTCCCCCTCTCCAATCTTCCTTCTTACTTCAGTTCCTCCCTGTTACTCTCCACCCAGCTCCTGTCCATTCCCAGCCTCTGAGGTTAATCCTAGGGTGTGGGACACTTCTACCCCCGGGGCTGGCCTCCCACCATGCCCCAATACATATTGCTCTCAAAGATACCTCTGTCTTCCCTTGTAGGGCTCAGTACCCTATAGCCCTTAAACATAGACAGGGTCTCAAACCCATTATTCAGAGATTACTCATGGCAGGCTGCCTCAAACCTACCCACTCTCCTTATAACACTCCAATCCTCCCTGTGCTCAAGCCTTATGGGTCCTACTGCCTAGTGCAAGACCTTTGCCTTATCAGTGCAGCTGTAGTTCCTATTCATCCAGTGTTCCCAAACCTTATACTCTCCTGTCTCATATTTCCTCCTCCACAACTCACTTTACTGTATTAGACCTTGAAGATGCCTTTTTTTCCATCCCCCTGCAACCTGACTCACACAATCTTTTTGCCTTCACCTGGGAGGATCCTGATACTGGGGCGAGTTCACAACTGACTTGGACAGTTCTCCCTCAGGGGTTAAGGGACATCTCTCACTTATTTGGTAAGGCCCTAGCCCAAGATCTTTCTGACTTAGATTTAGGACCATCCACAGTGCTGCAGTACATGGATGATTACTCCTTTGCTCTTCATCCCTTGCTTTCTCTAAAACTCACACTCCTCTCCTTCTCAACTTCCTTGGTGAGAAAGGATACCCGGTCTCTCCTTCCAAAGCCCAACTGTCCCTTCCCCAAGTTAAGTATCTTGAATTCCTGTTCACCACCACCTCCCACACCTTAACTATTGACTGCAAAAACTGCCACAAATATCTACATCCCCCCCCCCAACTAAGGAACACAATCCTTTCTTTCCTGGGTATAGTGGGATATCCCCTGAGGGAGAACTGCACTGATAAGGCAAAGATCTTCCACTAGGCAGTAGGAGGGAGCTTTCCCCTTTCTTGCCTGTAAGCAAATCCTCCCTTCTTCAAGCCTCATCAGCAACAGGGTGTTCTCCCAGAGGTTGACTGGCAGATTGACTTGGCACACATGCTTCATTGTAGTGGTGTCAGGGAACTCTTAGTCTTAGTTAACACTTTTTCTGGCTGGAGAGAAGCTTTCCTTACTAAGCAGGAAACATCAGATGTTGCTACTCATCTGATCTAGCATATTCTCCCACATTTTGGCCTTCAGATGTTGCTACTCATCTGTTACAGCATATTCTCCCACATTTTGGCCTTCCTCTCAGCCTCCAATTGGATAATGGTCCAGCTTTTGTTTCAAAAATTACCCAGTCAGTCTCTCAGGCACTGGGGTTCACTTGAAAACTTCATGTCCCTTACCACCGCCAATCATCAGGAAAGGTGGAGAGGGCAAACTTGCTCCTTAAGGACCAACTGACTAAGCTGTCTTTGCAGCTCCATCAGTCATAGACCTCCCTCATTCCCTTGGCCTTAACGAGGCTCAGAGCTATTCCCCGAGTGCCTTCCCTTCTCAGTCCTTTTGAACTCATGTCTGGTCAGCCCTACTTACTAAGTAATTTTCCACTACAAGATCCATCCATTCTTTATGATTACCTGCCTGCCTTTTCTCTTCTAAGACAGCTCCTTAGGGAACATGCAGATCACATTATCCCACAGGCTTCTAAGGATCAAGTACCTGGCATTCTACAACCTGGAGACTACACCTTTCTTTGTTCTACTACCAAGAACACAACCACTGGGGCAGCTCTACAGCCCTCCTGGCTTGGACCTTACTTGGTGATCCTGTCCACTCCTACTGCAGCTAAGTCCCTTGTAGACCTGGGCTGGATACATCTCTCTAAACTTAAGCTGGCAAAGAGTCACAGCAAGTACTTGGCCTCCCCAACTGGCCATCTAAAACTTAAGATCCAAAGAGTCCCATCCCTGCCCCCTATACAGGAATAGTCACATCATTATGTGGTGACTAATTTTCTTTGCCTGTCTCCTGTCTGTAGCTGTCCCTCTAATGCTGGCTAGTACTAACCCAGAATCCTGTACTGCCCCTCCATGTGCTTGCAGGTTTGAAGTCTGGGCACTTGATGATAGAAATCAGGAAACCAAACTTCTTAATTATTCAGAATGTAAGTTTTCCTCCTGCTCTTTTGTTTCACTCTCCTTTGACATTCTGGACACGTGGACCTACTGATTCCCAGGAGCCAACTCAGGATATGAGAACTACTACAAGTTTCTCCGCTTTATTGGAGAACAGGACAGTGCTGATTGTAGAGATCCTGGGGGATGGGAGGGCTGTTCTTACTGGTCCTGCAAGTATCACTCATCAGGATTTTCATGGGGCATACAGACCAATAAGCTTTTCTCTGCACCAGGAGAGAAAAAAATGTAACTTTTAAAATTACAAACCCCTCCTCCTGGCCCAGGGACTGTGTAGCAGTGGCAGGCATATTTTATGAAGCTCAGTATTTTTATTCAGCAAGGGTTAGATTGAAGATCAAAAAGACAATCCAAAACTCTCATGCCCTAAAAGCTTTAGACACTCTCAATAACACTAGATATCCGACTATTCAAAGTCTGCAGTGCCTAAACTCTTCACTTCAATTCTCATGGGATGAAGTACTTTCCATTTCTGCCTCACTCTTAAAGAATTACTCCACTATTAATGCCTCTGAATGTTTTCTCTGTGCACTTCTGCAAAGGTCATTACTCCTTCCTCTCCCTGTGTACAATGTTTCTAATCAAACCACTTCTGCATGTTCTCCAACTCCTCTCCAGGGCACTCCTTTGCCACCACCGCCCCACCTATCACAGACTAACTGGGTGCTGGACAACTCAGATTTCAAACTGTCTGGGCTCCTCATACAGGAATGTGACTGTCAGAGTCTGAACATCTCTGGCCCCAGGACTGGCATTCCTGTAATACTCTAGAGTACACACCTGCATTTCTGCTAATACCTCTGGCCCATGCCTTCCAGTGGTACTAGTGCCTGGTCTTACTCTTTACACTCCAGGGGAGATCCAGGCACACCTAGAAGCTTGAGAAACTTGAGTGAGATATTTAACTGACCACATCCCAGGACCAAGTGGGTAGCCACGTTGGCAGTTTTAGTGGGTATCAGTCTGGTCTCTGCTGTTGCAGCCACTGGGTTAGCTGCAGGCAGCTTGGGACACACCCTTGTCACAGCTCAGCGTTTTTCCAGGAACTCCAGCAACTGAACACAAAGCTTGTAACCGCTGTGGAAGCTACTGCTGAATCCATTCAGACCATACAACAGAAACTTTCCTTCTTAGCAGAGGTCACCCTTCAGATTAGGTGGGCTTTGGATTTGCTTACAGGTGAGAAAGGGGGAAGCTCCCTTTTCCTAGAAGAGTGTTGCTGTTTCCTCAGTGTGTCCAGAAAGGTGGAACAAAATATCCAGCATTTGCAGAAAGTAGTGCATAACCTGTCCCAGAGGAACCTTAATGGAGAGGGCCCTCCCCCAATTGGGGAGCCTGGGCAGCAACCCTTCCCTGGCTAAGCTTTACTAGGCCCATTGATAGTGCTAATAATTTGTGTACGGTGGCCCCATGCCTCTTACAATATTTCCAAAACTAAATCCAACACCTCACTCATACAAGATATAACCAGCTTCTTCTCTCAGTTGCAGACAGAAAAGCTGCCTACCAACAATTGGCAACTGATGACCCTGATCTGGCACTGGACACCCAAAGCAATTAAAGATGAAAAATCATGATCTGACCTTCCAGCCTAAATTCCTTACCCCACAGCCTCCATGTTAAGCTCTGAAGCAGTTACAGAAGAAAGACCTCTGTCCCTTTTCCTTATCATAAGCAAAAGGCTGGAATGTCAGGATTTGAGTTCCCCAAGCCTATTGAAATGAAGAGGCATGACACAGGGTCCTGCTCCACCCAGCCAGTCTTTGGCTATGGTAAAATGAGCCATCACAGCATACTCAGGAGTATTCCACCCTTTTGATAAGCCAAGGACTTATGCAAAGTGCTCTGCCCACACCCACTCTCACTAAATCCCATTCCCAACTTTTCCCTTAAATTCCCAGGCCAGAGGCCATTCAGCTGCTGGCTCTATCTTTTCCTTGACCCTAGCTTCAGCTACCCTGAATTAAACTTTGTTATGGAGAGCTTAAACCTAGTAGTCTTTTATTTGGGGGGAGCACACCATAACCTAACAAAGAGGAAGGGGGGAAGTGTGGGTGAGAAGCAGAGCAATCCATTCTTTGCTGTTAAAGTTAGCACCTAGGGCCTTGTAGTCTGTCCCAGCCATTTCCCAGCAGGAAATTGGCAGCTGGCTCTGGCTCCAAGTTTTTACCAGAGGGCAGAGGGCTGTGGGCCTACAGATAAGAGCCAGGCAGGGGATCTGCACGTGTCCTCAGGCTGAGCAGGAGTTTAGACTTCCTGGGGCTATTTTCTGCAATTTGCTGATGGAATATGAATAATAAAAGCATAGGCACTTAAGTAAACATTATTGATTTTACTAGGTTGTGCTGACCAAAAAATAAAATTAAAAAAATAGAAAATGTCACATTTATCATTGTAGTAGATAAATGGGTGAAGGCTAATTAAAGTTGGTTTTTTTTTTTTTTTTTTTCTTTTCAAGACAGGGTCTCCCTGTAGCTCCAGCTGTCCTGGAACTCACTCTGTAGACCAGGCTAGAATTGAACTCACAAAGATCCACTTGCCTCTGCTTCGCAAGTGCTAGTATTAAAGGAGTACACCACCATGCCTGGCTAAAGTTCTTTTAAGAATAAAATATTTTGTTCAGTTCTTTGAATAGGTTTTTCTCTCTTTTTTGTTCCCCTTTGATTTTATATTATTCCAAAATATGCATATATACCCTCCACATATAAATCAAAATTACAAAAAAACTGAAAATAAACTAGGATAATTCCAAAGCACATTTAGAAATTCACATTTTAACGTAAAGTTACATGCAAGTAAAAAGAAGTATAACTTTAAAACCTATTCTAAGAACTGACCAAAACAGTAAACCTGCGCACCAAAAAGGTTATAAAAGACTGAGAAAAAGTTACAAGACAGGACTTGTGTATGACAGAATCCATGAGCTCAGATGGGAGTTTGGAGGGGGCATGAGGGATTGGGCATGGATGGGGGAATAAGTCTAAATTTTATTAAGAAATGTTGTATGAAATGCGCTCAATAAAAATGAAAAAGTTAAAAAAGAATAAAATATTTTAGCCCTTTAACATTAAGTTTGAAAAACAAAATAATGTATCAGTTTAGTACTTGGAGTTTTAACCATGGCCTTTTAACTTTGATAGATTTATTGGGCCTGATTTTTGGCTTGATAAAAGACAGCTGTAATATTTTTTACTGATACAATTGGTTGTTAGGAGAAGCTCCAGCCAGTACAGTACCTGGCTTTGATAAAAGACAGCTGTTTATTTTTTACTGATACAATTGGCTGTTGGGAGAAGTCCCAGCCAGTAAAGTACCTGGCTTTGTTACATTTTTAATAGATGTTTATGAGAAATAGAATATTCCTTCAAGAGATCTTATGCCTCTTAATGCAAGGAAGAAGTTAAGCTGTATTTTGGAAGGCATTATATTAATTTTTACTTTTATTCGAGGAGATTTTACCCATTTTGAAAATCATAGACTTACATACCCATACAGGAACTGATGTTTTGAGGTTGATAGTTGATGAAGAGGTGAAATACGGACTTTTAAAGCTAAGTTATCTCGTAGATAAGAAAGGGATGTTACAGATAACATCACAGAAAGACACTGGGAACATTGGTATACATCATTGTCAAGGCTGTCACCTGGAAATTTAGAATGAGTTAGGAGTAAAAATAATAAAAATTTGTAGTTCCAATAAATTTAGGTGTGACCAATCTTTTATGTTGACAGAATTAGACCAATTAAAAAAAAATATAAGCAATGGCCTAGCAGTTAAGAGCTCCGACTGCTCTTGCAGAGGGCCCGGGTTTGATCCCCAGCATCCACATGGCAGCTGAGAACCGTCTGAAACTCCAATTCCAGGAGAACTCCAGTTCCAGGGGAATCTGGCACCCTCTTCTGATCTCCGTGGCATTGCATGACACGGGTGCACAAACTTGCATGCAGACAGTACATTCATACACAGACGGAAATAAATAAAATTTAAAAAATAAGTAATTTAGCTTGTCATTATATAATGTGTGAATAAATTTTGGTTAAAAGTGAAAATAAGTTAGATAAAACTTGATTAAACAAACATTGTGATCTGTAAATTACCTGATTAAGACTTCATCCTGAAGAAATAAAGTTTATGTGTATAATTTTAACTTTTATTTATTACAACCCCTAGATACATTACGTTAAGGTATAAATTTTATAGAATGGGTTTTCCAGATCTTTATTGGGTGTTGGTGGATCATAACCAGCAGATGACAATACTCAATAAAACTGTGAACTATCACATGTGTAAATTTATATTTACCCTTAATAAGTTAATTTATTAGCTGTTTGAATATACTAGCAGAACTGAGTTAGGGAGAAAATCAAAGGTCAATCTCAGTTCGAGAGCTAGCCTTTACTGAATTTAAACATTAAATTTATGTAAGCAGTAAAATTATAACAAGTTCATTTTTAAACCAAGAATTTAGAGTATTTTTACAAGAGATTTTTAAATATCCAGTAATTGCTAAAGAACATTTTATTAGTGTTAAAGCCTTTTGTCAGACTGGGCTGGCATGAAAATTTCCATACACAACTGCCTGGTTTACTTTTAGGATGCTGAAATAGAAAAATGTTGTTATTTTATATTGATTTAAAAGGCAATTAAAAAGCAGCTGCACAGGAAATAAGGACAACAGGTGACATGTGGGACCTCAGCAAACTCAAAAGCTTTTGTACAGCTAAAGAAACAATCAAAGAAGTGAAGAGAAAACCCACAGAGTGGGAGGAAACCTTCACCACTGATACATCTGACAGAGCATTAACATCCATAATATATAAACTACTTAAAAAAACAAAGAAGAAAACAAATGACCTACTCAAAAGATAGTCAAGAGATGAACAGATATTTCACCAGTAAGGAAGTAAAGATGGCTGAGAATCATCTTAAAAAGTGTTCAGCACCATTAATAATTAAGGAAATGCAAATTAAAACCACACTAAGGTATTCATCTTCATCTCACTCCAATAAGACTAGCCAAGATCAAGAAAACAAAAGACGCCAAATGCTGTAGAGGTTGTGGGGAAGGGGAACACTCATCCATTGCTGGTGGGAATGTAAGCTGGAACAACCACTGTGGAAAGCAGTGTGGAGAATTCTTAAAAACTCAGAATGACCTTACCACCTGACCCAGCCATACCTCTCCTGGATATATACCCATAAGACAGACACTACCAGAAAGGTACATTCATAGCTATGTTTATTGCAGCTCTCTTCACAATAGCAAAGAGTTGGAACCAACCCAAATGCCCCTCAACTGATGACTGGATAAGAAAAATGTGGTACATCTACACAATGGAGTTCTATGCAGTGATAAAGAAAGATGAAATCATGAACTTTGCTGGTAAATGGTTGGAACTTGAAGCCATTATGCTAAGTGAAGTAACACAGTCCCAGAAAGAAAAAAGGCGAATGGTTTCCTTCATTTGTGGATGCTAACACCAAATCCCCAGTTGGCAAGCAAACTGAGCAACTCTATTATTATATTTCATTGAATCTGAAAGCAACTGTGCTATTCCAATGTGAATCTCTTAATGGGTTCTAGAATTGTCCTACCACTTGCATTCACACATTGTAATTACCATATATGAATGGAAGATATGTATTGATGTTCTATTCTTATTCTTTTTACCTGCATGCAACTCTACTGTTAAAATGTGCATCTCTAAATGAGTTAAGGAATTAACCTATAGTTTATTTTCAGAATTTGTAATTTTTATGTGTGGAGTGACATATGCATATTTTGGAATAATATTAAATTAAAGGGAACAAAAAAGAGAGAGAAAATCATAATCAAAAAACTGACCAAAACAGTAAACTTGTCCATCAAAAAGGTTATAAAAGACTGAGGAAAAGATGCAAGACAGGACTTAACATGTATGACAGAGCCCATGAGCTCTCATGGGGGGGTCGTAAAAGGTAGGCATGGATGGGTGAATGTGTCTAGATTTGAGAAATGTATGAAATGCACACAATAAAAATTAATTTAATATGAAAAATGGTGTTATTTTAGGTTGATTTAAAAATCGGTTAAAGACAAACATGATTTAGGATGACTTGTTATTTCAGCTCAGCAGTAGATTACAAACCATGTGGTCCAGAAACCTGTGAATTTTAAAGGTGAAAGCACATATTTAAAAGACTCCAAAATTGTCTAGGACCATTTTAATTAATAAACTTTACAATTGTCTAGGAATTCTTAATCAATTGATTAATTGTGCACATTTTTTTAAAAATGGTTTTGGGTACCAAGTATTAGATTTAGAAATTTAAAAATATTTTTTAATTTTTTTTATTTATTTCTGTATGTGTATGAATGTACTGTCCACATGTAGGTCTGTGCACCCATGTCGTGCAATGCCGTGGAGGTCAGAAGGAGGCGTCGGATTCCCCTGGAACTGGAGTTCTCCTGGAATTGGAGTTTCAGACGGTTCTCGGACACCATATGGGTGCTGGGGATCGAACCCGGGTCCTCTATAAGAGCGGTTGGTGCTCTTAACGCTAGGCCATCTCTCCAGCCAAATTTAGTATCTTAATAAGCAAGCTTAAGATAAAATTTAACTTAACAGATTTTGAATGGCCACTTTATAAGAATTATCTTAAGATAAAGATTGGTATGCAAGGAGCAGTACAATTAAGCTCAATTTTGAATAAGTACCATAAGAAAATCACAGCAAGGTTTGAAGGTACAGTATCTCTGAGTATTTTTAGGAGACCTATTTGAGAAAAAACATAAGTTTTTCTCCGTGGGGGTGACAGGCTTGAAGCATTCTGGGAATTGTAGTCTGCTGGCCTAGAATGTTAAAAAAGGAATTTAGCTGGGCATGGTGGCATACGCCTTTAATCCTAGCACTTGGGAGGCAGTGGCAGGCAGATCTTTGTGAGTTCAAGGCTAGCCTGGTTACACAGCGAATTCCAGGACCGCTGGGGCTACAGGGAGACCCGGTCTCGAAAAGAAAAAAAAAAAAAAAAAAAAAGGAATTTAACATGGCTGCCATAGGCTCAAAGAATTTTGAGGTTTGTAGTTTCCTGGTGCACATGGTCCTAGGCCAACACCAGCCCAGGGGCATCCACATTCCTCTTTACTGATAGGACCTTTTTGAACCTCCCTGGTACTCTTCTCTAGACTTGGCAGGCCTCAGCTCCATCACCCAAGCGACCTGGGCAGCTTTTCTCTGTCTTTTCCAAGCTAGAATTGCAGGCTGGCAGTGTTCCATACTGTGGTGGTTTGAATGAATGTCCCCCATAGGCTCTAGGTATTCAGAAGTTTGTCTCCAGTTGGTGGCACTGTTTTTGGAGGTCTTGGTGTGTGTGGCCATGCTGGAGGAAGCGTGTCACTGGGGGCAGGTTTAGAAGAGTTTATCAAGCCTCGTCATCTACAGTTGCTCTCTCTCTCTCTGCTTCCTGTGCTCTTTGCGAGATGTGACCCTCGGCTTCCTGCTCCAGATCCAGCCTCCATGCCTACCACCACAATGGACTCTTAATTCCCTGGAACCATCAATCTAAGCTCAAATAAACTCTTCCTTTTATAAATTCCTTGGTCATGGTGTTTTATCACAGCAACAGAAAAGTGACTAACACGCATAGGTTGTTCTTCCTCTCTGAACCAGGGCTCATAGAATCCAGGTCTAATCCCTGGTAGAGAGGGGGAATATTGGAAGTGAGGCCTGATAGAATAAGAGAGAAAGAGAAAGAGAGAGAGATATAAATAAGAGATGGACTCAGATGAGTCCAGAAGCAATTCCATGAGGGAAATAACTCAGTCTATTGCTGTAATCCAGGGCTTTTATACAGGACCCTGTGGGGGTTGAGACATACAGAATTGGGGGTTGGGACATGGAGGATTTCATGCCATATTTTCCAGATCACTACAGGAATGTGACAATGCTTTGCCCAAACCATCAAAGACAATTGGCACCAGGCAGGTTTTCAAAGGCAAGCAGGAGACCAGTAAGATTCCAAGCTGGAGATTACTTGCTGATTCCCTAAGTGAATTGCCAAACAGGAACCCTACATTTTATCTTCATCATTTAAATGTTTCAGGGTTTACATTAAGGTATTTGTCCCATTTGATTTTACTTTTGAGAGAAGAAATGTCCTAATTTTACTCTCGCCCATGTAGAAAACCAGTTTTCCCACTGCCATTTGTTAAAGAAACTGTTACTTCCCCCTTTGTGACTTTTTGTAGCATTATTGAAAATTAGATGTCTGTGGTTAAGAAATTCCATTTTTGGGTTCTCTAAATTCCATTTCTGGGTTCTCTATTCTATTCCAACACTTACATTCTATTTTTATACCGATACTATGCTATTTAACTAGTATGACTCTGTGGCATATTGCAAAATTGGGTATTGTGGAGCCTCCAGCACGGTTCTTTTGGATTAAGAATGTTTTATATCTGAGAGTGGTTTTAATTTGCAATTCCTTAATTATTAATGATGTTGAGCACTTTTTAAAATGTTTCTCAGCCTTCTTTACTTCCTCACTGGTGAAGACTCTGTTCAGCTCTTTACTCCATCTTTTGAGTAGGTCATTTGTTTGCTTCTTTGTTTTTTGAGTAATCTATATATTCTGGATGTTAATGCTCTGTCTGATGTAGCACTAGTGAAGATTTTCTCCCACTCTATAGGTTTTCTTTTCAATTCCTTGATTGTTTCTTTCACTGTACAGAAGCTTTTGAGTTTGATGAGATCCTATTTGTCCTCTGTTGATCTTATTTCCTGCACAGCTGCTGTCTGATTTAAGTAACCATTCGCCTGTGCTCTGTAAATAAGCTCAGCAGACTCATTGGTGAACTTTAACATAATCAAAGTTTGCTTTTACACCAAAACTTTGAAAAGGAGGTAGACATTGATTGACAAGTACTCCCCAAAGTTAAATTCTCCTGAAAGATGGTAAATTTGTTGATTAATGTTATTATGTCTCATGGTTTTAACAAAAGAAATTTAAAAAGTAAAAGAAAATGTTAAGAGGATATGACAAGAAAGATATTTTAGTAAAGAAAGATTTATGTAATAAAATTATGATGACTAGATATTTCCAGAACAGAATTGATATTAAAAACATGTGAGCAATTGATGAAGGCCTGAGAAAGAATATTAAAAATTTATAAGTAAATAAATAAATAAAAAAGCAAATAAATAAATGCCAAGTTAAAAGATGTTTGAATGGTGATATATTCCTTTAGTCTCTGCAGATGGTTCACTGAATGGTCTGAGTAATATAGTTGTTATAGTTGTATAGTTATGAGAAAACACTGGAAAATTGTTTATTGTCAGTCTTTTCTCTTTAAGTAATAGCTGAGATAAGACTTCCAGTTACTGTAGCCTTCTTTGTAGCTGGGACAAAATATAACTTGACTATATATATATATATANTAACTTTTTATCTCTACAGAGATAACATTCAACAAAGAGAGTCTGAGAAATAAGTTAGATTACTAAAAGCACACACTATATCCCTGCTAGTCAGGCACTACAGAGATACAAAATTTCTTATAATTTTTATGTTATGGTAATTACTTAGTCTCTGCAGATGGTTCACTGAATGGTCTGAGTAATATAGTTGTTATAGTTGTATAGTTATGAGAAAACACTGGAAAATGTTATGTCAGTCTCTCTTTAAGTAATACTGAATAAGAGCTTCCATTTACAGTAAGCTGCTTCTTCTGTAGCTGACAAAATAACTTATATATATATATATAACTTGTTATCTCTACAGAGATAACATTCAACAAAGAGAGTCTGAGAAATAAGTTAGATTACTAAAAGCACACACTATATCCCTGCTAGTCAGGCACTACAGAGATACAAATTTCTTATAATTTTTATGTTATGGTAATTACAGTGGCAGTAAAAAACCATTCAGTCTGCTCCTCTACCTTTGCTACACACCCAGAAAAGGCCTTATATTTGACAAATGCAGACAAGTATTGTTGTTACCTGTAAATACTGGAAAATATCCTTTGTTTCTATCTCTATTATGCAAGCATTTCTTTTGGGATTTTTTACCCCTTGTGTCCAAAATCAAAAAGTACAAACTTATAACAAGATAATTTGTCTCAAGAGGGGGTAGTGTTTTTTTCTTCCTGTACCAGATGTGAGCTTGGTCTGAATCCTGATCAACTTATTTACTGTCTGTAGGTATGTGATGTACACTTCAACTTCTTTCTAAAAACTTATATTTCAGGATATGGGAACTAGGAGGAAAGGGATGCTTTTGTTTTTAGAAGAATAGCCTTCATTAGAGAGAGATCTAAAAATGTTCTAAGTCCTTTTACTGGATAATGCCTACTTGATCTGTGACATTAGATCTCTTGTTTTCCTGACTTAGGTCATAGAATTTCAGTTCTTCATGGGATAATACAATGTTAAAAATTCCACTCTTTATCTTGGCAGTATTGTATGTACCTAAAATCAATGAACTAATCTTAATTTTTTTTTCTAACATCAAGGTTCATTCAAACCTCTCCTTAAATTATTTCTTATTAATAATTTTAAAAACTGCCTTAAGGAACAGAGAATATGTCAAGTACAGGTTTATTCAAGAATTTTTGGGTTCTCTTCAAGCTTTATCTATGTGTTACACCATAATTGAAAGTGCCATACTGGTGTTACTAACCTTTTTGGGTATTTAATAACCATAGATGGAGGCCTATACTAATCTGCTAAGGAACCTCATGGTTCTGACCATGGACACCCCAGCAGATGTTCCTAACTCCTTTCTGGTGTACAAAGAGGAGCACAATATACAGAAAACAATTTCCTAAATATTTCTAATCAGAGTCATGGTCAAGCAAGGTCTCTTATTGTCACATAGGTAAAGCTGGTAAAAAAGAAAGACCAAAGACTCTAGGCGCTCCTCACAAAGCCCAGGTGAGCCCTGAGGACAGAAGACATTAAAAAATTCATTAACTTCGGCCAAACACATGGTTTTAACTCCCAACAGAAAAAGTGTAACCAAAGATTAAAGTAACTGGTATATTTCTTTAAGAGTAAAGATTAGACTTCCCACATATTAGACTTTAGTTTGTATAAAGTGTAAATGGAAAATCATTCCTCATTAATGACTTTTTTATTTATAAATATGCTGCTTAAATATAAAACTTTCAGTCTTGGCCTAATTTCAACAATACAGTGCCTACGTGCAACCCAGAAAAATAAACTCACTATTGGTCTAAATCATTACACTGCACTTAATCAATTTTCTCAAAGATTCCTTCAGGACCACATGGAGACCATCATCTAATCCACTGGGACTGAATATGTAAACACCATGTTTTTACTTCACAAAGTCAACCTTGTCTATGTGCCTCTAGGTCCAGAAGACAACTCCTGAGGGCCTATCCATCACCTTTAACCAACATAAAGTAGGCAAAGATGGAGACTCCTTTTCTTTATTTGACCTTGGGGTCTGGAATGAGGACAAATATCTCTGCTAGAAAAGCCCCAGGCTGAGTTGACAAATTCCTCATCCAGAAACTGCAATATCTGCAGAAACATCTGCTAGCCCCTAATATCCTTACCCTCAAACTGTTAAAATAGAATTGCTGATAATTTCTTTCCCGGCCTTTTCTCTTTCCAACCCCTAAGAATCTCAAATCAGATGTGCCTCAAGTCACAGACTGCTCCCACGGAGAGACTGCTGCCTCTTTATTTTCCTAATAAGGAACAATGTGCTTGTGACCATGCCAGTCCCATTTCTCTTTCATTTCCACATTGCCCTTCTCATTCCGAATTGAACAATATGTAAGTGAAACTATGAGCCACTTAGCTTTTTGCACCTGGCTTATTTTACTATTTCATAGTGATTTTCAGTGCCATGCCTGTTGTTGCAAATGAAATAAAAAACATATTCTTTTCTATTTCTAAATTGTTTTCTATTGTTTATATATACCCCATGTTCTTTATCCATTCATTAGCTAATAGATATTGGGTTGTTTTTATTTCTTGGTTCTGACAATGGTGCTATAATAAGCATTGACATAATAACTTCTTTTCTTTTGACTATATATCCAAGAGTGAGATGAATGGCCCATGTACTGTTCTGTTCAGTTTTTGAGGAACCTCCATTCTGTTTTCACAAATGCTATACTAATTTCATTCCGTCAACAGTGCATAAATATTTCCTTATCTCTATATCGCCACAAGTAATTGTCTTCAGTTTTTCTCATAACAGTCATCCTTTGTAGAGTGGCATACATAGGAAATTTTTTAATGAGGAATTATTCTTATTTTCTTAGATTATACAAACAAAGCTAGAACAGCTTAGAGACAGCTCCAGAATCACCTTGCAGGTATTTAGCCATTTATTTAGCATATAATCTGTTCTCTTTATAGAAGAAACCTGTGGCTTCCTTGTTTAAGCACAAAATAGTCTTAGGCATTAATATCATTTTAAAATTGTTACTAAGTCTTATTTTAACTTAATGTTGCCTTTGCTTGCTCACCAGCATGAATTCTTTGCTAGTGTCTCATGTTCAGTAGGATGTATATTAATAAGAATCACATGCTGTGTACAGTAAAACCTGCAGAGTACATGGAAGCAGGACACATTTTGCCTCTGTTGATAATCGTATTCTCTAACAGCATGTTTGGACATGAGAACTGTTATGCGATTGATTTGCGTGTCTATTTCTTTCCATTCTCACCTTATATTGTGTAGCAAATTCCCCCAGATGAAACATTCTGTCCTGGAGGGAAACTCCTTAAGATACTGAATTTCTAAGGAAGTTAAGATTCAGAAAGGAAAAAAAAAAAAAAAAAAACTCACAAGTCTCAGAAAGACCTTGAAACTGACCAGATGCACAAAGTCCTTCCTCCCCAAGGTTTTATAAGTAAGAAATTCCAAGGAAACTCAGACAGCCTAGGTGCATGGAAGAGACTCTCTGACATGTCCATTTGCCTGCAAATCATGCAGATATTCCCCTAAGATTTGTTATGGCTTGAATGAGCTTTTACCCATGCTGAAGTGGGCTTTTGAAGATGCAGCTACCTTTCAGCTGCCTTTGACTTAAGTAGTCTCTTATTCATATTTCTTTTTCTTTCTTTCTTTCTTTCTTTCTTTTTTTTTTTTTTTTTTTTTTTTTTTTTTTTTTTTTTTTTTTTTTTTTTTGGTCTTTTCTTTTTTTTTTTTTTTTTTGAGATGGAATTCTCTCTGTAGACCAAGCTGGCCTTGAACTCACAAAGATCCACCTGCCTCTGCCTCCCAAGTGCTAGGATTAAAGGCATGTGCCACCACGCCCAGCTTCTTATTCATATTTCTATAATGAGCCCCATTAAACTCCTTTGTTCACCAAGTTAGATTTTGGTGGTGTGGTTACTTTAGTCAGTTCCTTTTCTGGGAATAATGTCACATAACATATTTTGACTTGTGCTTTACCCTGTAGAGTATGTATATAAACTAGCAGAAGTTAAAATTAAGGCATTCTTATATCAAAAAATAAATAGAAGAGCACCTTGGACTCATAAGTTATAGCTAATGCATGCATAAAAACGTTCAACATACTATCACTTCTATAGAAATCAACTATAATATAAATTTCCTATTAGGAATTTAGGATTGGTGAAAATGACCTAGAAATAACTTAGAATCCTTATTTATCTCCCAGTTGTTTGTTTTGACATTTGCCTACATGTTTTTATTTCTTATTACAGAATATTGAGAAAATGAATGGGCTTTATTATGATATGAGAAAATAGTAAAATAATAGTCTTGGTCAATATTTATGAATGAAGTCTAAAATCTTGTTTAATTATTTGCAAGTAAAAGAAGTAGCTTTTATGATTAGAGGTTGTGGTGGTTTGAATGAGTGTCTCCCATAGGCTTTAAGTATTCAGACATTTGTCTCCAGTTGGTGGCACTGTTCTTGGAGGTCTTAGAAGGTGTGGCCATGCTGGAGGAAGTACGTTACTGGGGGCAGGCTTAGTGAGTTTAACAAGCCTCGTGGTCTCCATTTGCTTTCTCTGCTTCCTGTGCTCTTTGTGAGATGCGACCCTCACTTTGCTGCTCCAACTCCAGCCGCCATGCCTTTCACCACAATGGACTCTAATTCCCTGGAATCATCAATCGTAAGCTCAAATAAACTCTTCCTTTTATAAGTTCCTTTGGTCATGGTGTTTTATCACAGCAACAGAAAAGTGACTAATACAGTTATTTGGTACCAGAGAGTGGGCTGTTTCCTGTGAAAAACCTGACCATGTGGATGTTTGGAGAAATGTGGAAGACTGGAACTTTGGGCTAGAAAAGCTGTTGAGTACTGTAAGCAGAGCTTAACAGGCCATTCTAGTAGAAGCCTGGAAGAAAGCACTGCTGCAAAAAATGTGGTTCCAGAGGAAAATAAAGACTTAGGCAGCAACTGGGATATTTTGATAAAGAGTCTGGCAGCAGTTTGCCCACAGCCCAAATGCTTGCCTGATGGTAAGTTGAAAAGCAATGGACTGATGTCTTTGGTGGAGGATATTTCAAGACAGCCTAATGTAGAAATGGTGGCGTGACTTTAGATGGTGAATATTATACAGATCTACAGTGAAAAAGAGCAAATGGGGCAGAAGGAAATGCAGAATGTACAGTTTGAATCTGAAAAGTACACTAGGGAAGATTAAAGTTGTGGCCAAGTCATATGAAGGAGAGGCTCCCTTTCATAAGGAGACTAAAGTGACTAAGGAGAGGCCTAGATATTTACAAGTAAACAATGGGAAAGGTGAGATTAAAGTGATTAAGGAGAGGCCTCGAGATTTACAAGTAAACAACAGAATCAATACCTTCAGGGCAAGACCACACCCAGCTAATCCTCCAACAAGTCCAGGGAAGAGAAAAATTGCAAATGTGGTTAAAGTGGGAGAGAGTCCATCCCGAACTTGCAGCCAGATGCAGCAATTTCATTCACGTGGTGCTGGCTTTAGAGGCATGAAGTTTGCAAGAATGAAGTGTCATTAGTTCTTCCTCCATGGTTTCAGAGAGCCACAGAGGCCAGGCAGAGTGTAGCAGGGGCGTCCTTGAATAAAGAAGGCCCTGATAGGCCATTGCATGAAGCTGTGAATGTGAAGTCTGGTTGGCAGCGGAGACCCCAAGAAGACATTTGAGATGCCAGACCTGTGAGATATTTGCCAAGGAGAGCTGCATACAGGGAGTGGTACTGGCCTAAGAAAGAGAGGTATGTTGCAAGCAAAGCTGGAAGAGCTGAGCCATCTAAGCCCTTAGGAGGTCAAGTCCCAGAAGTTGCATGTGGAGCTACTGGACTTGGTTTTTACCCTGCTGGTTTTCAGTCTTGTTTTGGTCCAGTGTTTCCTCACTATGCCTCTATTCCTCCCTTTTGGAATGGGAATGTGTATTCGGTTCCACTGTATGTTGGGAGTTTGTAATTTGCCTTTTGATTTTACAGGAGCTTACAGTTAGGAGATTGGCCTGAGTCTCAGAAGAGACTTTGGACTGTAGATTTTTGAATGGCATTGAAACTGGTAAAGACTATGGGGACTTTTAAGGTTGGACTAAATGCATTTTGCATTTTAAATGGTCAGGAGCCTATGGGAGCCAGGGAGTGGAATGTGGTGGTTTGAATGAGTGTCCCCCATAGGCTTTAACTATTCAGACATTTGTCTCCAGTTGGTGGCACTCTTCTTGGAGGTCATAGAAGGCGTGGCCATGCTAGAGGAAGTACGTTATTGGGGGCAGGCTTAGTGAGTTTAACAAGCCTCGTGGTCTCCAGTTGCTCTCTCTGCTTCCTGTGCTCCTTGGGAGATGTGACCCTCGGTTTGCTGCTCCAACTCCAGCCACCATGCCTCCTGCCACAATGGACTGTAATTCCCTGGAACCGTCAATCATAAGCTGAAATAAACTCTTCCTTTTATAAGTTCCTTTGGTCAAGCATGGTGTTTTATCACAGCAACAGAAAAGTCACTAATACTGAGGTATAGCTGATACTTAAGGGACTGGACTGAAGCCTCAATGAGAAGGGAGAGAGAGAGAGAGAGAGAGAGAGAGAGATTTTATGATATGCCAAAATCTAGAAGCTGCTTATTATCCATAACCAAGCCACAGTTACTACTTCTCCTTGGGTAGCATATGGCTTTCTTTGCCTTCCTTTTCTGTGTACTCTACATTCTCTAGCTGGTTGCTTTAGTGTCTGACCACATTGTGACAATGGGAGGTATTAACTTTTAGAAGGAAAAAAACACCACTCTTTAAATTATATTAATATTGAAAAATTATGTGTAAAAATGCAACAATAATACCTTTGTAATAAAATATTGTCTACTACTGCCCAGATCCATTTACACATGCACTATTTATGTTCAAGTCTCACATGGGTATATTTGGATTTGGGTTCAGCAATTGTCGTAGCTAAGATCTGCCTTTAACCTTTCTTTCAAAAATGTCATACATTTATTCATTGTATCTTGATCATATTCACCCCACTCTCCATGTTAAACTCTCTCTGGTCCCTCTTAACACACCTGCCTCCCAACTACATGCCCTTTCTTTTCACAAAAAAACTGTAACCCATTGAGTCTATTCAGTGTTGCCTATATGAACATGAGCAGGCAGCCTAACAATGGCCAAACCCCCAAAGAAAACTGACTCTTTCTCCCCAAGTAGACATCAATTTCCAGAAGTTCATCAACTGGTGTAGATCTACAGATCCCCTCCCATTTTCATGCCACAATTTTAAGTAGCTTGATTTTGTATGGATTTTGACCAGATAAACACAGCTGCTAAGTTTGTTTGTACAATAACCATATCAAGTCCATAAGGCAATATGTCATACTACTTACCCCATTCACTAGCTCTGGCACTCTTTCTTTTTTTTTTTTTTTCACATAAATTTATTTTTATTTTTTTAACAAACCTAGACCCATGTTCCTGCCCATTCTCCCACCCCGCAAGAGCTCATGCATTCTGCCAAACATGCTTTTCATCTCTTTCTCAGTCTTTCTCAATATTCTCCATGAGGAAGTTGACTGTTTTGAGCAGAAGTTCACTGCTTTAGTCAGTTCTTTGATGCAGTCCTTTCCGTTGTTGTTGTTGTTGTTTCCAATATGCATTACACCCAACTGCCTTGAACAAAAGCTCAGGGGGCCCTACACAAGAAATATTTACAGCTAGGTAATTGGCACTAGCATCCACAGATGAGGGATACCATTCGTTGTTTGTTTTTCTGGGACTGTGTTACTTCACTCAGCATGATGTCCTCTAGCTCCAGCCATTTTCCTGAAAAGCTCGTGATGTCGTCTTTCTTTGTTTTATTTTTTTTTATTTTATTTTATTTTATTTATTATTTTTTTTTTGTATGTGTATGAGTGTACTGTCTGCGTGCATGTTTGTGCACCCGTGTCGTGCAATGCCGTGGAGGTCAGAAGAGGGTTTCAGATTCCCCTGGAACTGGAGTTCTCCTGAACCGGAGTTTCAGAGTGTTTAGCCACCATGTGGGTGCTGGGGATCGAACCTGGGTCCTCTGAAGAGCGGTTGGCGCTCTTAACCTCTAGGCCATCTCTCCAGCCCATGTCGTCTTTCTTTACGCTGCATAGAATCCATTGTGTAGAATGTACCACATTTTCTTTATCCACTCGTCAGTTGAGGGGACATGGGTGTTCCAGTTCCTTGACTATGTGAAAAGCTGCAATAAAAAATGGCCATAATGTATCTCTGTGGGTGTGAGTCTTGAGGGTTAACTCAAAGTGGTATGGCTGGTCTGGCAAGTTCATTCAAGTCTTCCAAGGTTCTCCACACTGCTTCCATAGTGGCTGTACGAGTTTCATTCCCACCAGCAGTGGATGAGTTCCCCTTTCCCCACAACCTCTCCAGCACTTTGGCATCATTTGTTTTCTTGATCCTAGCCAGTCTATTGGAGTAAGATGATATCTTAAAGTGGTTTTGACTTGCATTTCCTTTAATATATGATGTTGAACACTCTTGAGGTGTTCTCAGACATCTCTAATCCTCACTTGTGAAGTCTCTGTTCAGTCTTTGCTCCATCTATTTGAGTGGTCATTTGTTTTCTTTTTTCTTTTTTGTTATGTTTATATATTTCGGAAACAATGGTTTTCAGATGATCAGCAATGAAGGTCTCTCCCACTCTGTGGATTTCTCTTCACTTACTTGATTGTTTCTTTTGATGTACAGAAACTTTTGATTAATGAGGTCCCATTTTGCAATTGTCGACCTTAATTCTTGTGCAGCTGCTGTCTACTTAGAAGTCTTTTCCTACGCCTATGTCTTGTAGTCTGCTGCCAACTTTTTCTTCTATTGCCTTCAGAGTTTGGGGTTTCATGTTGAGGTCTTTGATCCATCTGGAGTTCACTTTTGTACAGGGCGAGAGGTAGGGGTTTAATTTCATTCTTCTACAAGTGGTGATCCAGTTTTGCCAGCACCACTTGCTGAAGATGCTGTCTTTCCTCCATTGTGTCTTCTTGGCCCCCTTGTCAAATATAAGATGGCTGAAATTGTATTTGCCCAGATTTGGATCTTCGTTTTTTTTTCCATTGGTCAACAGGTCTGTTTTTGTGCCAGTACCAGGCTGTTTTTATGACTATAGCCCTGTAGTATAGTTTGAAGTCTGGTATAGAGAACCCCCTGTGTAGCTCTTTTCACTCAGGGTTGTTTTGGCTATTCGGGATCTTTTGTTTTTCCAAATGAATTTAAGAACATTTGTTTCCAAGCCTGTGAAGAAACTCTTCTCTGGCACTCTTTCTACCACCTCTTCCACACTGTTTCCTGAACTTGAGGATATAAGAAGTTAATAAAGATGCCATACTCAGGCTGGAGAAATGGCTAAACAGGTAAGAGCACTGGCTGCTCTTGCAGAGGACCTGAGCTCATATCCCAGTACCTATGTGGTGGCTAACAATCATCCATAGCTTCAGTTCTAGGGGAGTCTGACACCACTCTTCTGATCTCTGAAGCCTTTACATGACATAGGCATACCTGCTTACCTGCAGGCAATACCCTAACACACATAAGCAAAAATAATGAATTAAATAATTTTACAAAGATGTCCTATTTATGCCAGAATACCCATAATTATTTAGTTGGTAAGACCCTGTTATGAAATACATCAAACACCTTGATTGAAAAACAGAGAAATCAGTCTTCAGCTGACCATGAAAACGTCTTCCTCTGGCTAGCTTTTATAGTGCTGAAGGGTGCTATAGAAAATGCAGAGGAGTTACAAAACATCAATGATCTTACCACTAGTGGACCCTGCATGCTGCAGTACTGAACTTGTAGGCAAAATATTCCCCCTGGTGCAGTGGTGACATGGGTGGAGCTTGGGTGCAGTGGTGGAGCAAACCTCTTTCAGATTGGACTTGAGGCCTGTTGCACAATGGGGAATTTTGGCTGGTACTGTAAATCTGGTCAATACCCCATGACATTGGATCCATGGAAGCAATCTAATATAGTTTTACTAAATCAGCATATTGTCAAGCTGTGTTCTAAATATTTACATTTATACCTGTAGATTTGTGTTGTTCAAAACCTTGATCAAAGAAGTCATTTGTAGTGGACAGTAGTTAATTCAGAGACTTATAACTGGCCAAAGTGCTGAGAATATGTAACTGGGTTTTATTAGTTACTTATTGATGTTCAGGACTGTTTCAATAAGGGACTCTAGAATAATTGAATTTCTATTTAGGAAAATGTTGCTATAAAAGTAATGTAGTTCAATAATTTAGATATAGTTTCTATAATTTTCTCCCTTTTTGTATTTTTGAGGCAGGGTCTCCCTTTAGTTTCAACTGGCCTGGAACTCACTATGTAGACCAGGCTGGCCTTGAACTCACTGAGATCTGCCTGCCTCTGCCTCCAGAGTGCTAGGATTAAAGACATGTGCCACCACATCAGGCTAATTTTCAAAACCAAAAAAATGAAAGGAAATGCTGGAGCATTAAAATATTGCAAACAAATCATATAAACAGAATCTTTTTTTTTAATTTTTAAAATTTTATTTATTTATTATGTGTATGAATGTACTGTCTGCACGCAGGTCTGTGCACCCGTGTTGTGCAATGCCGCAGACATCAGAAGAAGGTATTGGATTCCCCTGGAACTGGAGTTAAAGACAGTTCTCGGCTGTCATGTTGGCACTGGGAATCAAACCCGGGTCCTCTCCAAGAGCTGTCGGTGCTCTTAACCTCTAGGCCATCTCTCCAACCCCTAATACACTTTGTTCTACAAAACATAACACCACTTCCAAAAATCATTTGTACCCCTAAATTCAATAACATTATAAACATAGAATGTTCTGGAGAGAAGACTTAAGTTCTTTGCATAGGTTCCAAAAGTGAGTAAGACATAATCTTATCTAAAGGATCTCACAAGAGGATAAAGCAAGAAGGATGGAATGCCGTTTAATAATTATGATAGTAAACATATCCATGAGAAAGTGTTTATGGATAAAGATACACAGGTGACACTGAGGGTGACCTTAAAGCTGTGCATATTCAAAGGATGTAGATTTTTCCAGATGTAGAAGCAAAGGTAAGAGAGTTTAAGTAGAAAGACTCAGAGGTTTAAATTTCCAAAATTTAAGATATTTCCTAATTTTTTTTCAGACATTTACTTTGGCTTAATCTTAGGAATAAAGAGTGAGGGCCAATGGAAAATGGACAGCAAATCATAAAGCCACATGAGGCACGAAGGACCTCAGCACAGGAAGAATGGTCATTCCTCTTTGGTTTATGAAAGAAAGGAACCTAGGGAAGACTTTACAAACAGGAAGGCACTTTGGAAAGGCAAGATGAGAAAGAAAAATTAGAACTGAAAATTTAGAAGAACTACCTCTACTATACGGAGTGAATTTTATGTCAAAAATCTCAGGCAGAAGAGATAAACTAGGGGCTGGAGAGATGGCTCAGCAGTTAAGAGGGCCAACTGCTCTTGTAGAGGACCCAGGTTCAATTCCCAGCACCCACATGGTGGCTGAGAACCAACTTTAACTCCAGTTCCAGGGGAATCCAACGCCCTCTTCTGACCTCCGCGGCATGGCACAACATGGGTGCACCAACCTACTTGGAGACAGTACACTCATACACATAAAAAATAATAAATAAAAAAATTAAAAAGATATAAACTAAACTCTCACTAAGCAGTACTTCTCTGAGTTACAGTGATTATCAAGTCATCTTGACATCTGCATTGGCAGCTGCTTTCTGTAACTGGAAATTGAAAGGAGTGCAAGGTCTTTGAGTATAAATTCTGAGATATCCTAACCTCACTGTGATCTTGCTCAAATTTTCAACAGAATAGCAGCATACATTTTCAGAACAAAATCTGTTTAAAGTTTTAACAGAGGGCAAACAGGAGCACATGGTCCTGGAGAGAACTCTAGGCCATTCATCCTTCTATGACCATACCAAGCATTTCATTCCAATCAATGATTATTCCCGCAAACATGCTTTATATTAGCCATGGGATGAAAGCTTAGATAGATCTCCAAGAAAATGACAGTTCTATTTATGCATTTCTCCTTTATTGAACACCAAAAAGATATTGTAAGCAGTTGTGATGCTCCAGGCTGTCACCACACTTCTAATACAAAAAGAGAGTTTTTCAATATAGTCCTCTTCAGAGTAAATAGAAATAGCACCTTATATTGTTTACTGAGTTTTACCCATTGCTTGTCAGTTTTGTATCAGAAGAAAGATACCCCTTTTATTGCATGAAATAATCAAGAGGCTAAACAGACACCACACTATGTTTTCCACTGTGAGAAACAATTCAAAGAGAGTTATGCAGTAAATCAAAATGTTTACTATTGTGTAATACAAAACAACCTACCAATTGTTTCTTTCTTTTTCTCCCCGCTCAAAATATATCCCAACTGAAATGCATTCTTTTCCAATGCAGCTTTAAAAATTACAAACTTGGATGCTTCGTGGTTATTTTATTTTTAGCATTATAGCAAAAACTGAGCAAATGGCAAATTCTCATTTGTAGGGAGGGAGAAATGAAGTTAAAATGAAGTTAAACTTTACTCTTGAAACAAAGACCTTTACTATATTTTTTAAAATAAAGATATGTTACAAAAATGTTGTCATATTTGATGTTTTACTTTTAAGCCCCTTCAGGAAATATTTGAATGAGAAATGATTTCAACCTTAAATTTCAATCTTTATAAGCACCAAAATTGAAAATTTTGTAAACCCAAAAGTGAAAATAAGCTATGCTTCTTTATCGCTCTTTAGGAGAGAGAAAGATTTGTAATTCTGAGAGGACAGCTAAAGAAAAGAGAAAAAAAATACTTCTTTAATTCAGATTTCTTAATTTTTTTCTGGAATAATAATTAATAGTTACTTCTACCAGTTTAATGAAGCACTGCCTATGAAAGGTCTTAACAAAGAGATGGATCAGTGTCTGGAATGGGAGTCTGTCCAAAATTAAGCACTTCGTTTCCCCGAGCCACTCTTAATGTAGTTTTCTGTTCAACATGCTTTTACTGAATATTTACTACATTTTACCCATTTCTTATTCTTGAATTCTGAAATGAACAGTGCTTTTTGAGCAGTTTTTTTTTTAAATAGGAGCATACCACCAAAAGTGGCTTGTAGAATATGCTACTTTGCTAATTGTCTAGACCAAGTGTTTTGAGTTGCTTTCTCTGCATTTTTTTAAAATTAACAATAATAATGGCTTCACATGAAGCAAGCTATTAGTATTTTGTTGATATTTTTAAATTATATATATATATATATATATTGTACAAGATTATGTTACTAATCAAATCTAGACCCGTGTCCCCCACCCTACCCACCCACCCCACCAGAGCTCATGCATTCTGCCAAACATGCTTTTCATCTCTTTCTCAGTCTTTATCAAAATTCTCCGATATTTTTAAATCAATTCTAACCACATTAATGAGGACTGACAGATATATATAGGCTTTCAACCTATGAAATCTTAGGAAGATTTGGGATGCACAGGTGTAGCAGAGATTCCTACCAGAGGATTTCACACACATAGCATCCTGCCTCTTCTGCTACCCAGTTCCCAAGCAAATAAAGCAGCACACTCTCCAATCATAGTTTTGGGGAGACCTGAGACTTAATTTACACTTACTCACGGAGTGAATGGGGACAAGATATTAAGATATCCCTTATCAGCCAAGCAGTGATTCTTTCTACCCTCATGGCTGCCCACAGTCCCCGCATGGATTAGGTGACCTACCCCCGTGATGGCACAATGGTGAGAGACCACCAGTCCAAGTGGCCTGGTTATATGGCCCCTGGCCCCTCCTTCAACATAGCATCAGTGGCTTCCCAGAGTTCTATGAACATTCCCAACAAGCCCCTCCCTTTCCTTTAGAAGAACCACTCAAGTTCACAATCTCTGAGAGGGGAGAGTTCTCGTGCATGGGAAAACCTTCAATATCGCAATATTTCCACCTGTCTTCCTCAAGGGTCTCTGGACCTTGGAGGGAGTAGGATAGAGAGAGAGGTGGGAAGCTATATTTTTCTCCTCCATTTTTCTGTAAGGTGAGAAATCAATATCTCAGGTCTGCTCATATTCTGTTTTCCAGGGACAGTTAGCTCATTTTAGGGTCCTCCTTTTATTCCTACTAATAAAATGCAAATAGCAAGAAGTACAAACATCTAAAGAAACATTAAACATTATAAAAAGTCACAATATGGGTACAAATACAAATGCTAGGCTGGTGTCTTTGTCGGAGCATCACAGCTCTTTAACAAAATAATATGGCAATAGATTTTTTTAAATTGGGGCCTATAAGTCCCCTGCCACAAGGGGTCAACCTGGCTTATGGTATCATTTGTGCATCCTCCACCCACCAAAGATTGGGTCATTTGTCAATTTGGAATGTTAACTGGATGTACATATACCAGGTGGCCACAACTGCACTAACAACTTCTTTGGCATGTAAAAGTACAGCACATGAGGTCTGTAGTAAAACTTTGGGGAGCATTTCTACCTAGTGATTTTCATAGAAGTCTCAAGCACTATGAAGGTCAGCTGTCCAGTAGTATGGCAAGATCCCAGCATAATCTCTCTTTCTCATGCTCACATCATGCCATTACTTCTACAATAAGGGACTACTATCCTTCTGTCTTCTGTGTGCTACCAAAATTAGTGGCAATAGCCTTTGATTTGGATGCCTCTAGTGCCTTCCTGTCCAACTGCTACTGGCAGAGCAGCCCACCCCTGGTAATGAAGTATTTATTTAGCAAGTGATCTGTTTATGATTTTTCACCTGTGTGCCCAGAATATTATAGACTTTATCCAACCATTTGGGTGAATATTGCTTATGTCTTTACAACCATAAAGCTCCCAAGGATTATGTAGTTGTACCTGGCCCTGGTAAACCTCTTGATCTTTGTTTCTTCAGGTGTACTTGACATCTCTTCCATAGGACTTACATCTCTGAAACACTCATACTTTAACATCAGATATTAAATCAAACATAAACCAGGTCCAACATAGCTTGGGAAGATTTTCTGTATTTAAACCAATTGTTGTCTAAAAAGATGCATGTTGGACACAATAGCATGACTAAGAGGCAATAATGCAAAAAGACTCAATGGCGGAAAGACAGCATGTTCAGCAAGTGGTGTTGGTAAAACTGGATCACCACTTGTAGAAGGATAAAATTAAAATCCTACCTCTCACCCTGTACAAAAATAAACTCCAGATAGATCAAAGACCTCAACTTGAAACATAAAACTCTGAAGGGGATAGAAGAAAAAGTTGGAAGCAAACTACAAGACAGGTATAGAAAAATACTTTCTAAATCAGACAGCAGCTGCACAGGAAATAAGGTCGACAATTGACAAGTGGGACCTTACTAAACTCAAAAGTTTCTAAACAGCAAAAGAAACAATCAGGGAAGTGAAGAGAAAGCCCACAGAGTGGGAGGAAACCTTCACTGCTGATACATCTGACAGAACATTAACTTCCAGAATATATAAACTACTCAAAAAAACAAAGAAGTAAGAAAACAAATGACTCACTCAAAAGATGGAGTAAAGAGCTGAACAGAGACTACACAAGTGAGGAAATACATATGGCTGAGAAACATCTTAAAAAGTGTTCAACATCCCTAATAATTAAGGAAATGCAAATTAAAACCACCACTTTAAGATATCATCTAACTCCAATAAGGCTGAATAGGATAAAGAAAACAAATGATACCAAATGCTGGAGATGTTGTGGGGAAAGGGGAACACTCATTCTTTGCTGGTGGGAAGGAAAACTTGTACAACCACTATGGAATGCAGTGTGGAGTACCCTTAAAAGATTCAAAATAAACCTACAACCTGACCCAGCCATACCACTTCTGGGTATACACCCACAAGACTCATCCTACCTCAGAGATACATCTACAGCCATGTTTACTGCAGCCCTCTTCACAATGGCAAAGAGCTGGAATCAACCCAAGTGCCCCTCAACTGACGAGTGGATAGAGAAAATGTGGTACATCTACACAATGGAGTTCTATGCAACAGTAAAGAAAGATGGTATCAAGAACTTTGCAAGTAAATGGATGGAACTAGAAGATATTATGTTAAGTGTAGTAACACAGTCCCAGAAAAACAAAAGACAAATGGTATCCCTCATCTGTGGATGCTAGCACCAAGTACCTAGTTGTAAGGCAAACTGAGTAACGTTAATGTTATATTCCTCATAATCTGAAAACAAATGTGTTCTTATATGATGAATCCCTAGACAGGTTCTAGAACTATCCTACCATTTATTTTCAGACTATGGATTTTTGGTATAGGATGGTGGGCATGTGTACATATTTTAGAGTAATATAACTATAACATTAAATGGAAAAATGTGAACCAATAAATATGATATGGAAATACACAGTTCATTTTCAGAAGTTACAATTTTAGTATAGGTGTGATGTATCAGGCTGGTGTAACTTAAACTTTCTGGGTGCTTATTGACCATACTTAATGCCCATACCAATTTGGCCAAGAGATCTAAGGGATAACTTTGTTCCTTGCTCTCAGAGGTCAACTAAGTCTCAGGGGACTATGCATGGGGGCATCATCTCCTGAAATGTCTTGCAAATGTGAGTCACCAGTATTCCTGTGCAGGGAGGTCTTGGAAATCCGCTAATGGGACTTCAGCCAGTGTCCGGTCTATAAAGAGGAAAATCTGCTCATGCTTCAAAAAGGGAAGCCTGGTCTAGCAAGACCTGATTTTGTCTTGAGTGGATGGAACTGGAAATGAAAAGCTGAAAGGAGCCAGCCCTCCCCGTCAAAAATTCCGAGTGACCTCTGAGGACCAGATCCTCAACTGACCTTGAGAAAACAAAACCTTGATTAATCTGGTCTAACTCTGTGGCCTTAAGCATACAAAAGAAAGTATAACCAGAAATAAATAATCAGTAAGGCCTGAGAAATTGTACTTCAGATATAAAACTAGAGATCTTAGTAAATAGACAAAAAGAAAAACAAAGAGAGGAGAGAGAGAGAGAGATAAGTGCATCTATTCTGTGGCTGCCACTGGTATTACCATTCTTCAAAGACATGAGACACAGCTTTTTAACCCTCCAATATGGACTGAAGACTCATGTCTCTCCAAGAATCCTCCAAACTTTCAATGCCAGATGGGGACTGCTGAAATATCCAGCATGTGGACTGAGAAGTTGCTGAGATTTCAGCCTCTTCAGAGTGTGTACTGCCATTGTTGGACTACACAAGCTGTGTCATGGAGGCCAGTGTGTGGCGGGGATCAGGACAGGACACGTGCTTGCTGGACCTCATTTGGGTGACCATGGAAAGGAGGGACCCAAGTGTGAAGCACAGGGGCAGGATTGATGATTGCTTGGGCTTGCCAGGGAGGAGCCATCAACCACTTCCTTAAGTAAAACCTGACATCTTTTAAGAAAAAAAAAACAAAGAAAATCCTCCCACTCAAGTGATATGTGTATGTATGTTTGTAAATAATTATGTATGTATATATATATAATATATTATTATATATATTATATATAATATATTATAGAATATTATATATAATATATATATAATATACATATATACATAATATATATGTAATAAAAAGAATAAATAATGCAGTTAGCTCTTTAGTATCTGTAGTAATTTTCTTGAATCAATTTGGTATCCTGGGGTATTTACATGCAGCCTCCTGAACTTCTTTAGCTTTGGTAGACTAATTGACCCTGACTTAAGCTGTCTAGCCCTCCACAGGACCAAGGAGAAATAGAACTCCTTTTGCCCCTGCTGCATTTGCTGGTTCACTGACCAGGCAGGCCTGGGCCTGACTCCTAGGTATAGTCGCATCACTTGCAGCAGAGGTGTTGTGACCTCCCATCCCACAGGATCAGGAGTGACTGGGGCACTCAGGGTTTGGGTTCCTTAGGCCTGCAGGGATCCATCCAGTATGGGTGTTGTGTGGCACCAGCCTTGGGGGGTAATTACTGGTTGGGGGGGGTGTCCAGTCCTAGGATAGAGTGGAGATTTGGAAGCCTAAATTATCAACACCTGTACACTAATTAAGAAGTCAACAAAAACATCCAAAGAATATAAACAAAATTAGTCTTAAGCTCAAGAACTAAACACCTAAGCTTCACATTAGAACCATAACCAACAAAAGCAACCCAAACGCCTAAAGTTCAATGAAAAAAACAATAATACAAAAAAAGACCTCAAATGGATCTCCACCAAATACAAATAGCCCTATTTAAGAACCCTATAGAGGAGGGAACATTACTTAATGTAATCAAAGCCATATACTACAAACCCACAGCCAACACAATCCTAAATGGAAATCGAAGCATTTGTCTTAAAGGGAGGAACCCTGCAAGGCTGTGCCCATTGCCACTCCTCTTCAATATAGTGCTTGAAAAGCTTGCTAGGACAATAAAGCAAGAAAAGGAAATTGAAGGAGTACTAATTGGAAAAGAGGAAGTCAAGCTACACCTTTCTCCAGATGATATAATGCTTTATCTAAGGGATGCTTAAAACTCCACCAGAAAACTCCTAGAAACAAGAGTTTCAGTAAAGTGGCAGGATACAAAATTAACCTAGAAAAATCAGTAGCCTTTCTCTACACCAACAACAAGCAACTGAAGAAAGAATTTAAGGAGACCTTCTAACTCTCAATAACTTCAAAACAATATAGTATCTAGGAACAAACCTAACCAAAGGCACCAAAGATCTGTACAATAAAAATTTTAAAACCCTGAAGAAAGAGATAAAAGAAGACATTAGAAGATGGAAAGACCTGCATGCTCAAGGATTGGAAAAATTAATATAGTAAAAATGTCCATTCTACCCAAACTAAAATAGAGATTCAATAAAATCCAGTTATAATTCCCATGAGTTTCTTCACAGACTTAGAAAAAAAAATCCTTAAATTCATATGGAAAAACAAAAGACCCAGAATAGCCAAAGCAAACTTGACAGAAAAAAACAATACAGGGGGGATCACTATACCAGACTTCAAACTTTATTGCAGGGTTACAATCATAAAAAGACCCTGGTACTGACAAACAAAACAGACCTATAGACCAATGGAACAAAACTGAAGACCATAACGTGAGCACATATAAGATCAGTCACCTCATATTTGACAAAGTGGCCAAGAAGACAATGTAGGAAAGACAGCGTCTTCAGCAAATGTTGGAAAAACTGGATCACTACTTGTAGAAGAATGAAATTAAACCCCTATCTCTTACCCTATAAAAATCAATGCCAAATGGATCAAAGACCTCAATGTGAAAGCCAAAACTCTGAAGGTGACAGAAGAAACCTTTGGTAGCAAGACATAAGTGTACAAGAAGACTTTCTAAATCAGACAGCTGATGCACAGGAAGTGAGGTCAACAATTGACAAGTGGGACTTCATTAAACTCAAAAGCTTCTGCACAGCAAAAGAAACAATCAGGGAAGTGAAGAGAAATCTGATAGAGTGGGAGGAAACCTTCAACACAGATACATTTGACAAAGCATTGATTTCCAGAATGTAATAACTACTCAAAAAAAGAAGAAAGAAAACAAATGACTCACTCAAAAGATGGAGCAAAGAGACGAACAAAGACTTCACAAGTGAGGAATTAGAGATGGCTGAGAAACATCAACATTGCTAATAATTAAGGAAATGCAAATTAATACCACTTTAAGATATCATCTGACTCCAATAATACTGGATAGGATCAAGAAAACAAATGATTCCAAGTACTGGTGAGGTAGTGGTGAAAGGGAACACTCATCCACTGCTGGTGGGAATGTAAATTCATACAGCCACTATAGAAACCAGTGCGGAGAACCTTTGGAAGACTCAAAATGAGCTTGCCACCTGACCCAGTCATACCACTCCTGGGCATATACCCACAAGGCTCATCTTACTGCAGAGATACATGCGCATCCATGTTGATTTCATCTCTTCACAATAGCAAAGAGTTGGCACTATCCCTCAACTGATGAGTGGATAGAGAAAATGTGGTATATCTACACAATGGAGTTCTATGCAACGGTAAAAGAAGATGACATCATGAATTTTTCAGGTAAATGGATGAAGCTAGAAAATATCATGTTAAGTGAAGTAACACAGTCCCAGAAAAAAAAAAAAAAAGATGAATTGCATCCCTCCTCTGTGGATGTTAGCACCAATTACCTACTTGTAAGGCAAACTGGGCAACATTAATGTGATCTGAAAACAACTGTGCTCTTATACTGTGAATACTTTAACAGGTTCTAGAACCAAGCTACCATGTATTTTCAGAGTTAGGAAGTTTTGGTATATGGATCAAGAATATATATGCATATTTTAGAGTAATATAAGATCAAAGGAATATGGAAAAACTAGTTTGTCATGACATTATGGCTAACCACAGTATTTATTTTATGGGAGTGGTTCTTAGTATTTCTTATACAAGGCTGCTTGAGCTTTTCTCCAAGCATTTTCTAAAATATAAAGTAGTTAAAATATCAGGCTGGTGTAACTTAGCCTTTCTGGATGCTTAACGACCATGTTCTAGTTTGTCTTCCATTGCTGTGACAAAACACTCTGACCAACACCAACTTGAGGAGAAAAGGGTTTATTCAGCTCATATCTCCTGGATCACAGTTCTCACTCAGGGAGCCCAAGGCAAGGACTCAGGGCAGGAACTTGGAGGCAGGAGCTGAAGCACAGGCCATGGAGGAATGCTGTTCACTGGCTTGCTCTCCTGGCCCATGCCCAGCCTGACCTCTTATACAGTACACAACAACCTGCCCAGGGTGGCACCACCCATAGTGGGCTGGGCCCTCCCACATTGCTCCACAATCAAGACAATACTCCACAGACATAGCCACAGGCCAGTCCAATGGAGCCAATTCCCCAGTCGAGGCTCCCTCAACCCAGGTGTGTCAAGTTGACACTAAAGCTATCCAGCACAGACCATAATTAATGCCCATATCAATTTGGCCGAGGGTCTTAAGGGATAACTTTATTCCTTGCCCTCAGAGGTCAACTAAGTGCCAGGGGACTATGCTTGGGTGAATCTCTTGAAATGTCCTGCAAATGTGGGTCACCAGTCTTCCTGTGCAGGGAGGTCTTAGAGTTCCACTAATGGGACTTCAGCCAATGTCCAGTCTATAAAACAGAAAGTCTGCTCATGCTACAAAAAGGGAATCCTGGTCTAGCAAGACCTGACTTTGTCCTCAAGTGAATGGAACTTGTGATTGAAAAGCCAAAAGGAACCAGGGGCTCCCTCCACCCAAAAAAAAAAAAAATCAAAAAGAAAAAAAAATAACAAAAAAAAAACGAGTGACCCTTGAGGACCAGATCATCAACTGACCTTGAGAAAACAAAAATCTTGGTTAATCTGGGCTGTGTGGCCTTAAAAATCCAAAAGGAAATTATAACCAGAAACACATAAATAGTAAGTCCTGAGAAATTGTACTTCAGGTATAAAACTTGAGAACTTAGTAAAAAGACAAAAGACCATAGTTGTTTTGCCTGTCTTACTGGCAAGTGCAGCTACCCTGTGGCTGCCATTGCTTTTGCCATCCTTTGAAGTCATGAGAAGACTCAACTTTTCAAACTTCCAATATGGACTGAAGACTCATGTCTCTCCAAGAATCCTCCAAACCTTCAGTGCCAGATGGGGACTGCTGAGACATCCAACTTGTGGACTGAGCTACCACTGGGGTTTCTACTTCTTCAGAGTACAGACTTCCATTGTTGGACTACCCAAGCTGTATCTTGGAGACCAGTACAGGAAGACCAATACAGGACGTGGAGCTTACTGGACCTCATTTGGTGACCAAGGAAAGGGAAAACCCCAGTGTGGAACAGGGCAGAAATGATGGTAGTTTGGGCTTGCAAGGAGGAGACTTCAAACATGACATTTTTCAGCCAAATTAAAAAAAAACAAAAACAATAAGCTGAAGATGCTAAAACCTATGATATATTTGGCATGCATATGTGCATATTTTGGAGTGGTGTATATTGGAAGGAAGGAATACCAACAACAACAACAACAACAGAAAAGTCTGCTTCAAAGAACTGACTGAAACTGAACTTCTGCTCGAAACAGTAAACTTCTGCATCAAGAATTTTAAGAGAGTCTGAGAAAAAGAAGAAAAACATGTTTGGCAGAATGCATGATCTCTGGTGGGGTGGGGGGACAGGGTGGAGGGCACAGGTCTGGATTTGATTTGTAATGTACTTTGTATGAAATGCACAGAGCTTCAATAAAACATTGCAAAAACCCCCCAGAAAACTAAACCAGGTGTGGTGGTGCACGCCTTTAATCCGAGCACTCGGGAGGCAGAGGCAGGTGGATCATTGTGAGTTCAAGGCCAGCCTGGTCTACAGTGAGTTCCAGGATAGCTGGGGCTACAGGGAGAACCTGTCTTGAAAAGACAAAAAAAAAAAATAAATAAAACAGAAAACTTAAAAACGATTAAGAGTTTCAGTAAGTGACAGGATAAAAAATTAACCTAGAAAAATCAGTAGCCTTTCTCTACACCAACAACAAGCAACTGAAGAAAGAAGATAAGGAGACCTTCCCGCTCACAATAGCCTCAAAAACATATAATACCTAGGAACAAACCTAACCAAAGACACCTAAGATCTGTACAACAAAAATTTTAAAACCCTGAAGAAGGAGATTAAAGAAGACATTAGAAGATGTAAAGACCTCCCATGCTCAAGGATTGGAAAAATTAATATAGTAAAAATGTCCATTCTACCCAAACTAATATATAGATTCAATAAAATTCCACTTAAAATCCCCATGAATTTATTCACAGACTTAGAAAAAAAATTCTTAAATTCACATGGAAAAACAAAAGACCCAGAATAGCCAAAGCAAACTTGACAGAAAGAGAGCAATACAGGGGGTCGTCACTATACCAGACTTCAAAATTTATTGCAGGTTTACAATCATAAAATGAGCCTGGTACTGACAAAAAAACAGACCTGTAGATGAATGGAACAAAACTGAAGATCCAAATTGAGCACATACAAGATCAGTCACTTCATATTTGACAAAGTGGCCAAGAAGACACAATGGAGGAAAGACAACATCTTCAGCAAATGTTGTTGGAAAAACTGGATCACCAATTGTAGAAGAATAAAATTAAACCCCTACCTCTCACCCTGTACAAAAGTCAACTCCAAATGGTTCAAAGACCTCAATGTGAAAGCCAAAATTCTGAAGGTGACAGAAGAAAACGTTGGCAGCGAGACATAAGTGTAGGAGACTTTCTAAATCAGACAGCTGATGCACAGGAAGTGAGGTCAACAATTGACAAGTGGGATTTCATTAAACTCAAAAGCTTCTGCACAGCAAAAGAAACAATCAGGGAAGTGAAGATAAATCCCATAGAGTGGGAGGAAACCTTCACCAGTGATACATCTCACAGAGCATTAATATCCAGAATATATAAACTACTAAAAAATAAAAAAAAGAAAACAAGGACTCACTCAAAAATGGAGCAAAGAGCTGAACAGAGACTTCACAAGTGAGGAAATAAAGATGGCTGAGAAGCACCTTACATGTTCAATGTTGCTAATAATTAAGGAAATGCATGGAAGTTAGTGCCAATTAACTAGTTGTAATGCAAACTGAACAGTATTTGTCTTTATCTGAAAACAACTGTGCTCTTATAATGTATATCCCTTAAAGGGCTCTAGAATTAACCTTTCACTTGTTTTCAGACATTGTAATTTTGGTATATGGGTAGAGGGTGTGCATGCATATTTTAATGTAATATAAAATTAATTGGGAAAATGTGAATCCCAAATTATGATTTGAAAATAACATACATTGTATTTTCATACGACATAATGGTAGTATAGGTGTGACATACATATGCATATGTTGAAGCAATACAAATTGGAGGGAACAACAAAAAAAAAAGTGGGATAAAGAACTGACTAAAACACTAAAGTTCTCCCCCAAACAATAATCTTCTGCTTTGAAAAACTTTAAAAAGACTGGGGAAAATGTACAAGACATGTATGGTAGAATGCATGAACTCGTGTAGGGCAGGGGACATGGAAAGTGAAGTGAGTCTAAATTGAAATGAGAAATGATATATGAAATGCACAAAACCTCAATAAATATATAATATTGTCAAAGGACTCATCCTAATGCAGAGATACTTGTACATCCATGTTTATTGCAGCTCTTTTCACAATAGTTAAGAGCTGGAAGCAACCCAAGTGTCCCTTTACTGATGAGAGGAAACTAAACTAGTAAATTTACAGTGGGGTTCTACTCAGTGGTAAAAATGATGAAATCATTAACTGTGCAGGTAAATGAATGGAACTAGAAACTTGTATTAAATGAACTAGCACACACTCAGAGAAACAAATGACATATATTTTATGTCACATGTGGATCCTACCATCAAAAACTTGTATGTGAGTATACATCTGGATGTAACTGCAGGATCCTGGAAAACGGAAAGGACCAGGGGAGGTAAAGAGAAAGACAGAGCCCGAGAGAGGAGCAGGAAGAAACAGGTGCTACTAAGGGGGGGAATGGTCAAATGGGGCTAGGTAAATGGGAGTGGAATAATGAAGATTATACAAGGAAGTGGGGGGTAAAAGGGAAGGAGGATCTCAAGAAAGGGGGGATGATAAGAAATGATAAAATGGGAAAATGGGGTACATTAACAGGAGAGAGAAGAGGGAAGGGTAAAGGGGGAGGCAAGAGATAAATAATACTTAGCTGGTGTGAAAAACCAGAGGCAAATGTATTACTTCAAATTCTATTGAAAAATTAAACATGAAATGGTTATTCATCTGTCCATGTGTATGGCTGAAGTACATAAAATAAGAAACAGTGCCAGACCATTTGAATTGTTGGCCAGGATACTCTGAGAGAACCAAAATTACAAAGGCTATTGCCACAACCCTTGACTTCTGCCCCCACCGAACTTGAAGGTCAGAGTCTATTTCTGAAGGTAAGACATAGTTTGTAATCAGGACTTGGAACAATGAAGCTGGAACGGCTCTGGAAAACCACCTCCCTGAAGGCTATCTCATAGCTTTAGAGGACACTTTGCAAGATGCTAAGGAAGAACAACAATCAATGGTCCAACCCCAACTGTTAGACCTAATAAGACAATGATAATGAGCACAGCAAATTACAATAGGGCAAAAGTGGAGCTTTTATCTTGGAGGTAATCAAAATCTACCTAATTGGACTTAAAGCCTACTCAATGGGAGGAAACTCCTGTGTGGAACTATAAACAGCCAAATATATGTGGCTGAAGAAGTCATAGTTCTTTTTTTTTAATTTTTTATTTTTTATGTGTATGAATGTACTGTCTGCATGTAGGTTTGTGCACCCATGTCGTGCAATACCATGGAGATCAGAAGAGGATGTCAGATTCCCCTGGAACTGGAGTTAAAGACGGTTCTCAGCCCCCATCTGGGTGCTGGGGATTGAACCCAGGTCCTCTGCAAGAGCAGTCGACACTCTTAATTGCTAGGCCATCTCTCCAACCCCCAGAAGTCATAGTTCTTAAAGGAAACCCTAAGACTGTCACATTCCTCGACAGATATATTTTCTTAGTATATGCTAAAGTTGTATGTGTTTGTGTGTGTGTGTGTGTATGTGTATGTGTGCATGTGTGATGCCCAAACCTAAGTAACACATCTACAATGGAGCATGTATACCTAAGGTTAACTGAACATAGTATAACAGTGAGTGGGTAGAGAGAATACTAATCCACTCCCAACTCTCATCAAAGAAACTCCCTTGTGCAACAGAGGGCAACAAACACAAAAGGCCTCAAATTGCCTATGCATAGAGGTTGCAGAGTGAGGGCATTTGGACAGAATTGCTGTATTACACTTCACCAATCCAGGGCTCAGAAACCATTGTAGAAGATGGTACAGAAAGATTCTAAAAGCCAGCGAAAGAAGTGACTGACTATTTGAAAACAGAAGTCTTATAGACTCCTGGGAACTTGCTCACATGAACAGCAATGGCAGCATCATGCACAAGACTCATGTAAGCTCAAACAGACAAAAATCCTGCATAGAACTGGGAAATGGCAGTAGCCCCCAGTCTTAGCTGAAGAACTGTTTACAGCTCATTAGTGCTGGGTGAAGGAATGCTTATATTCTTTAAGGGAGTGACTCTAGGTAGGGTGACCAATGGATGAACTTGCACTGAGGGACATCTTGGCACATTAATTTGACCTTATAGGACTCAATATAGAAAGAATGCATGAAATCTGAGAGTCTATGGAAGGGTTGGATGGGAGACAATGTATAAAGATGATTAAGATATTTTGTCTGAAATACACAAAAAATCAAAAAAATCATAATGATACTTAAAAAGTAAAGAAAAAAACCAAACGACAGAAACTTGTATATGACAAATATAAACTCATTAATGGATATTCTTAACACATTTCAAGTTGCATCATATTTAGTTTAAACCAAGTTCTTCCTAGTAAGAGTAAGACGATGTTCCACAAAGCCTGTAATGGTATGTGACTCTACATTAGGGTAATGCCTGAGTTTTACAACCTGACTTTCAGCATGTATTTAAACCAAGAGTAGAACCCAACCCTCTTCCTTCGGATTTCTTCCAGAAATGCACCTTCAAACCTAGTCCTCCCTCACTTTTTATTGAAGCAGCGTATCTGGCTTGAAAAAGGGAAGGAAAAAGTCAAATAATCTTATCAGAGATTTTCCTTTCTGATGCCTTCTGACAGAATAGCACACAGGAGAACAAACATACGGTATCAATTTAATACCACTGATGTAGAGCCTCATGGAATATTCAAGGAAAATGGGAATTTTAGTCCTTGTTTTCTCTCTCTTCACATCTTTATACCAACTTGTCAGCAGGATGTTTGCTGACAGGCGTTGTGGTTGGAATCCTGATATTCACCCAGTGTTAGACTTTGCCTCCTCTTTCTATTTTCCTCACATAGACACTTCTGCAGAGCCTTTCAGATAGGGATTTAAAATACTTGTTTCTTTTTCTTAATTTACAATAATTTGTCCAATTTTGGGATTTTACTGATAGCCAAACAATATGTAAGTTTCCTGACTACTGTAACCCAATGCCTAAGGAATAAAAGATATGTGTTACTTCCCTGGGACCCAGAATTTGAGACTTAAACCTGCTGGACTAGATTGTAGTGTAAATTAAATTCCCATTTCCTGGGCAGTCCTGGTGTCCTGCTGTATTTTTTGATGCATTGGTTGGGGAGACAAAGGTAGAGATGGCTTCTTCCCTCACCAGGACCATGGAGGATGAACACTGTGAGCATGTGATCCACCCAGAGTCTCAGAGACATTGCCTCTTAGCACACTGGAACCAGAGGGACATAGGAACTGGGAGAAGAGATTTTATAGCAATGCCATACTGAACAGGTAGGACCTGAGTCGACTAGGAATAACATCTGCATTTGGTGAAGGAGGAGGCTAAGCAACTCTTAGATCATAATATATCAGCCCTCTGGTCTCTCTCAAGACATCTAAAGTACTTCTGCCTGGGCCATGGCTCAAAGTCCTGGATTGGGGTACCTGTGCCAGCCTCGGGTATTGAGGGAGACTTCTGAATCACTAGCAGGGATGAAGCTGCTGATGCAGTGGGGCTGTCATCCAGTGACTTGGGAATGAGAGTCCCCAGGGAGTGGTTGATCACCTCAGGGGTTTCTGCAGTGTTGAGTAGACTAGAGTGTATGGTGAAGGGGTACCCTCAAAACAAAATTGGATTTTTCTCAATTTTTTTTTTCATTTGGCCTGTCTTTATCTAGTACAGAGATTTGGAAGCTGCTATGGCTCAAGCCAGGATCAACTTGTGTTGTCTGTCCAGGCAATTTCTCAAAGGGGGCTGTCTCTGAACTATCTCTTGCCAGAGAATCCACTATATCCAGAAAAGAAGTTAGTATGAAAGCAATGTGCCTATTGCCATCAGGAAGGGCATCGGAGAAGGTAATGGCTCCGATTGAAAAGGAACTCCTGACCATAACCAAAGAAGTAAGGCCATATTTTCCAAGGAAGCTACCAGCCACATGAACAACCCCAGAAGTTTCCAAAAATGACTGTATTTTTATGGTTACTATTTAAGCCTATGGAAAAAACTAAGATAGACCAGGCCCCAGACAATTAAACCTCCATGCACACATGGTCTGAATGATGAAAGGGAGCAGACATCATATTAACTTCATGGTGGATATTGGGGCAGAATAATCAATTTTGACTCATCCCATGTACCCCTCTCAAGAAAATACACAACCACTAAGAGAAGTCACTGGCAGCATAGCTTGCCATCTCTTTCTACTAACTAGATGATGCAACCTGGGAGGCCATGAAATTGTACATGAATTCCTGTATCCTCCTGAATGCCCAGTGCCTGTATTGGGACAAGATGTGCTTGGAAATCTCCAACCCCAGATAACCTTTGATGCTGATAATGAGATATTCCTACCTCTAGGAAAGCCAAAGAAAATATTTTAACTCCTGTATTTTCCTCAATTTGATAAAAGCATCATATTAGGGGCTGGAGAGATGGCTCAATGGTTAAGAGTGCCGACTGCTCTTGCAAAGGACCCGGTTCAATTCCCAGCATCCACATGGTGACTAAAAACCATCTTTAACTCCACTTCCAGTGGTATCCGACACCCTTTTCTGACCTCTGCAGCATTGCATCACACAGGTGAACCAACCTACATGCAGACAGTACACTCATATACGTAAAAATTTTTTTAAAGCAGTACATTAGACACTCGTTGTCCAGTTGCCCAGGTGGGTTTCTGGCATGCAGGCTTGTGGTGGCTCACCCCAGGCACCTGCCACCCACCAGTAGAACCATAGAGAGGAACTGCATGCATGGATAGAAGGAGGGCCAGTGGTGCACACACTCATTGCCCATGTGGGGTCTGGAGCGGAGGCCAAAGGAGTAAGCCCCCAAAAAACTGCTGGTGCTGTAGTGTGGTTTACTGTGGTTGGAAGAATCCAGCAGTGTCAGTGGTTCGAGGCTGCATCACCAAATCTGAAGAAGAAAGCAGCAGGAAGCAAACCGAGTGACCAACCGTTCCTCCATATTAACATTTGAGATTTGTAACAGAAGCCAAACAAACAAGCAAAAGGAGAAAACAAAAACAACAACAATAAAAAGTACACATGCCAAAGACACAATGTTAAAACAATATGGGAAAAGATCACAATAAATCCCCAATAAACACAACCAATCCTGTAGAAGATCACAACGAGATCTCCCTGTGTATTAGTCAGGGTTCGCTAAAGAAACAGAAGCAACAGGATGAATATATAGCTATATACAATTTCTTGATTTGCTCACGTGTCAGAGTTCAAGGAGTCTAACAATAGCCACACTGCACTGGAGGCTGAGAATCCAGGGAACTGCTCATTCCGCAAGGCTAGATGTCTCAGCAGTCCCAGGGGATTCCAGGAGATCTGCCAGTCTCAGTACACGTTGGGATCTGTAGGGTTGATCACAGCAGCAAGACAAACTCACCAGTAAGAGAGAGGCAAGCCGTAGGAGAAAAGGGACCAGATCCCTCTGGCATGGCCTTTTATACTGCCTGCCAGCAGAAGGTAACACCCACATTTGGGGTGGGCCATCCGGGTTGAGGTAGTCAAATCCGAAGATCCTTTTTCTCTTATTTGTTCCTTAGTCCAGTCAAGTTGACACCCAGGATTAACCATCACACCCTGGAAGGGAAGCCAAGACACTGACCTTAGAAGAACAATTGTATACATGTTCAAAGACTATAAAGAACAAATCAGAGAACTAAAGGGAGAGAATGAAAAACTCACAAAGGAACTAGAAGTTTCCTTCTAGAATGATAAACTCCAGAAAGAACTACGGGGATTGACAAACTCTGAAAAGAACTAGAGGAAGAGAAATACAAACTCAGAAAAGAACTAGAGGAAGATAAATACAACCCACAAAATGAACTAGAGGCAAAGAATGACAAACTCCAGAAGGAAGTGGAAACATTGAAAAGATCTCAGGCTGAAAGGACAAAAGAAATTGACCAGCAAAGCAAGGAGCTAGGAGAAGAGAATGAAAAGCTCCAAAAGGAAGTGGAAATACTGAAGAAAACACAGGATGAAATGAATAAGGAAATTGAACACTCATCCAATCAGCAGGAAAGGATGGGAAAAAGCCTCAGAAGCAGAATGGATGAAGCAGAAAAAAGAATATCAGACCTACAGGACAACACAGTGCAGCTAGAAACTTCAAGTAAAGATTATGAAAAATTTTAAATAACACAAGAGTGGAACAACCAGGAAATGTGGGTCACTATGAAAAGACCAAAATCCACATCATAGGGATAGAGGAAGGAGAAGAATCCAAAGAGAATGGTATTGATCAGATCTTCAAAAAATAATAGAAGAAAATTTCCCCAAAATGAAAAAAGACAAACCCATACAAATACAAGAAGCACATAGAACACCAAATAAACAAGACCAGAAAAGAAATTCCCCACATCATATCATAGTTAAAACACTAGATGCTCAAAACAAGGACAAAATAGCAAAAGCCACATATTTGACAAAGGGGCCAAAAACAGCTCAATGGAGGAAAGATAGCATATTCAGCAAAAGGTGTTGGCAACACTGAATCACGATCTGTAGAAGAACAAAATTAAATCCCTACCTCTGGCCCTGTAAAACAAATAAATTCCAAGTGGATCAAAGATCTCAACCTGAAACCTGAAACTCTGAAGGTTATAGAAGAAAAAGTTGACACCAACCTACAAGACATAGGCGTAGGAAAAAACATTCTAAATCAAACAGCAGCTACACAGAAAATAAGGACAACAGCTGACAAGTGGGACCTCATCAAACTCAAAAGCTTTTATACAGCTAAAGAAACAATCATGGAAGTGAAGAGAAAACCCAGAGAGTGGGAGGAAACCTTCACCACTGATACATCTGACAAAACATTAATATCCAGAATATATAAACTACTTAAAAACAAAGAAGTAAGAAAACAAATGACCTACTAAAAAGATGGAGTAAAGTGGGGCTGGAGAGATGGCCTAGTGGTTGGGAGCACCGACTGCTCTTGCAGAGGACCCGGGGTTCAATACCCAGCACCCACATGGTGGCTGAGAACTGTCTATAACTCCAATTCTAGGAGAACTCCAGTTCCAGAGGAGTCTGACACTCTCTTCTCACCTCCATGGCATTGCATGACACGGGGGCATGGACCTGCATGCAGACAGTACTTTCACACACTTAAAAAACAGATAAAATTTTAAACTCCCCAATAAAAAGGCACAGACTGGGAGAATGGATTAGGAAACAAAACCCATCTATATGCTGTCTACAAGAAACCCATCTCAATCTCAAAGATAGGCATCAACTTAAGGTGAAGGGATGGAAGAGAGTATTTCAAGCAAATGGTACCAAAAAGAAAGCAGGTGTGGCTATTCTAATATCAGACAAAATAGACTTCAAAGCAAAAGAAATCAAAAGAGACAAAGAGGGCCATTACATCCTTATTAAAGGAACAATTGACGATGAAGATTTCACAATCATAAATATATATGCACCAAACATCAGTGCACCAAACTTTATAAAGACAATTCTTCAGGATCTCAAGGCACAGATTAACCCCAGCACACTAATACTAGGGGACTTCAATACCCCATTAAGTCCTCTAGACAGATCAACAGGACAAAGGATAAACAGAGAGACATCTGAACTAAATGACACAATACACCAAATGGACCTCACAGACATCTACCGAATATTTCACCCAAACACCAGAGAATACACTTTCTACTCAGCACCTCATGGAACATTCTCCAAAATAGACCATATACTGGGACACAGGGAAAAACTCAACAAATATAAAAAGGTTGAAATAATCTCATGCATTCTATCAGACCACAGTGCAATAAAACTCAATATCAACACCAGAATAAACCCTACAACCTACAGGAACACATGGAGACTAAACAACACTCTCCTGAATAATGAGTGGGTCAAGGAAGAAATAAAAAAAGAAATAAAAACATTCCTGGAACTGAATGACAATGATAAAACAACACAGCAAAATCTATGGGACACTCTTAAAGCAATCCTAAGAGGGAAGTTTATAGCTCTAAGTGCCCACATTAAAAAAACAGAAAGAGCACAAGTGAATGATCTAACACTGCAGCTAAAAATACTTGAGAGACAACAACAAATGAACCCTAAACGGAGCAGACAAGAAGAAATAACAAAAATCAGAGCAGAGATCAATGAAATAGAAACAAAGAAAACCATACAAAAAATCAATGAATCCAAAAGTTGGTTCTTTGAGAGAATAAACAAGATAGACAGACCTCTAGCCCAGTTAACCAAAAGAAAGAGGGAACAACTCCAAATCAATAGAATCTGTGATGAAAGGGGAAATATCACAACAGACAATGAAAAGATCCAGACAATCATACGGGACTACTTCAAAAACTTATATTCTACTAAGTTTGAAAACCTAGAAGAAATGGATGAATATCTGAAATCCTGGGAATCACCAAAGCTCAACCAAGAAGAGATCGACAGCCTAAACAGACCAATAGTACAGGAAGAAATCGAAGATGTAATAAGTAGCCTCCCAACCAAAAAATGCCCAGGCCCGGATGGATTCACGGCAGAATTCTATAAAATATTTCGTAAAGACTTACAACCATTACTACTTAAATTGTTTAGAAGGATACAAATGGAGGGACTTCTCCCAAATTCCTTCTATGAAGCCAGCATTACGCTACTACCAAAACCAGGGAAAGATACAACCAAAAAGGAGAACTATAGACCCATCTCCCTAATGAACACAGATGCCAAAATTCTAAACAGGATTCTGGCAAATCGCATACAGACTCACATCAAGAAAATCATCCACCATGACCAAGTTGGATTCATACCAGACATGCAGGGATGGTTCAACATACGAAAATCAATAAACATCATCAAACATATCAATGGACTGAAGGACAAAAACCACGCCATCATCTCAATTGATGCGGAGAAAGCCTTTGACAAAATCCAGCACCCTTTCATGTTTAAAGTCCTGGAGGGAATTGGTCTGGAGGGATCATTCCTCAATGTAATCAAAGCCATATACAGAAAACCCACAGCCAATATCATCCTAAATGGGGAAATGACAGAAGCATTCCCCTTAAAGGTAGGAACTCGGCAAGGCTGCCCCCTGTCACCACTCCTCTTCAATATAGTGCTAGAAACCCTAGCTAGGGCAATAAGGCAAGAAAAGGAAATTAAAGGAGTTCTAATTGGAAAAGAGGAAGTCAAGCTATCCCTTTTTGCTGATGATATGATTGTCTACCTAAGGGATGCTAAGAACTCCACCAGAAAACTCCTAGAAACGATTAAGAGCTTTGGTAAAGTGGCAGGATACAAAATAAACCTAGAAAAATCAGTAGCCTTTCTGTACACCAACAACAAGCAATTGAAGAAGGACTACAAGGAGACCTTCCCACTCACAATAGCCTCAAAAACAATAAAATACCTAGGAACAAACCTAACCAAAGACACCAAGGATCTCTACAACAAAAATTTTAAACCCCTGAAAAAGGAAATTGAGGAAGACATCAGAAGATGGACAAACCTCCCATGCTCATGGATTGGGAAAATAAATATAGTAAAAATGTCCATCCTACCCAAACTAGTGTACAGATTTAATGCGATCCCAATCAGAATCCCCAAGAGTTTCTTCACAGGCCTGGAAAAAAAAATCCTCAATTTCATTTGGAAAAACAAAAGACCCCGAATAGCCAAAGCAACCCTGAGTGAAAAGAGCAATACAGGGGGGATCGCTATACCAGACATCAAACTATACTATAGGGCTATAGTCATAAAGACAGCCTGGTACTGGCACAAAAACAGACCAGTTGACCAATGGAATAAAACTGAAGATCCAAACCTGAGCTCATACAATTTCAGCCACCTCATATTTGACAAGGGGGCCAAGAAGACACAATGGAAGAAAGACAGCATCTTCAGCAAGTGGTGCTGGCAAAACTGGATCACCACTTGTAGAAGAATGAAATTAAACCCCTACCTCTCACCTTGTACAAAGGTCAACTCCAGATGGACCAAAGACCTCAACGTGAAACCCCAAACTCTGGAGGTGATAGAAGAGAAGCTTGGCAGCAGACTACAAGACATAGGTGTAGGAAAAGACTTCCTAAATCAGACAGCAGCTGCACAAGAAATAAGATCGACAATTGACAAATGGGACCTCATTAAACTCAAAAGCTTCTGTACATCAAAGGAAGCAATAAAGGAAGTGAGGAGAAGACCCACAGAGTGGGAGGAAACCTTCACAGCAGATACATCTGACAAAGCATTAATTTCCAGAGTATACAAGCTACTCAAAAAACAAAGAAGAAAGAAAACAAATGAATCATTCAAAAGATGGAGCAAAGATCTGAATAGAGACTTCACAGAGGAGGAGTTAGAGATGGCCGAGAAACATCTTAAGAAGTGTTCAACATCTCTGATAATTAAGGAAATGCAAATTAAAACCACTCTGAGATATCACCTTACTCCAATAAGACTGGCTAGGATCAGGAACATGAATGATACCAAGTGCTGGAGAGGTTGTGGGGAAAGGGGAACACTCATCCATTGCTGGTGGGAATGTAAACTTGTACAGCCACTATGGAAAGCAGTGTGGAGAACCCTTAGAAGACTCAAAATGAGCCTTCCATTTGACCCAGTCATACCACTCCTGGGTATATACCCACAAGACACAACTTACTGCAAAGATACATGCACAGCTATGTTTATTGCAGCTCTGTTCACAATAGCAAAAAGCTGGAACCAGCCCAGGTGCCCTTCAACTGACGAGTGGATAGAGAAAATGTGGTACATGTATACAATGGAATACTATGCAGCAGTAAAGAGGGACAACATCATGAAATTTGCAGGTAAATGGATGGAGCTGGAAGACATTATGTTAAGTGAAGTAACACAGTCCCAGAAAAACAAACGACAAATGGTGTCCCTCATATGTGGATGCTAGTACCAACAACCCAGATATAAATATTTCTCATGGAGAGGGAGGCATAGTAAAAGAACAACAGAAAGACTGCATCAGAAAATGGACTGAAATGGTGAATTGGAAAGGGGGGATGGGTGGGAGAGGGACACGGGTGTATATTCGATTAAGGCATATTTAATTGACGTGAGCTCAGCAAGTACCCAGTTTCGCCTAGACACTGTCTACAGGACACATGGTGTTTTAGGACTTAGTAATAAGTAAAAGTAAACATGTGTATATTAAACAACATTGGTTTACAGAATCTGATAAAAATGGTAATGCATCTGAATTAAATGGAGATATAATTCGCTGTTGCCCACATTTGCTTTACATAAAATCTGTAGAGCAAGAACTTTGGGATTGACACATACAAATGTTCTCTATAATTTCTCTGTTGTACAGTATCACCTTGTAGCATTCTCTTTAAGATGATTTAACGTAAAAATTAAGTTTGCTTCCCAAGTTAATCATATATAGTCACCCAAAACAACATGGGTGAATTTGATGAAATCTATGCCTTGACTCCACCCTATAGTCATGTATAATACAACTATCTTCTGGAGACTCATACGCTAAAAAAAAAGGGGGGGGGATACAGAAAGACATGAAACCTTTTCATCAAACCCTTGCAATTCAAATCTTAAAACTAACTATGGGAAAAGATTTGTTTGTTCCAACAGGACAAAACGTCACCAACTTAACGGCTGAGAAAGAAAAGATACAGGTTTGCATTGAGTAGGATGTACCAAAAAGTGGCAACGGAAAGGCTGACCCGTCTGAACATTCAAAGGAAGAAAAGCCTCAGATTGCCATAAACATCGAACCCCTCTGTGGATCCTACATGTAACAACTAGTTATAATGAGTCCTAATGAAACTTACCTTCTAGGTGCCACAAAGGTTCTGATATGAGAGACTTCCTTGCCTTCCCACCCATAGAACAAGGAGAAATATGACAATGATGAGGTCGCTCCCCAACTGTAAATTGGAGACAACTATTGTAGAGGTAATCTCTTATAAAACCGGTAAAACTGCTTTCTTTAATTGACTACTAGACATGGGAACTGTGGAAGGGATTACTCTCTGTTCAGAACCAAATATAATACTAAAGTCCTAGGGCTATGCACTCAGGCAAAATATATTAATACAGGAGCTCTGACATCAGCAATGGATTGTTCTACCAGGTGGATGTTGGCCAGGGGATCCAAGGCCCCACAAAAGGTAAGGGCTCCTTGCCTCTAAGTTGGGATACCTACAGGAGGAGAGGCAATAAGACCCTGCTGCCGAAGACCTGACGTTAACATGGGAGGGATGTATTGAGACCACACATGCAAGTGTACAGATGGCCTCTGGAATGCCAGAGAGTGTTACCAAAGGCCACTAAACCAATAAAGCAAATATGGGTCTCCCTGAGTCAAGCAAGACTCCACCGTCAGCACCAGCTACACCTCACCTGCCTGGAAATACTGTGCAGCAGAGGCAGCCATGTGCCTGTATATCCCAAATCTAATTGGCTATTGGCTCTCCCCTTGGAGAAATAACCCATGGCTGATGCCACAAGCTTACATCCTCTACAGGTTAGGAGATGTTATAAGCCACAGTAAGACCCTGTCATATTTAACAGGAAAAAATGTAGTTCGTGGATCAACATTTCATCTAAACATATGTGTCTATACCAAAGTAACCTACCATAACTATTAATGCTGCTTAAATACCTATATATCTAATTGCTTGTGCTTCATTAGTAGGATCGAAAGGTTATTCCTGGACAGACTGTCAGCCCATGAAAGGAAACAGCCAGAATTGACCAGAATCCAAGACAACAGCTCCAGAGAGAGTGGACTGTTCTGCTTCTCATCCACTTGTGCCCCTTTTCTAAGCCCAGGGAATAATCTGCGGAAGAGGGGGCGTGGTAGAATGTAAGGGCTGCGATTGGGGTGAAGGGTGAAACTACAGCAATGTAGTCTGGACCCTCATTTGATTAACCTGATTGAACATACAACCCCTCACCCCCCGCAGGAAGGTGGGGCTGTGGGTGTTTGGGCACAACAGCCTGCAAATTGGTTATACATGAAGGATGCTTGTACTCATGGATTATCACTTATAGCTAAAAAATGGAAAAAACAAAACTGAGAGAGATATGCAGGACAGTCATGGCAGAATGCATGATCTCGGTTGGGGTGGGGGTGGCGGTGAAGGGAAGGGGAGATATGCCTGAACTGAATTGGAAAATGATGTATGAAATGCACAAAGCATCAATAAAAAAAATGTGAAAAAAAATAAAATAAAAATAAGAATCTTCTTGAAAAAAAAATAGATAAAATTTTAAAAAGATGGAGTAAAGTGATGAACAGATATTTCACCAGTAAGGACATAAAAATGGCTGAAAAATATCTTAAAAAGTGTTCAACACCATTAATAATTAAGGAAATGCAAATTAAAACCACACTAAGGTATTGTTTCATTCCAATTAGACTAGGCAAGATCAAGAAAACAAAACATACCAAATGCTAGACAGGTTGTGTGGAAAGGGGAACACTCATCCACTGCTGATGGGAAAGTAAACCAGTAAAATCACTGTGGAAAGCAGTGTGGAGAACACTTAAAAAACTCAAAATGAGCCTACCACCTGACCCAGCCATACAACTCCAGGGTATATACCCCAAAGACTCATCCAACTGCAAAGATACATCCACAGCCATGTTTATTGCAGCTCTCTTCACAATAGCAGAGCCGGAACCAACCCAAATGCTCCTCAACTGATGACTGGATAAGAAAAATGTGGTACACCTACACAATGGAATTCTATGCAGCAGTAAAGAAATATGACATCATGAACTTTGCTGTTAAATGGATAGACCTTGAAGCCATTATGCTAAGGAAAGTAACAGAGTCCCAGAAAAAAAAAAAGGTGTGTGTGTGGGGCGGGGGGAGAATGGTTTCCCTCATTTGTGGATGTTAACACCAAATCCCCAGTTGTCAGGCAAACTGAGCAACTTTATGATGATATTTCATTGCATCTGAAAGCAACTGTGCTATTATAATATGAATATCTTAATGGGCTCTAGAATTGTCCTACTACTTGTATTCACACATTGTAATTACCATGTATGGAAGGAAGATATGTATTCATATTCTTTAAAAATGAATATAAAAGCCGGGCATAGTGGTGCAGGCCTTTAATCCTAGCACTTGGGAGGCAGAGGCAGGTGGATCTTTGTGAGTTCAAGGCCAGCCTGGTCTACACAGTGAGTTGCAGGACAGCTGGGACTACAGGGAGACCCTGTCTCAAAAAAAAAACAACAAAAAAAAATGAATATAAAATCATACTTCTTTTTATCTTCATGCTACATTACTGTTAAAATGGGAATCTCTAAATGTGTTTTGGAATTAACCTATAGCTTATTTTCACAATTTATAATTCTGATTCATGTGTGGAGTGTATACATGCATATTTTGGAATAATATAAAATTAAAGGGAACAAAAAGTAGACAGAAAAGAACTGACCAAAACAGTAAACTTGTGCATCGAAAAGATTATAAAAGACTGAGAAAACGTTGAAACTATACAAGAAAGGACTTAACATGTATGACAGAATCCATGAGCTCTGGCAGGGGGCAGGACGACATAAGGGGTGGGCATAGATGGGGGAATGAGTCTAAATTTGATAACAAATATGCTATGAAATGTGCTCAATAAAAACAAACTTTAAAAAAATGCAGCACATTAGGAAGCAGAACTCCCTTAAGGTACCTGGAATGTGAGTTGAAACTAACTCCCCATGGCTGGCTAAAAGTATTCCTCCTGTGGCAGTAAAATTAAAATTTGGTGCTGAACCTGTCCACACTAGACAGTACTACACTGCTCATAAGGCACAGATGGGAATCCAAAAACATCTGAACAGACTTCTAAACTATGGAATTCTCCAATATTTCAAATTGCGTTAGAATGCACCCCTCCTGCCCATTCAAAAACTGGGAACTGATGATTACTGGCTAGTCCAGTACTTGTGGGCAATAAATCAGACTACAATCACATTGCCTCTATTGGTCTCCAATTCTTATACTTTCCTGTGCCTTGTCCCATCAGAAACCGCTCGTTTCACCTCCCTAGAACTGAAAGATGCTTTCTTGTGCATTCTGTTAGCAATCTCAAGCCAGCCATCCTTTGCCTGCCAATGGGAAGACTCCAATGGGAAGACTCCAGTAGAAACAAACAACAATGGACATGAGCTAGAATGCCCCAGGGCTTCCAAAACTTGCCAGCTATACTTATGACATTATCTTCTGATTTCAAGGCCTTTCCTTCTAAACGATATGGGTACTCACTACTCCAGTGTATAGATGACTTGTAATTGGCAGGAGCTTCCTGACAGTAATGCAAGGAAGAAAAAACAATTGCCCTGCCTCTTATATGAGACCAGCAACAATGTCCAAGAAAAATGTCTTGATCAGCCAGGACAAAATCAAATACCTTGGCTTCCATCAGACCTAGAGAGGACATAAAATTGACTCAGAAATAAAATTTGATGTCTGTTCAGTTCCAGTTTCACCAACTTGCTGCCAAATCTGAGACTTCCTGAGCACCACTGGATTATTTCAAATCTGGATCCTTGACTTCTCAGTCATGGCCAAACCCTCTCTGAGGCTACAAATGGAGCTGAATGAGAACCCTTGATACCAATGCCTCAATGTACCAGTACAACAAAAGACATTTTAGGACATTAAACTGTCTGGGACTTCTATATATTATCAAATCCTTCTTTTTGTACGTCCATGAATAGTCCAAAATAGCTATACACAGATATTCAGAACATTGCATCACCTACTAACCTGTCTCTCCAAACTAAACTCTGTTGCCCAAGGCTGCCCACCTTGCTTGAGAGCTTTGGAAGCCATACGACTCTCCTGTTACCAAAAGCTGACAAATCATGGGACAGAAACTGACAGTCTGAGTACCCGATTCAGTATTGACATTGATAGAACATAGACTGTCCTTTTGGCTGACCAATGTGAGGATGTTCAGGCACCAAGGACTATTAAGTGAAAATCCATGTATCCACATTGAGGTCATGAGGACATTAAATATAGCTACCTTGATGCCAGTCTGGGCTGGCCAGTCACATCAGGATTGTATTGAAGTCAGGAAGGAAGTGTTTTCCAGCAGACCAACCCAGGTGCTCAGGGACCCAGATGCAAAATAGTTCACTGATGAAAGCAGCTTCATATAAGATTTAGGAAGACTTACTGGGTATTCAGTGGTCACCTCACACATCACCACTAAAGAGAAACCTCTGTCAACAAGAACATCATTACAAAAAGCAGAATACATTGCTTTGACCTGAGTAATCAAATTGGTTGCAAGAAACAGTGCCAATATCTAGACTCAAAATATGCCTCCATCCACATGGAGTCTTGTATATATAAAAAGAACTATTTAATTCATGGATGAGGTATAAAATAAGGCTAGGAAATCCTTAATCTTCTGGATGATGTTTGGGACTCTCAAACAATATCAGTTATACCTTGTGAGGGACACCAAAAAAGAGATATTTTGGCTGCTCCAGGAAACTAGAGAACCAACCAAGAAGCAAAACTTCCAGCTTACCAAGTGTTATCAGACAGTTGGTCAGAGACACTGAGAGAAAAATCAGAAGGCCCCAAAAAGTAAAATGAGCTCTGTTGGGGGAAGGTGGGGGCTCAGCTCAGGAGTGAGTTGAACCAGCAGTGAAATGGCTGCAGATCAGGGTTTTTAAGGGCCGAGTTACTACGGAACCTTATCAGAATTTTCCTGTCCTTGCAGGAAGAGAGGCCTGACTGCAGTGCAGCTGCTGCAAGATTATCTGCTGAAACATCTTGAGCCATAAAAACATGTTTAACATTTGATCAATGCATTTTCAAAGTACTTTATAAACAAATATGTGCTTGTGCATAAGTAAGCAAGCATACCCCACATTCCCACACCCATACCACAACCCCTAGAGCTTGATTCTAAGTTCCTAATAAAAATGACTTGTGGAGAGTCTGTGAATTGTAGTCCAGACCCCAAATTGAACTCACTTTTATGATGAATTTTTTCACAAATATTAAGATTCCATTTTATGTTTTAGAAAGTATAAAAGAAAAACCAAACTCTGTAAAAATCTTCTCAAAACCTTATTTTGTTAGGTAATGTCTTCAAAGCATTCATCTTCAGCCGGATTGTTTAGTCAGAACTACATCGGCCCTGCTAATGGGCTAGATTTTTACTTCAGTCATGACTAGAAGACACTTATCTCATTAGATAGACCTGCTGATTTGCTTTGGGATAGTATAATCCAGTCTAACATTGATAAAATAAACAGTTCTTAAAGCTCTTCTTAAACTTAATATTCACTCTGAAGTCTATAATTCAGTACAATTTCCTATGAAATATGAATGTTCTATATCAATGTTTGAAATTCTATTTTATATTCAATTTTATTTATGCCAGTCTCCATATTGTTGGACCTTTAATCTCTTCAGAGCATTTGTATTGAACTTTTTTGAGATATACTTTGGTAATGTGTAATTTTTAATGATCATTTATTCAGGTAATTAAACTGGTCCCATAAGTATTTTGGAAACAAAATGATACTAAGAAACACAGAAGATGCAAATTTAATCACATCCAAATTATTTCCCTAACATCAGAGTAAAAAATAAATATATTGAAAGAAAATACATACATTTTTATAGCCTATACAAATATATTTTACTTAAAAAAATTGGGCCATCAGGCTGGAGTGATGGCCTAGCAGTTAAGAGCGCCAACTGCTCTTGCAGAGGGCCCACATGGTGGCTAAGAACCGTCTTTAACTCCAGTTCCATGGGAATCCAATGCCCTCTTCTGACCTCCAGGGCACTGCATGACGTGGGTGCACCAACCTACATGCAGACAATAAACTCATACAAATAAATAAATAAATAAATAAATAAATAAATAAATAAATAAATAAAATTAACAAACAAGAAATTGGGCCATCTAATGTAAGTGTGATATTATAATTCAGGCGAACTGATCTTCTTACAAATAGGTCTTCACATGCTGGGCGTAGTGGTGCATGCCTTTAATCCCAGCACTTGAGAGGTAGAGGCAGGCAGATCCCTGTGAACTCAAGGCCAGCCTGGTCTACAAAATGAGTTCCAGGCCAGCTGGAGCTACAAGGAGACCCTGTCCCAAAAGCACCAAAAATAGGTCTTCTCATGCCTCTGAATAACAAATATTATCTCAAAGTTAATGCTCAGTCAGATGTATCAGCAGTGAGAGTTTCCTCCCACTCTGTGGGCTTTCTATTCACTTCCCTGATTTCTTCTTTCACTGTACAGAAGGTTTTGAATTTAATGAAGTCCCACTTGTCAATTGTCAACCTTATTTCCTGCACAGCTGCTATCTCATTTAGAAAGTCTTTTCCAACCCCTATGTCTTATATGATGCTGCCAATATTTTCTTCTATCACCTGCACAGTTTGGGGTTTCATGTTGAGGTCCTTGATCCATTTGGAGTTGATTTTTGTACAGGATGAGAGGTAGGGATTTAATTTTATTCTTCTACAAGTGGTGATCCAGTTTTGCCAACACCATTTGCTGAAGATGCTATCTTTCCTCCATTGTATCTTCTTGGCCCCTTTGTAAAATATGACGTGGCTGAAATTGTATGTGATCAACTTTGGATTTTCAATTTTGTTCCATTGGTCTAGAAATATGTCTTTGTGCCAGTACCAAGATGTTTTTATTACTATAGTCCTATAATATACTTTGAAGTCTGGTATTGTGATACCCTCTGTATTGCTCTTTTCACTCAGGGTTGCTTTGGCTATTCAGGGTCATTTATTTCTGCATATGAATTTGAGGATTTTTCCTCCAAGTCTGTGAAAGAACTCTTGGGAATTTTAATTGGGATTGCATTGAATCTATATATTAGTTTGGGTAGAATGGACACTTTTACTATATTCATTCATTTTTCAAATCCATGAGTATGGGAGGTCTTTCCATCTTCTGATGTCTTCATCAATCTCCTTCTTCAGGGGTTTAAATTTTTTTACTGTAGAGATCTTTGGTGTCTTTTGTTAGACTTTTTCCTAGTTTGTTATGGTTTTTGAGGTTATTGTGAGTGGGAAGGTCTCCTTGTATTCCTTTTTCAGTTGCTTGTTGTTTGTGTAGAGAAAGGCTACTGATTTTTCAAGTTTAATTTTGTATCCTGCTACTTTACTGAGACTCTTAATCATTTCTAGGAGTTTTCTGATGGAGTTTTTAGCATCCCTTAGGTAAACTATCATATCATCTGCAAAAAGGGATAGCTTGACTTCCTCTTTTCAGGTTAGTACTCCTTTAATTTCCCTTTCTTGTCTTATTGCCCTAGCAAGCCTTTCAAGCACCATATTGAAGAGGAGTGGCAATAGGGGGCAGCCTTACAAGTTTCCTGCCTCTAAGGGGAATGCTTCTAACTTTTCTCCATTTAGGATGATGTTGGCTGTGGGTTTGTTATACATGGCTTTGATTATGTTGAGGAATGTTCCCTCCAGTCCAATTCCTTCTAGAACTTTAAACATGAAGTGATGATAGATTTTGTCAAAGGCTTTTTCTGTGTCAATTGAGATGATTCTGTAGTTTTTGTCTTCCAGAATATTTAAACTACTCAAAAAACAAGGAAAAAAACAAATGACTCACTTAAAAGATGGGGTAAAGGGGGCGTGGTAGAATGTAAAGGCTGCGATTGGGGTGAACGCTGAAACTACAGTGATGTAGTCTGGACACTCATTTGATCAACTTGATTGAACAAACAACCTGTCACCCCCCACTGGATGGTGGGGCTGTAGGGGTTTGGGCACAACAGCCTGCAGATTGGTTTTGCATGAAGGATGCTTGTACTCATGGATTATCACTTATAGCTAAAAAATGAAAAAAAAACTGAAAGATGCAGGACAGTTATGGCAGAATACATGATCTGGTATGGGGTGGGGGTGGGGGGGTGAAGGGAAAGGGAAATATGCCTGATCTGAATTGGAAAATGATGTACGAAATGCACAAACCATCAATAAAAATTAAATTTAAAAAAATGAAACAAAAAAGATGGGGTAAAGAGCTGAACAGAGACTTCGCAAGTGAGGAAGTAAAGATGGATGAGAAACATCTTAAAAACTGTTCAACATCGTTAATAATTAAGGAACTGCAAATTAAAACTACTTTAAGATATCATTCACTCCAATAAGACTGGCTAGGATCAAGAACGCAAATGATACCAAATGCTGGAAAGATTGTGGGGAAAGGAGAACACTCATATCCACTGCTGGTAGGAATGTAAACTCATACAACCACTATAGAAAGCAGTGTGGAGAACCCATAAAAGACTCCAAATGAGCTTACCCCCTGACCCAGTCTTACCACTCTTGGGTATATAACTACAAGACTCACCCTACTGCAGAGATACATGCACAGCCATGTTTATTGCAGGTCTCTTCACAATAGCAAAGAGCTGGAACCACCCAAGTGCCCCTCAACCAACAAGTTGATAGAGAAAATGTGGTACATCTACACAATGGAATTCTATGCAGTGGTAAAGAAAGATGACATCATGAACTTTGCAGGTAAATGGATGGAACTGGAAGATATTATGCAATGTGAAGTAACACAGTCCCAGAAAAACAAATGATGAGTGATATCCCTCATTTGTGGATGCAAGCATCAAGTAAGGCAAACTGAGTAACATTAATGTCATATTTCTCTCTATCTAAAAGAAACTGTGCTCTTAGAATGTGAATCCCTTAACAGACTCTAGAATTAAACTACTACTTATTTTCAGACTTCTGGTCCAAGGGTGGAGAGTATGTTTGCATATTTTAGAGCAATATAAAATTAAAAGGGAAAATATGAATCCCAAAGTATGATTTGGAAATAACATACAGTTTATTTTCAGATGACATGATTTTAGTACATGTGTGACATATATAAATGTATATGTTGAAATAATACAGATTGGAGGGAACAACAACAACCAAAGAACTGGGACAGAGAACTGGCTGAAGCATTAGAGTTCTCCCCCCCCCCAAAAAAGGAAATAATCCTCTGTGTTGAAAACCTTTGAAAAGACTCAGAAGAGGATACAGGACATGTATGGCAGCCTCCATGAACTTGGGAGGGGCAAGGGACATGAAAGGGGAAATGAGTCTGGATTGAATGGAGAAGTGATGTATGAATTGCACAAAACTTCAATAAAATATTTTAAAAAGAATAAATAATATGTCAATTATATTTTCAATACATTTAATAAGACTACATAATAATAAAATTTTATGTCTAATGACAAATTACTGTTCTAATCCACATGCTCGTATGGTTGAAAAATACTGTCAATCCCGAGGTGTGAGCATAATATTGACTGTTTGAAGGTGCTTTACTCATGGACAGAATCAAGGATTAATATGATTTCTATCTTAGAGTATTACAAATTTAACAGTGAGTAAAAAAAAATCCATGCATGAGAAAGCAAAAGCAAACTGAATGAAAAATAATAGGAGAAGGAAGACAATAAGGAGGAAGAGGAGGAGAAAGGGGGAGAGGAGGAGGAGGAGGAAGATGACACAATGCCTAATACAAAGAAATGGATTTACTCATTAAAATATTTTATTCATTATTTTTATTTTATGTATATAAGTGTTTTGCCTTTTTGTATGTAAGTGTACCTGTGTGCCCCTGAAGGTCAGAAGAGGGCACCAGATCCCCTGGAACTGGAATTATAGATGGATATTTGGGGCCATGTGGGTGCTGAGAATCAAACCCAGGTTTAACACTTCTGAAACAAACATGGATAACTTAGTCACCATGGTTCCAACCAATTGTGAGTTTTATAGACGCTCCCAAAGCAAAACTTTATCATCCACTGCACATAGACATCTAAAGCCCTTGCTAAAATCCACTTCCTGTGCTCCACTAAAGCAGAGCCCACAGCGGTGTTTAAAACACTCCAAGGGTGGGTCCCCTGCACACCTGACCTGGAGCACCACTGGCCTCTGTTTGATTATCTGTAAAGCCATAGAGAAAATTATAAAAAATATGGAGGAGGGACGTGAGGAACTTAAGAGTAATTATAGATTATAATGATAGTAAATTCAGTGTTGGACAGTCACACTTCCATCTTCTTTGTTATCACAACATTTGTAGTTGGGCAGGGAGTGAATGTCTTGCCAATCACAGCGTTCATTCCACAGTACTTCTGGGAAAGGATTTCTCTAAGAAAAACATTTATGACTCTTCATTACTGCTTAGTGAAAATGAGAGGTATAAAAAGAAGTCAACAAAGAATGTGCAGAAATTTTTGAGAGGACAGGAAATGGGGGGGGAGAAACTAATGCTTTACTATCAAAGTAGTTATTGAAACATATTTAGAAATACTGTAAATCAAGAGTCCGCATATTTGTTTCTGCACCCAAAGGAGAATTCTGAAGACACTAGAGGACCCAAGTTATAGTAAGAATAATTTTTACCAAAAGGGGGTCTTATGGTTCACCATGATGCAGTGTCTAGTTTCCTTGTGTCTCAAACAAGGAACTAGCTATGGCATAGAGTAACAGCAGTGAAAGAATGGATTTACTCATACTTGGAGTGAAAGAAAGCACAGAGTATACTCACAGAATGAGAGAAGCTCAAGTAGACACATAGCTAAAGATCCTCCAGCTCTTTAGGGGGTATTCTTTCTCATGTCTGAGCAAAGAAAGGAGCTGTATCCATAGAGGCAGGAATGTGGTGGATCTGGATTGGCAAATGTATAGAAATAAAACTTTGAAGAATGGCTACAGGAGTGTACATTCCATTATTTTAAATACATATTCTTGTGCATCCATAAGTATGTGATAAGGTAGTTTTTTTTATATCACATTGAGAACAAATTCACCCTCAATGTGCTTGTGCCTGAGGGGGGAAATATAAAGATTTCAAATATATTCTATCAAAAGAATGATCATAAGCATGTAACCTTTGTAATGTTATTTTGTAATCTCCTACACTTTATGATAGCTATTTATGTAAAGGCCCTGCTGTATTCCGAGAACTTGATAGCCCAGAGCATCTGTCCCCTTCCACCTTTCTTTTATTTCTTCTGTGCAAATTCTTTTAAAACTAGCCAACCTCAAAAGACTGTGAAGTCATACCCAGCCAACAGGAAAAAGACACAGTACTCTTGCATTAGGATAAAAACCTATCAAATTTCCTGCTGTGTGCACTTGATCAATACCTCAATGGAGGCAACATGCCCTTTTACAAAAATAAAAGCTGCCTTGCCAAGTTACTTTCACTATGGCTGCGTGTTTTTTGGTATTGAACACCAGAGTTTATTGCTAAGCTACCTAATTCTGATTTACATTGATCTGGTTTCTCAATCTTTTAACCACAAAGTTTCAGAAACAGGAAACAAATTCCCCAAAGGAGGAGAGGTGCTAGGTATTTATTATCATACCAGGGAGAAGAAAACACATCTTCCCAAGGTTAGTAACCCTGTGTTTGCTGAATTGTTCTTACCCTCAGAATGATGAGGAAATGAGAGGCCAGATGCAGATAGGGGTATCAGAGAATTTATTAGGGCTGAACATTTATTAGGACTGAACATCATCTAAGCATAGGTTCACACTTCAAATTAATTCCTTTTCTAATTATATGAATTTTGTTATTTTTTAATTGTCATATTACCTTCAACATGTATAGACAAGACACACTGTGTGTATATGACTATAGCCAGCTCCATTCTTCTTGATTTCAAAAAAAGACCCAGGGGCTCCTTCACCTGGACTAATCTCACTCTGCTTGGAGTTGTGGCCTATGGGCTCTTTCTTTCTATAAGTTGAGTGACCCAAAATTAGAGGAGGGGGGATCTCTCCCATACTGGAACAAAAAGAAACTTAAAAAGCCCAAACCCTCCTGGGGCTTTGGATTTTTCAGTTTCTGAGTCCCCTCTCCACATTAGGGGAGCTTATATATCTAAGTGTGTATATGTGTATGTTTTCTAATCTTGCTGCTATGTCTGAGATTTTCCCTGCCTTTTAATTCTTTAATTGGCAAAGAAAGCAAACCTGATCAAGACCCCTAATCTGTAACAATTTCACTGAGTCATCCTGTATGGGCAGTTCTCTTTGTTGTCAGCCACAAATCAAAGTTAAGGACTAATGATACTCTTGACTAACAAGTTCAAGAAAAATTTATTGGATGGGAAATATTTTTGCTCATATATAAATTTCTTTAAGGCTAAATCCAACATAAATATGTTTTTTCTACAGCAGGCCAGAAAGTAAGGAGACTATGCCTTAGGGAGAGTCCTGGGTGAGAGTGACTAGGAAAGAATGGCCTCTTTCTGCTTTTCTTTGTTTTTTTTTTTTTTTTTTTTTTTTTTTTTTTTTT
>VZQC01005092.1:3058265-3282112 GCA_009823505.1 Rhizomys pruinosus
GGGGGGGGGGGTGGGGGGGGAGGGAAAGGGAAATAAGCCTGAACTGAATTGGAAAAATGTATGAAATGCACAAAGCATCAATAAAAACTAATTTAAAAAAAAAAAGAATGCAAGATCTGGGATGGGGTGGGGTGGGGTGGGGGGAAGGGAAAGGGAAATATGCCTGAACTGAATTGGAAAATGATGTATGAAATACACAAAGCATCAATAAAAAAAAAGATTTGGAATGAGCTTACCACCTGACCCAGTAATACCACTCCTGGCCATATAAGCCCAAAGACTCATCCTACTGCAAAGATACATGCACAGCCATGTTTATTACAGCCCTCTTCACAATAGCAAAGAGCTAGATCCAACCCAAATGCCTCTTAACAGACAAGTGGATGACAAAAATGTGGTACATGTGCACAATGGAGTACTATTCAGTGGTAAAGAAAGATGGCATTATGAAATTTGTAGGTAGATGAATGGAACTCAAAGCCATTATGCTGAGTGAAGTAACACAGTCCCAGAAAGACAAACGGAGAATGTTTTCCCTCATTTGTGGATGCTAAAACCAAATTCCCCAGATGAAAGATAAGCTGAATAACATTATTGTTATATTTCTCTTTATCTGAAAGCAACTATATTGTTATAATGTGAATCTCTCAACGGGCTCTAGAATCCACCCACCAATTATTTTCAGACTCTGTAGTTACTGTATATTGGTGGAGAGTGTGTATCCATATTTTAGAGTAATATAAAATTAATGGAGGAAGATGTGAACTCCTAAACATAAAATGAAGACTGAGAGAAAGATGCAGGACAGCTATGGTAGAATGCATGATCTGGGGTGGGGTGGGGTGGGGTGGGGTTGGGGGAAATGAAAGGGGAATATGCCTGAACTGAATTGAAAAATGATGTCCAGGGGCTGGAGAGATGGCTCAGCTGTTAAGAGCATTGACTGCTCTTGCAGAGGACCTGGGTTCAATTCCCAGCACCCACATGGCAGCTAAGGACCATCTTTAACTCCAGTTCCAGGGGAATCTGACGCCCTCTTCTGACCTCCGTGGCATTGCACGACATGGGTTCACCAATGAACATGTAGACAGTACACTCATACACATAAAAATAAATGTTTAAAAAAGAAAGATATGTCTGAAATACACAAAACATCAATTAAAAAAAAGAAAGAAAAGCATGTGCTACTATGCCTGCCTTTCTTTCTGCTTTTCTTTCAGAATATTTGCAAAAAAGGAAAACACTAGACCATTAATTTTTAGCTCGTAAAGTTTTCCTAAAGTGATGAACTCTAAAAATTATAATATTTTGGTTGTTTATAAATCACCCAAAGTATACCATGTCTCCTTTTGATGTATTGCCATGATATGCTGGCACTTGGTGATTCTTCTGGAGTCAATCCTTGTAATCATCTGCGTTTCATATAAATTCTTAGAGCCACATTGCAAAAATCTACCTTGATTACAAACATGTGAACATCTATGCTGCCAATATAAAATAATTGTTGCATTTTCAGCCTTTCCCCCAAAAAGTTGATACTAAAGAGCCATTAAGAAAATTTAAAGCCTAGGCCATAATTCATTCAAGTTTTTTTAAAGCATCTATATTAGATATTAATATATGTCAAATACCAGTTACAATAATTCCATTAAATCAGATGTATTGAATAGTTCATGAAATCTGGCTTGATGTTATTTCAATAGCTTCTGTTTATACTCTTTTTAGAAACAATGGTCTGAGGCATGATCTGGCCTGGAGATTAGATTGATTTTTTGCACTCGTTTCTTTGATTCTACCTCCAGGGAGTCATGGTTTTCTATTCAGACATAGAAGACAGAAAAGGTCATCTCTAAAATACTATTGAGAAGTCATTGTTTCTTTGCCTTCTTAAATAGAGGGCAAAGAAGAAATCTCTTGGAAAGAGAAAAACGAATACCCAAAGCTTTTCAAGGGCCCTCCCACATTATGTTCATTGTAATCATCATGGTTCTCCTGGCAAAATTTCTACTCCTGTAGAAATCAATGTATTTCCAGTAGTATGTCTGAGGGAGGTAGCTACTGGGAAGCATCAGCTGAGATCAATTAATATGGTTTTAAAAGCTTCCTATTAAAGCAGGGGCTCTTGTTTAGTACTGTCAGCCCAATCAAAAATGAAGATTAAATAGTGGTTTCTCTAGGTAGGATGGTGGTTTAAGAAGCAGGCTTTATATAGCATTATAAGCAGTAACTATGTTTCTGAAAAAGTGTTTGCCAATAGTTTGATATGCATATTGAGAGATCCATAAGAAAAATTAACAGTGCCCAAGAGTTATCTGAACAAAGCTAGAACCTTAATAAAAAGGAACAAAGATACTAATAATCAATCTCCAGTAAAATATTTGTATATGGAAAAAATGGGAGCACTCCTTTGGTTTGTAACAAGTTACTGGGAGATGTAAAGAATATAAGAGAAATTGATTGAAAAAAAGAAGTGAAAGTCTTATGAGGAACCAGGGTTTCCCTTGTCTCTGCCCCCCCCTTTTTTGTTTCCCAGTCTCATTAATAAAAACACTTTAAAAAGAACTAAAAAAGAAGTTCTTGGATAATTTATTGGGGTTTAAGAATGAAACAACGGGGCAGGCGAGCTGCAAGTCTTGGCAGCTGCATAGAGGAGGGTGATAAGAGAAGAGGAAGATAGAAAGCAATGCTGCAGGGATGGAGGGTGGGAGGCAGGTAAAAGAGAGAGCCCAAACCATCATGGGAAGCATGTTGTGGTTCAGATGGTGTCTAAAAGAAAAAGACAGAGGCAAAAAAGAAAGCTATGCTCCGTCCCTGGCACCAAAGCTCTACCTCAAAGGAGGGTTAGGGCAGATGAGTTAACCAATATTTTATTTCAATTTTAAAATCATAATTCATCCCTCCTATTTTTTAAATGAATGACACATACCCAATAGAATATCATCTGAATATTTTTTGATATAAATCAAATCTAGTATGTTAGTGCATCAAGTTAAGTTGTATTAAAGTAGAATTGTGAAAAACAAATAGATTCTATACATAATATGTTGAAGTGAATGAGGAAACTTAATTGAAACAGGCTCTGTAGAAAGACAGAGGAAATTATGTGAACAGGGAAATGGAAAGGAGCCATATCCAAGTTTCTGATTAAAGCCTCTTAGCAGTCGAGAGGCAAAGATTCCAGCAGAATTCATATTGGATGTAAAGCTTGCCAACATAGTGATACTACTTGTTTTACATATAAATAGCATATGTTAAGATGTTAGTGAACCAGCTTTGATGGCTGATTACATATGACCTTAGATAGGGGTCTCACTCAGATATCTCTACCTTCCTGCAACCTTGTGATCAAGAGGTCTTCTCTATCAATTGTAAACCTGCCTTGTTGTCCCTTGGGAACCACAAGGTGACTTCATTTAGGCTCCTTAGCAGCCCATTGAAGATAGTAGTTTCAAAAAAAAAACAAAACCTATATTATAATGACAATGATGATGACTCTCTCGCTAGAGAAACTCATGCTCTTGGGTTTTTCTTCTTCAGCATCTCTTTCTCTTAATCACGGGTTTTAAAATCCATAATAAAATATCTTTTATGGATGCCAATTCTGCTATATACTGGCTCATCTTGAAATGCTCTTCTGTGTTGAGCCCAAGGATCTGGCTTCACCAGAATCAAGCTTCCTAAAAGATTAAGAGAACTCCGAAGGCTGCTGGACCTCAGGCTGCTATGATGACAGCTTTGATCTGTGTCTCTTTCCTTTCTTGGCAGCTCCTTCATTTCATGAAAAAATATCAGTGGATTGTTTAAGCTGAAAGGAACTTGGGGGTCACCTTGTTCAGTTGACCATGCTTGTGTTTGAATCAAGCTTTGGGGGCCACATTTACCAAGTGTTATATAAAAATAACTCTATAACAAAATTTATAGACCTCTTGTCACTACTTTGTCACAAATAACAATTAGAAACTTGAGTGCATTGAATATATCCCCCTTATACCCATAATTCCTAGTATATATTATTGGAGAACAATAATCAAAACAAAGTAATTCTCTAACTCCAGACTTCTTTTCACAAAAGCAGTAAAGAAGAGCCACATTGATTGTAAGATAAGCATTAAGTCAGAATGATATGAATCACAGACAATCCACAAAAAGATTACAGCAAAGAAAAGTTATCCTATCTCATAGTGAAGAGGATACAACTAAGTAACAGACATCTCCGTAACAATAATAACTGGTCTTTGAGTATGGTAGAACTACTTGTCACACATACATTCCCAATGTTACCAGAAAGTTAGGATGACCCTATGTGTTAACTATTTACTGTTGTCCAGAGGAAAAAACAGACTTTCTTCATATCCATTGGCATTGTAGGGCACCTGAAAAAGTTAACTTCCCAACTTCCCACAAAAACCAGAGATAGCAGGATTATCATCTTGAAGTTTGTACTTCAGAAACAGCTCCCAGGTGCTAGAGAAAACCACTTTCTGGTTGCAAAGTTGACAAAAAGGCCTATCATGTATTGTATATAAAGTATGTATACACATTTAAAGAGAAAGGAAAATACTTATAAGGATGGGTTTTCTACTAAATAAGTGCTCTGCAAAATAGGAAGTTAGGGAACTCTTGTTAAGCCTTATGTCCTGACACAACAAGATGCTGAACATTCCCCATGGTGTAAACCTAGCTCTGCACTTGCTTGCCTACTGGTGCTCCCTTATACAGTGTGTATATTTACCTTAATTCCACAGAGAACAGAGCATACATGAGCTTCACAGTTTTGCTAATGAAATGTGTTTAATTATGCTTCTTTAAGTGAGAAAGGATTCATAGCTTTCAATGTTTCCTTGTATTGTGTTGCCAAGAAATCCATCTGCTTGTATTCTCTGACCACTTCCAAAATATTTCTGATAGGATTACCTTCTCCACATCTTTCTATAGGGAAGTTTCGAACATTCCCTAAGCCTTGTCCTATACATCATTTTGCCTGGCCAGATTGGACATTACCAATTATTAACCTTTGAGAATGACATTTTATATTTCAGTGTCAAGTCTGTGAAATCCAGTCATCCATGCTACCCATTTTTAACAATTTTGTTCACCATCCACTGATGCCTAGATGTTCATGACATCATGGTTGATAACAAAAACTAGCTATACTAATGAGGTACTAATTCATAATTCATTAACATTGTCTGATCTGGGCTTTCAGGTTTTTTTTTTTCATTTCTCTAACTACTCAGATGTCTAAGATTGGGATCTTAATTTCTACATTCAGAAAACTGAAGTTTTATTCAATCTCATATCAGTTCAGCAGGCAACCTCTGCTATATGTTTGCCTCTTCTCTAATACAGCTGCCAAAAGTCCATCTGCCTTTGGATTTTATCCATTCTACTGATTGTTACTGTTGCTTTACGCAAATAAACTAACTTTTGTCTATTAGACCCGTAAAACAAAACATTTAAATCTTAAAGTTTTCAATTATGCTTAGATCAAATTATGGATCCCTTGTCCCACAAAAAATTTAAAGAAAGTCATAATGACACTGTCACTAGACACGGGTAAGAATGGCTATTATAAAAAAATGCTAAAGTAACAGTTACCAATAGAAAAGAAGTGGAGGAAAAAGCTGTTACAGACTGTTGCTGGGAACTGAAATTAGTACATGTGATGGTTAGTAATGTTTTTCAGCTTAATTGTGTCTAGAATTACCTGTGAATTGGGTCTCTGGTCAGGCATGTGGGAGGTTATCTTTATTAGGTTGAGGTGAGAAGACCCATCTGTTTTTTGTGACTGACTTCTTATACTATATAAAATGGATAAAATGCTCTGAGCATAAGCATTCATTGCTCTTTCCTTCTTGACTGGAGATGTGACCATTGGCCATTCTCTTGCTACTCTGGCTTTCCTACCATGATGCAATGTAGCCTTGGACTGCCTTGCTAAAATAAACTCTTTTCTCTTAGGTATTTTGTTGCATCAATGAGGAAAGTAACTCATACACAAAATTTGTGCTGATAAGTGGCATCATTGCTATGAGCATATGGTTCTTTGGCTTTTGGAATTAATTTAAGAGAATATGTGGAAGAATATGAAGGTTGGGCCCAGAAATCCCTCAAAACCTGAAGGAACAATTTTATATACCATTGTAATTGTAATTTGAAAAACAAGAAGGACTAAAGATGTGTGGACTATGGAGACCTGGCCCATGAAATTTCAGTGGCCAATAAGGACTCTATCATGAACTGGGCTACAGGCATTTTGTGCACTATTTTGACCAAGAATATTCATTCTGTTCATATACAGAAAAATTGAATGAAGTTGAATTTCAATGTAATTGACAAGTTTGTTTGGCTGAGAAAATTTCAAGAAAGGAGGATATTCAGGCTGTGTTGAAAGAGGTTATTATTGTTAAAGAAAAATATTTTGCTCTGCTCTGGAAGAATAGGAAACATGCCTTTGGGGCAAGACTCGACTCAACATAGGTGCCACCTTGTAAAATGCAAATTTATTTGAAAGGAGAATAAACATTCTGAAGTAAGAATGTAGCTAAAAAGATTCTTGTTCTATAGAAACAACTGCCTAGAAAAATATTTTCCTACGGTCGGCTCTCAGAACTTGATATGGGCATATGGAGATAAAGCTACATCTCAAGATGGCAGAACAGGGTAGTGTTGTTTATGTGGTACTAGTTTGACAGATATGAAAGACACAAGATTGAAAGGATTACGGAGTCTTGCTTCACTAATCTGAAGAACAGCTGAGGCCAGACATTAGTGTCATGCACCAAGAAGTGAAACACAACTTGCAATAAAGACCTCAGGATGTTGAAGATGGCAGGACTCTGAGAAGTCACCTGAGGAAAGCTGCAGGCACAATATGGAACCTGCCAAGGAGAGAGTCTTGTATGCTATGCTATAAGCAGAAACCTGGGAGAGGTAGAGTCCAGATGATTTCATATTAGTCTTAGATGACAAACATGAAGCTGAAGGATTTGATGTCTGAACTATTGAATTTTAGTCTTGCTCTGGTCAATCATTCTTTGATTGGTATGCCCTGATTTCTTTAGTTTGCATATGGTAATATTTATTGTGTACACTTGAGTGTTGGACCTGTATAACTTGTTTTTATTTTAAGAGAGTTCAAAATTAAGAGATTTTCTTCATTCTTAGATGAGACTTTGGACTTTTAAGTTGTTTGAGTTGTCAAAGACTATGGGGACTTTTGAAATTGGACTGTATTTTGCAGTACGAGATGAAAATGAGCCTGCTATTGGGCAAAGCAAAGTTCCTTCTTTGGAGTCTTAGTTTTGTTAACAAATAATTTTAAAACAGACTCAGAAGAAAGCTCAAGCACCATTTTAATACAGCTTGAAAGGGAAAAAATGTGCAAGAAAGCTATGTATCTTAGAAGCTGCTGCTGATTGGAAGGTGATTAAAAAAAAAAAAAAAAGAAGACAGAAAGTCCAGCTAGAGGGAGCCAACAAATCTCTCATGGTCATTAATGGACGTTATCAAACAGCTGCATGACAGAAGGTCGAGGGTAGGGGAACATAAGGGGTGAGTGATAAAGGATAAAGCCCAAAGTGTCAAGGAAAGCATGATGGGACAGGGAACGCTGGTCAGAAAGCATGGAGAGTTTTCCTCAGTGGACCTTCCACAGTCCTGCGTCTCCAACATTCGGAAGTCGTGTCTGTAATTTGCTTTCGCTTTCACAACATTATGCTGCTACATGACTGAAACAGTGGAACAGGACTCCATGATCCTTTCAACCTTGCGTCTATTATACCTGCATCAGAGAAGGAATGAGAGAGCCCAAAGTGTCAGGGAAAAAAATGAATCAGTGGAGTCAGGGAAAGCAAACTTACTCCTTTTGAAGAAGACACATAGAAAGAGAGAAAATGAAAGACCATCTTTTTCAAAGTGTTTTTAAATCGCATTTATTTTTGTTGAGTCTGAGTGTGTGTGTGTGTGTGTGTGTGTGTGTGTGTGTGTGTGTGTGTGTCAGCAAATATATGGAGTTCAGAGGATAGTTTGTGGAAGTAACTGCTCTCCTATTATATTTGTCCCTAGAATTGACCTCAGGCCTGGTGAAAAACGCCTTTGTCCACTATGCCAATCTGTCACCCCACACCCAAGAGTGTCAGGCTTAAAAGGAAAGATTTATAATGTCCATTTGGAGAGGAACTTTTGAGAAATGTAAGTACAGTATCTCATTAAGTAGGTAATCATTCCTCCTATTTCCTTGGCTTGTCTTCATGGTGCTTCAGCTTTCCGTGGGGTAACTGACAGGCCCAGTATGTATAACTCTTCATGGAAGAGACAATCGCTTGTAAAGTTTTGTCCTTTAGAGCCAATCAGAATTCTGTGCATAGGGTCAAAGATACTTTATTCTTTTGACCAGGAAACCTAAGAAGAGGTATATGTGCCATTTCACCTTCTAGTAATATGGGGAAATGAAAGCAGAAAGGGAGAGTTCTGTTCTCAACGGCTTTAAAAGTAGGCTGATGCCACAAGCTTACATCCTCTACAGGTTAGATGTTATAAGCCACAGTAAGACCCTGTCATATTTAACAGGGGGGAAAATTGTAATTCATGGATTAACATATCCAAATATGTGTCTATGCTAAAGTAACCTACCATAACTATTGGTGCTGCTTAAATACCTATATATCTAATTGCTTGTTCTTCATTAGTAGGATCGAAAGGTTATTCCTGGACAGACTGTCAGCCCATGAAAGGAAACAGCCAGAATTGACCAGAGTCCAAGTCAACAGCTCCAGAGAGAGTGGACTGTTTTACCTCTCATCCACCTGTGCCCCTTTTCTAAGCCTAGGGAACAACCTGCGGAAGAGGGGGCGTGGTAGAATGTAAGGGCTGCGATTGGGGTGAATGGTGAAACTACAGCAATGTAGTCTGGACACTCATTTGATCAACTTGATTGAACAAACAACCTGTCACCCCCCTGGATGGTGGGGCGGTAGGTGTTTGGGCACAACAGCCTGCAGATAGGTTTTGCATGAAGGATGCTTGTACTCATGGATTATCACTTATAGCTAAAAATGAAAAAAAAAAACTGAGAGAAAGATGCAGGACAGTTATGGCGGAATGCATGATCTGGGATGGGGTGGTGGGGGGGGAGGGAAAGGGAAATAAGCCTGAACTGAATTGGAAAAAATGTATGAAATGCACAAAGCATCAATAAAAATTAATTTAAAAAAAAAGTAGACTCATTCCTTTCTGGTTACTTAAAAAGTTCTTGGGGACAATGTGTGGAAAGTTATGATTTAAAGAGTCATTTGACAAGATGCTTAATCTCAATTGTCTGTTTGATGATATCTGAAATTGCCTAGGAGATGGGTCTTTTTGTCATTCACTAGAGTGAATTTTCTTTGTTTTCAATGTGGGCATCCACTCAGGGTGACACCATTCACTAGGTTGGGATAGTGAACTGTATAAACCTGAAGACACAGTTGAACACAACCATTTGTTACTCTTTGCTTCTTTACTATAGATACATTGTAATCAACTGTCTCAAGCTCCTACTGCTGTGAATTTTCCTCTGTGATGGACAATAACCCCAGAATGGGAGCCAAAGTGCTTTATCCCTTAAATTGCTTTTGTCGGGGCATTTTATCACAGCAATAGGAAAAGTGACAAAGACAATACAATATGAAGGTTCCTCAAAAATTTTAAAGTAGAATTACCATATGATCAAGCATTTCCACCCTGAGCATACACTGAAAGTAAATGAAGTCAGTATCTGGGAAAGACCTCTTTGCTCCCTTGTTCATTGTGGCACCATTAACAATAGGCACAATAGAAAAGTAACTTATGTGTCCAAAGATGGATGATGAAAAACTTGGTGGATGTACACAGATTATTTGGCAATAAAAATGGAATTCGACTATTGTCAACATTATGTATATAACCAGAGAACATGAAGTCCTTTCAAATAACCCTGTCACAGAAAGACAAAACCACATAATAAGAATTATAAGGGATCTAAGTATTTCTTATGGAATTTGAGAATGTAATTGCTACTATCATAAGTGGGAGCAGATAGGATTAAAGATCAGGAAAGTTTGCAAATGAATACTAAGTTTTGGTTAAGAAGCTCTAGCATACTATTGCACTTTTATATTGCAAAGAGACAGAATAAAGTATTCTGAAAGTTTTTACAAAAAATAATTATAAATGTTTAATGATATGTATAAGTTTAATCCAATTCACTCATTATATATACAATGTATATATGTCAAAATATCATGTGGTACAAAATTAGTGTGTAAATGTTTACATACCAGTTAAAATACAATTTGAAAACTGTAAGCTCTATTTCAGATCTATTTGTGTGACATTTTGCATATCAGCTCTGCCTTTCCCAACTTCATATCTACCTAATTCTTCTAGTGTGAATCAGTGTGAATCTTTCAGTCTCAAAGGAATCTCTCCTTTCCCAGGTGCATTTGTACTTAGGCTTTGTGAAGCAGTCCCTCATCTGTGTCACCATCTATAGAAATCCTTGTCTACTTCCTGTCATATTTCTGAAAATATCACACCCTTCAGATCTCTGAATGGAAGATTCTTATTTTTCTGAAGCAGATTAATCAAATGTAGCCTTCTTCTGGATTGCCTTGACCATTTCTTATTGCTCTTATCCTATACCAACAGCAGAGGATACTTATCACTTGATATTGAACTCCCTTTTTGCATAATAAGGCAAAATTCGTAGCAGAAGCCTTAGTCTATCATTCTCTCAATTTCTCTGCCTATCTCCTTGAAAAGGTTCATGAAAGAAGATCATGTTATACTTTGTATGCAAAATGGGATGTGTCTTGGCACTACACTGATCAAAATATTTGACTAGAAACAGACCATGTGATCTTCCTGAATTTAATTTTCCTTGCTTAAACATGAAATTATTCTTATTCCATGGAACACTAAAACAGAAGGAATATCCTAGTCTATAACAATCTTTGAAAATAAGTCTACAGTAATTTTAGACAAAATTTGTAACTATAATCTTCCTTGTCCATCAATCTTTCCTTGAAGAATTGCCTCCCCACCCCATTTCATTTAAATTTTATTTATTTCTGTATGTGTATGAATGTACTGTCTGCATGTAGGTTTGTGCACCCATGTTCTGCAATGCTGCAGAGGTCAGAAGATGGTCTTGGATTCCCCTGGAACTGGAGTTCTCCTGGAATTGGAGTTACAGATGGCTTTTAGCCACAATGTGGGAGCTGGGGATAGAACCCGGGTCCTCTGCAAGAGCAGTCGGTGTTCTTAACCTCTAGGCTATCTCTCCAGCCTCCATTTCATTTAAAGGTAAGTGATTCTTAGGTACGTTTCAAAATTGTCTTTCTTTTTCTACCACTATTTATTTATTTATTTATTTATTTATTTATTTAATGTTTTGTCTTTTATTTTGAGACAGGGTCTCCCTTTAGTCCCAGCTGGCCTGGAGCTCGCTATGTAGACCAGGCTGGCCTTGAACTTACAGAGTTCTGCCTGCCTTTGCCTCCAGAGCGCTGGGATTACAGGTGTGACCACCACACCTAGCTCTACCACCATTTATGCAATTAGTTCCTTAATCTAAATGATTCTTTTTATACTTCTCAGATACAGTTTAACATTTGACTCATCAACTATTTCAATAGTTCACAACTTTTTTTCATTTTATGTCTGAATCATCTCTACTGTTAGTAAGTTTATTTTAATATTTTTGTTTTCTGTGTATGAGTGGTTTTTCCTGCGTTTATATAAGTATACCCTATGTGTATAGTCCCTGCAGATGTCAGAAGAGGGTCATGGATTCCCTGGAACTAGAGTGAGCAATGGATATTAGTGCCATGTGTAGGCTGCGAAATAAAACCACACTTTTGGCAAGAAAAGCCAGTGTTCTTAAGTACTGAGCCATCTCTACAGTTTTAAACCACATAAATCTTACCATCAGAAGTTTCCAGTTGTTTCCTAATGGAGCCAAATTATACTAAAAATATTCTCTCAACTTGATTTGATATGCAGGCTCATCTTCTGTTATTAATTATTTCTACCTCATCTGTATCAATATCTTTAGCCCCTCTTTGATATTTCTCCTGTCTTTTAGATTCTGGGTCTTTTTTCAAGGCATTATTTCCCTCTGTCATTTCCTCTCATCCATCTTTCCTGGGGAAGCTCAACTACATTCTAATGTTGTCATTCTCTAGGTCTAGAAATGCTCTCATTCTTCCTTGGCACACCTGTGGTAGCTTAGGTCCCTGTGGTAGCCTGCCTCAGAGTTCACTGGATTGACTATCCCCAAACCATCTCCATTGGCTTGTGACTGTATTAGATGCATTTATATGTATTTGAAATCTTTCAGAGTATATGGTCAGTTAAAATTTCAATGTGCTGACCTCAATAAACTCAAAAGATTCTGTACATCAAAAGAAATAATCAAGGAAGTGAAGAGAATTCCCACAGAGTGGGAAGAAAGCTTCACCACAGAAACGTCTGACAAAGCATTGATTTCCAGGATATATAAACTACTCAAAAAACAAAGAAGAAAGAAAACAAATGACCCACTCAATAGATGGAGCAAAGAGCTGAACAGAGACTTCACAAGCAAGGAATTAGAGATGGCTGAGAAACATCTTAAGAAGTGTTCAACATCATTAATCATTAAGGAAACGCAAATCAAAACCACTTTAAGATATCATCTTACTCTAATAAGACTGGCTAGGATCAAGAAAACAATGGATACCAAGTGCTGGAGAGGCTGTGGGGAAAGAGGAACGCTCATCCACTGCTGGTGGGAATGTAAACTCATACAGCCACTATGGAAAGCAGTGTGGGGAACCCTTGGAAAACTTGGAATGAACTTGCTACCTGACCCAGCCATACCACTCCTGGGCATGTGCCCACAAGACTCATCTTACCATAGAGATACATGCACAGCCATGTTCATTGCAGCTCTCTTCACAATAGCACGGAGCTGGAACCAACCCAAATGCCCCTCAACTGACGAGTTGATAGAGAAAATGTGGTACATCTACACAATGGAGTTCTATGCAGTGGTAGAGAAAGATGACATCATGAGCTTTGCTAGAAGATATCATGCTGAGTGAAGTTACACAGTCCCAGAAAAACAAAGACGCATGGTATCCCTCATCTGTGGATGCTAGCACCAATTACCTAATTGTATGGCAAACTGAGCAATGTCAATGTGATCTGAAAACAACTGTGTTCTTATATTGTGAATGCCTTAAAATATAATAAAATAAATAAATAAAAACAAAAGGAAAAATTTCAATGTGCAAATTTCAGAAAAAAGCACAATGATTAATTAAAATGCAAATATCTCTAATGATATATATAATCATGAAAATATAGTTATACCTTTGCCAATTAACTATTACTAATTTGCTAGTTGACTTTACAAACACAATCTCTTCATTTATTTTAAGTAAATATAAGGTTCTACATTTAACTGAGATCCCAAATTTCAAAGACTTCCTTTTTCTAGATATTGATCAAAGGTGATTTATTGGAAGTAGGCACTATAAATGAGTTTATCTAATTTATTCGCTTTGAAGATGAAGAAAAAGATACCCATTAAAGAACTTTTCAGCCAGCCTCACTATAATTGTGCTCAGTTAAGCATTTCCATTTGTTCTATCACTAAACCTTTTTAGGGTAGAACTTATATTAATTAGCTCTTTAAGACTAACTACTAAAACTATAATGTTCTTTAATTGGAAGATGAAAGAAAAGCATTCCCTCTACTTTTCAGCTATTACCAAATGACTTTTTCTCATTTTTTTCATGTCAAATCAAGATAATAAATAAATAGGATGAATCACAGCATTTTACCTTCTTTTCAACTATTAGTAACTTAATTTGGTGAAAATTAGCTATTCATTTCAAAATTTTCTTGATATACACATTACTGATTTTAACAGGTTAAAAAGAATTATGTGTTTTCCTCAGAAATGGTTATAATTGGTTTGGCCAAACCCAATGGAAATGATCATTGTGGAGCTAAACTGAGACTTTTGTCAAGTAGATAGAGTATGGGTATGTGATTAACTTGGGAAACAAACTTTATTTTTAAATTAAATCATCCTATAGGTGAAAGAGATTGCTATCAGGTGACACTATATGACAGCAAAATTATAGAGAACATTTGTTTATACCAATCCCAAAGTAATTGTTATACAGTTTTTATTTAAAGCTAATGTGGACAACGGCAATTTATATCACCAATTAACTCAGATGCATTACCGTTTTTATCAGCCTTTAAACCAATGTTGTTTAATATGCATATATTTACTTTTACTAAGTCCTAAAACACCATGTATCCTGTAGACAGAGTCTGGGCAAAACTGGATACTTGTTGAACTCACGTCAATTAAATATGCACCAATTGAATATACACCCGTGTCCCTCTCCCACCCCTCCCACCCTTCCCGAGTCACCACTTCAGTCAGTTTTCTGATGCAATCTTTCTGTTGTTGTTCTTTTAATATGCATCCCTCTCCACAAGAAAAATAATTTATTAATGGTTATTTGTACTTAGCATCCATTGAAGATATTTGTCGTTTTTTTGGGACTGTTACTTCACTAACATGATGTCTTCTAGCTCCATCCATTTGGCCTGCAAAAGTTCATGATGTTGTCTTTTTACAGCTGCATAGAATTCATTGTGTACATGTACCATTTTCTCTATCCACTCATCTGTTGAGGGGCATTTGTGTTGATTCCAGTTTTTTGCTATTGTGAACAGCAAGAGCACTCCAAATCAAATAGAATCTGTGATGAAAGGGATAATATCACAACAGTAATGAAAAAGATCCAGAAAATCATACGGAATTTACTTTAAAAACCTATATTTCTACTAGTTTGAAAACCTAGAAGAATGGATGAATATCTGAATCTTGGGAATCACCAAAGCTCACCAAGAAGAATGACTCGCTTAAACAGACCATAATATGGTGAAGAAATTGAAGATGTAATAAGCAGCCTCCAACCAAAAATGCCCAGCCCAGATGGTTTCACAGCAGAATTCTATAAAATATTTCAAAAGACTTAAACCATTAATATTCCAAGTTGTTAGAAGGTACAAAATGAGGGATTTCTCCAATTCCTTTCTATGAAGCATATCACTCTAATACCAAATACCAGGCAAAGATGCAACTAAAAAGGAAACTACGTAGACCCATCTCCCTAATGAAACACAGATGCCAAAATTCAAATAGGATACTGAAAATCGCATACAGACCCACATCAAGAAGATCATCCACCATGACCAAGTTGGATTCATACCAGAGATGCGGTATGTGTTAACATACGAAATCAATAATATCCATCAAGCATATATAGACTGAAAAACAAAAACATCATCTCAATTAGATGCGGAAAAATTTGACAAAATCCAGCATCGTTCATGTTTAAAGTCCTGAGGGAATTGGATTAGAAGGGATCATACCTTAATGTAATAAAGCCATATATAGGAAACCCACAGCCGATATCATCCTAAATGGGGAAAAGACAGAAGCATTCCCTTAAGGGTAGGAATTCGGCAAGGCTGTCCCTGTCAACCACATCCTTTTCAAACATAGTGGCTTGAATCCCTTGCTAGGGCAATAAGGCAAGAAAAAGGAATTAAAGGAGTTCTAATAGAAAAAGAGGAATCAAGCTATCCCTTGCTGATGCGTATATTGTCTCACTTAGGGATGCTAAGAATCCACCAGGAACTCGTAGAATGATGAGGAGCTTAGTAAGGTGGCAGGATACAAAATAAATCTAGAAAAATCAGTAGCCTTTCTTTACACCAACAACAAGCAACTGAAGAAGGACTACAAGGAGACCTTCCCACTCACAATAGCCTCAAAAACAATAAAATACCTAGGAACAAACCTAACCAAAGACACCAAGGATCTCTACAACAAAAATTTTAAACCCCTGAAAAAGGAAATTGAGGAAGACATCAGAAGATGGACAAACCTCCCATGCTCATGGATTGGGAAAATAAATATAGTAAAAATGTCCATCCTACCCAAACTAGTGTACAGATTTAATGCGATCCCAATCAGAATCCCCAAGAGTTTCTTCACAGGCCTGGAAAAAAAAATCCTCAATTTCATTTGGAAAAACAAAAGACCCCGAATAGCCAAAGCAACCCTGAGTGAAAAGAGCAATACAGGGGGGATCGCTATACCAGACATCAAACTATACTATAGGGCTATAGTCATAAAGACAGCCTGGTACTGGCACAAAAACAGACCAGTTGACCAATGGAATAAAACTGAAGATCCAAACCTGAGCTCATACAATTTCAGCCACCTCATATTTGACAAGGGGGCCAAGAAGACACAATGGAAGAAAGACAGCATCTTCAGCAAGTGGTGCTGGCAAAACTGGATCACCACTTGTAGAAGAATGAAATTAAACCCCTACCTCTCACCTTGTACAAAGGTCAACTCCAGATGGACCAAAGACCTCAACGTGAAACCCCAAACTCTGGAGGTGATAGAAGAGAAGCTTGGCAGCAGACTACAAGACATAGGTGTAGGAAAAGACTTCCTAAATCAGACAGCAGCTGCACAAGAAATAAGATCGACAATTGACAAATGGGACCTCATTAAACTCAAAAGCTTCTGTACATCAAAGGAAGCAATAAAGGAAGTGAGGAGAAGACCCACAGAGTGGGAGGAAACCTTCACAGCAGATACATCTGACAAAGCATTAATTTCCAGAGTATACAAGCTACTCAAAAAACAAAGAAGAAAGAAAACAAATGAATCACTCAGAAGATGGAGCAAAGATCTGAACAGAGACTTCACAGAGGAGGAATTAGAGATGGCTGAGAAACACCTTAAGAAGTGTTCAACATCGCTAATAATTAAGGAAATGCAAATTAAAACCACCTTAAGATACCATCTTACTCCAGTAAGACTGGCTAGGATCAAGAAAACAAATGATGCTAAGTGCTGGCGAGGGTGTGGGGAAAGGGGAACACTCATCCATTGCTGGTGGAATGTAAACTTGTGCAGCCACAATGGAAAACAGTGTGGAGAACCCTTAGAAGACTCAAAATGATCCTGCCATTTGACCCAGTCATACCACTCCTGGGTATATACCCACAAGACTCATCTTACTGCAGAGATACATGCACAGTAAACCGTCTTTTTAATAACAATGAGGGGAAAATAAAGGTTAGTTAAGTTGGTTGACCAGAAACTATTCAGGACCCTTGACAGTGAAAAGTAGAGCACTGGGGAAAAGCTAGCTGCATTTGCTGCTTTGTCTGTTTGTCAGTGGGGCTGGGACAATGCTCCCCATCAGCAGGCTGACCACAAAAATATGTCTGGGCTTGAACAAGCAGAATCTAACAAGAATCAAACTCACTGCTGGATAGAGACTATAATATACAAATTCATATAAATAATGTAAAAATAACTCCCAGGGAAGATATTGCCATGCAAGTCATTAATCATGTATGAAATATTAAAATGAACAGCTTCATAAATAGGAATGTGTGTAGACATGTTAGGTACTAAAGTAAGCATCAAAGTGTAAAATAAGTTATTATCAAATTACTTTTATTATCTTTATAAATATATATATATTTATTTTTTATTCTTTATTTAAATGTTGTAAGTTCATTTGTTAATATAATTTCAATTTTTTGTTTCTGAAGAGACTATTCCTTAATATGCTCCATAAAAAAAATCCTATATGAAGAGAGGTGTACTGAGGGTAATTAATAAGTATCTGGAGCATGAAGCCTGCTCTGTGAAGTGCTCATCTTACAGAACTGCCTAATTTCAAGAATTAAGGATAAACCTGTTTTAATTAAGGTCAATGCAAATGACTGCTGGTTGCTAAATTTCTTTCTTAGTGGAGGACTTTGAGTCACCGGGGTGAAATTCTGTGCCCATGGGTATCAGTGTGCCATCATACTCTGCAGAGATGTAAAATGCCTATCAGGAACATACAAATTTTAAATAGGCCTACTGATGTCTGAAGCTCATACGGTATAAGTTTAAGTACCTTTTAGGAATGCTGGGATACTGTCACTGAGTTGGATTACCGAACTAAAATCTTGAAATTTGTTCTGTGAACTAGTGTCTTAAGAAGTGCTAGTTGCCAGGCGTGGTGGCACACGCCTTTAATCCTAGCACTCGGGAGGCAGAGGCAGGTGGGTCTTTGTGAGTTCAAGGCCAGCCTGGTCTACAGAGTGAGTTCCAGGACAGCTGGGGATACAGGGAGACCCTGTCTTGAAAAGACCAAAAGAAAAATGAACTGCTAGTTAGAGAAAATATTATTCAGGGTGGAAAATTATGTTTGGAAAACTATTCAACTTATATAAGATCAAGTCAATGAAACTCTCAGTTTATGGAGTAGAGGAGTCCCTGAAGTCCACTCTCGGTAATTAATGGCTCCTCAGTGAAGGTAGTGTCTGTTCTCTTCAGCCCTGAGAGGTTACTCATGCTCCAGCAGAAGGCCACACTTCCATGAACATACAGGCAGCACTAAGTGGACTCAGTGAGAGGTAAACTAATATATATATATATATATATATATATATATGAGCTTGTGATGTTGGGAGGGAAATGTGCTGGCAGAGATGGAATGGGAGTTTGATCAGAACATATTATATAAATATATTAATATTAAACCCAGGAAAATATGAGTAACAATGAAACAGTGTGCAGATCCACCATGACTGGATGTACAACTGCGTATGGCCATGTTACCTGCTAAAATACCAGCACATCGCCTCTCCACTACTAGTCAGTTTATGAATTTCTTCTCATTAATTGAAATACAAATAACCAAATTTATTAGGGCATTTGGTTATTTGTAGAGATTGTGAACCAGCTGGACACAGGTTGAGCCCATTCCCTCCCTTTACCACTGACTTCTAAGGCACTCTGGATGTTAGCTAGCTTTCTGACAACCCACATTTCTCATTTACACTTGAAATATTCTAAGGTACCCTCATTCACTTGCTTTGATGGTTTCATAATAACAAAATGCATTATTATTGAATTATTCACTTTCCTTGAAATTCCATAACATTATCCATCTGTATTGGTTAAATGTGGGAAATATAATTATTTATTTCATCATCACAGAGAAGGGACTGTAAAAACAGTATTCCTGAATTCCACCAAATGTGAACTTGTGTACTTTTTTTACTGTTTGGTTAGTAATTTTTTTACATTTCCTGGTTTTAAAAACAAAAGAGCTTTTCTGAGCAGAAGCGCCCATCAAGGGAAAAGACCAACTGTCTCATCAGGCAGCACACCCCTGGCAGTTTTAAGTACAAGTCCTCCTGGAGAACTCTCAGTTTTGCTCACTGAACCACAAAATTAAAGGACCATGGAAAAAATCCAGAATAACTAGAATGCCAAAATATGTATCCCACAACAGCAAATGGCTTCAAAATTACTATATTTACAAAGGGTTTAACAGACGAAATAAATGAAAATTTCCTGGTCTCAAAAAGGAGACAGAATTTCAGCTAACTAGCATGTTTCTATTGTTTTTCCCCTTTGCATGTGTGCTGAAGGAATTTGCACTTACTGAAGTTATCGGGGAGATGATAATTTGTCTTTGAATAGAGAGCACTTTTATCTCATTAATTTTTTGCCATTATGGATGGAGATAAGATGTAAGCCAGTGACTAACTGAAAATTGAAATCTAAAAATAGAAGAAAAGAAACAAAGAATACCTTATGTCACATTATATGCTATGTATGCTAAAATAAGTTTTACATAACATATGATCATCTTTAGTATCATTTATATACCATAATCATATTTGATTTTCCCTTATAGTTATTATAAATAAACACATTTTACTGTTTTTCTTAATTGTTGAGGAACAGAGTGGTCTAGATAAGGGAAAAATGAAAAGCATCAGTAAAGCTGACTTTGAAATCCTTGTGCTGCATATAGGTATTTCTTTTTTATTGAATTTTTGCGTATTTCATACAGAACCCCTCAATCAATGTTAATCTTTACACCCCCTTCCACACTGGCACACTCCCACACTGCCCACACTGGAATTCACACACTCTGTCATTTGTGTTAAGGCATACTGCATCAAGTTAGTGTCCCCACACATTCCTCCATGCTACTTCATCTACTGAGATCTCCTCAGCCTATTAGATTCCCTCACTCCAGAAAGATCAGCTCTTTCTCACCCAGTAGTGATCAGTTCCCAGTAATTCTTTGACAGATTGGGGTCTGCTGTCCACTTTCCAAGTTCTATGCTGGGTTTTTGTCTGCTTTAATATCATGGGTCTTGTGCATACATACACATTGCTGCAGGTTCAAATGAACAAAGTCCCAGGACCATGTAGGACTCTTTTTCCATATGGTAATGCACCTCCTCCCTGCCTCTTACAGTCTTTCTGTCCTTACTTCCCCGGTGGACTCTGAGCCATGAGTGGGCAGATTTAAATATAGGAGTCCTGTCTAAGGACCAGCATTCTTCAGACTCTTAATCTCTATGATTTGGCCATTTGTTACCTTTTGGGTTCCATATTTGGTCTTGAAGTTGAGGTTGAGGGTCTCCCTTAGCAACTTGCACAATGTTCTCTATAGCTATGAGAGCTTGTATTCAGAGACAGTGGCTTCCAGGTCAGGTCCAGTTCCATTGCTCCAAATACTGTGTCCAATGTCTGTTCTGTCTTCAGGAATAGGATCTTACCTTCAAATTCTGGGAGGCAACCAAGGGCTATGACAAGAGCCTGTGTAATTTTGTGAGTCACTGGGACTACCCTAGCCAACATCTCAAAGGAATGTTTCACCTGTCTGACACTGTTTCTTATTATCTAGCCTTCAGCTATACAGATGGACTAATGTAGAGATAATATATGTGCAATTTGTAAAATATTGCACTCAGCCGGCGTGGTGGTGCACGCCTTTTATCCTAGCACTTGGGAGGCAGAGGCAGGTGGATCTTTGTGAGTTCAAGGCCAGCTTGGTCTACAGAACGAGTTCCAGGACAGCTGAGGCTACAGGGAGACCCTGTCTCGAAAAGACCAAAAAAATATTGAACTAATATTATTTCTTCTGGTTTTTTGTTTTCTTTGTTTGTTTGTTTTATTCCAGCTAGGCATCATTTATCTCTCCTCTCTCTCCATGCTTGACTCTTTCTCTAAGCCTTCTCCATTTAAAGTGTCCTAATTTTCCCCACTTTTCCCTGACAGTACCAGTGTCCTATGGACCCACCCTTCTTGAGCTTCTTCTTTCCCTTTATCCCCAAAGTTCCTTGTATATCCCTCCCTCCACCCTCTCACAAAAATACCCCTAATTTATCCATTTCTCCTTTATTAACCCTGTGTCCTACTGCTCTTCTCCAGGGCTCCTTCTTTCCCTTTACATCTATGGTTCCTTTACACTTCCTGGCTTCTGCAGTTACATCAGGATTTATACTCACATACAAGGATTTGATGCTAGAATCCACAAGTGATGGAGAATATCCTTCATTTTTTTCGGAGTCTGTGTTACTTCACTTACTGTAAAAATTTCTAGTTCCATAACATTTACCTGGAAATTTCACAATTTTGTCTTTCTCTACTGATGAGTATAAACCCATTGTGTAAATCTACCATTTTATTTTTCATTATCCACTTGTCATTTAGGGGACAGATAGGTTGCTTCCATCTCTTCTCTATTGTGAAAATAGCAGCAACACATATGGATGTACAAGTATTTCTACAACAGGATGAGTACTTTGGGAAAATGACAGGAAGTGGTATAACAGGTCAAATGGTAGGTTTGTTTTCATTTTTAAGAGTTTTCCACACATAGGGGTTGCCCAAGGTTGCAACACCACCATCAGTGAATGAGCATTCCCACATCCTATCCAGCGTTTGGTATCATTTGCTGTCTAGATTTATCCACTCCAACTGGAATAAGATGAAATATTAAGGTGGTTTTAAAATGCATTTCCCTAATTATTAATAATGTTGAGCACTTTTTAAAGATGTTTCCTTGCCATCTTTATTTCTTCCTGTGAGAACTTTCTGTTCAGATCTTTAGCCCATCTTTTAACTGTGTCACTTCTTTTCTTGATGGCTTGTTGCTTGATATTTTACATATTCTTAACGGTACCCCTTTGTCAGATATGTCACAGGTGAAGATTTTCCCCCACTGGGGAAATGGGCTTTCTCTTTACTTCTACTGTTGTTTCTTTTGCTGCAAAGAAGCTTTTTAGTTTAGTGGGGGTCATGTCTTGATTGTTGACCTTAATTCAGAGGCAACTGATGTCTGATTTAGAAGGTCCTTTCTTAAACCTATCTTGTTTCCTCTAACAGTTTCAGAGGTTCAGGTTTCACATTAAGTTCTTTGACCTATTTGGAGTTGAATTGTACAAGGTGAAGGATAAGATTCTACTTTCATTCTTCTACAGGTGGAGATCCAAGCACCATTTGCTTAAGTTATTGTATTTCCCCCAATGACTATTCTTGGTTCCTTTGTTAAATATCAGGTGGGAAAATTGCATGTATTCAAGTTCAGGTCTTCAATTATGTTCTATTGATCTATGGCTCTATTTTTATGCCAGTACCATGCTGTTTTCATGACTATAGCTCTGTAATATAGTTTGAAATCTGGCATAGTAATTTTTCCAGTATTGCTCTTTGTGCTCAGGATTGCTTTAGTTATCGGGGGTCTTTTTTACTTCCATATGAATTTTATGATTTTTTAATCTAAATTTGTGAAGAATGTCATAAGTATTTTTAAATACCTGTATTGATAAAAATATGTATTTCATTCATTGTCTTTCAGTCCAATTTAGACACATTCCCCTCTCTCTGCCCACACCCCATCCCAGTTCATGCCTTCTGCCATACATGTCTTGCATCTTTCTCTCAGTCTTTCCAAAGTTTTTCACTGCAGAGGTTTGTTGTTTTAAGCAGAGTTTAACTGTATAATTCAGTTCTTTTTTATTTAATTTATTTTGTCTGACATATACAAATATAAAGTTTTACATATTTATAGGGTCACATGATGTTTCATGCATATATACATTGTTGGAAATTTAAAACTGCTGAACACGTCTAGGATGTTAAACATGTATGATTTCTTTGTGGTTAAAAATTCCACAGTTCTGGAGCTGGAGAGATGGCTCAGTAGTTAAGAGCACTAACTGCTTTTGCACAGGCCCCAGCTTCTATTCCCAGCACCCACATGGCAGCTAAGAACCATTTTTAACTCCAGTTCCAGGGTAATCTGACACCCTCTTCTGACCTCTGCAGCATTGCAAGACACAGGTGCACCAACCTACATGCAGACAGCACATTCATACACATAAAAAATAAATAAATAAAATTTAAAAAATTCCAGAATTCTGAACAAAATTACACAGTTCTTTCCTTGAGACTTTTGAAATGCATGCAATATGACATGCATATTGATCCTACTGTAAAATCGTACACCAAAGCATCATGCTGTATGTAACCAACTTGGTATTCATTGATCAGTTTCATCCATACATCCCTTCTTTTTTTTATTATGTTCAGGGGTTCGGATTTTTTCTTTTAATTTTATATTACTCTAAAATATGAATATATACCTTCTGCCTGTGTACATTAATTACCATGCCTGAAAGTAGATGGTAAGTTAATTCTGGGGCTTTAATCCAGTCTTTATGTTGTTGTTTTTCCCTCCTCTCTGTTTTGCTCCAACATATGCCTATATAACATCACATATGCATCAAAATTATGACCTCTGAGAATAAACTGTATGTTAATTCCAAAGCATGTTTAAGATTTCACATTTTCGGGAGGAAGGGACGGCCTAGCAGTTAAGAGAGTCGACTGCTCTTGCAGAGGACCCCATCCCCAGCACCCACATGGCGGCTGAGAACGTCTTTAATTCCAGTTCCAGGGAAATATGATGCCCTATTCTGACCTCTGCGGCATTGCATGACACAGGTGCACAAACCTACATGCAGACAGTACATTCATACACAAATAAATAAATAAATAATAAATAAATAAAATTTAAAAAATAGAAAAAAGAATTCACATTTCCCCCTTTAATTTTATTTACTTTAAAATAGGAATACATACATTCCACCCATGTATAGTAATTACAGAGTCTGAAAATAAGTGGTTGGTCAATTCTAGAACCCATTAAGAGATTTATATTATAACAACACAGTTGCTTTCAGATAAAAAGAAATGTAACAATAATGTTCAGCTTGACTTTCAACTGGGGATTTGGTGTTAGCATCCACAAATGAGAGAAACCATTTGCCAGTTGTTTTTTCTGGGACTGTGTTACTTCACTTATCATAATGGCTTCGAGTTCCATCCATTTACCTCCAAAGTTCATGATATCATCTTTCTTTACCACTGAATAGAACTCCATTGTGTAGATGTACCACATTTTTATCCATTGTCTGTTGAGGGGCATTTGGGCTGGTTCCAGATCTTTGCTATTGTGAATAGTGCTGCAATAGACATAGAAGTGCATGTCATAAGTATTTTGACTGGCATTGCATTGAACCTATACATAGATTTTGATAGGATAGTCATTTTTACAATATTTATTTCTTCAAATCCACAAGCATAGGAGGTCCTTCTATGTTTTGGTGTCTTCCCCAATCTCTTTAATGATTTAAATTTTTCACTGTGGAGATCTTTAATATATTTGGTCAGTTTACTCAAAAATATTTTTATTGTATTTGAGGAGATTGAAGAATAGAAAAGTTTCATGTACTTGTTCTCCAAGTGCTTGTTATTGGCATATAGAAGGGCTACTGATTTTTGTAGACTAATTTTACAACCTGACACTTTCCTGAAAGTGTTAAGCATTTCTAGAAGCTTTCTGATGAAATTTTGGCTTCTCTTAGCTATAATATTATATCATATACAAAAAGTGATATTTTGATTTCTTCTCCAATTAGTGTACTCCATTAACTTCCTTCTGTTGTCGTATTGCTCTAGCAAGAGTTTCTGCCACTATTCTGAATAAGAGTCAAGTTAGTGGACAGCCTTGTCTGGTTCCTGATTTTAAGGGGAATGCTTCCGGTTTTTTCTCCGTTTAGAATGATGGTGTCTGTGTTGTATATAGCTTACATTATGATGAGGTGTGTTGCTACCAGTCTAGTTCTTTCTATGACTTTCAACATAAATGAATGTTAAATTTTCTCAAAGGCCTTTTCTGACTCTATTGTGATGACTATATGATTTTTTCTTTGAGTCCATTTATGTGGTTATGACATATTTTGACTTATGTCTATTGAACCATACTTGCACCCATGGAATAAATCTGACTTGATCATGGTGGACAATCTTTCTGATGTGTATCTATATCTGGGTTTGCATGAATTTTGTTGAGAACTTTTGCATCTGTGTTCATTAAGGATATAGATCTATAGTTCTTTTTTTTTGGTTGTATCTTTACCTGGATTTGGTATTAGAATAATGTTGGAAATTATTAGAGTATTAAAATATCTGGTTGGATTCTTCTGTGAATCCATCTGGATCTGGTATTTTTTTTATTTGGGAGGTTGTGTATTTAGTGTCTCACCTTCCTTATATGCTGTGGGTCTGTTTAAGTTGTTGATATCCTCTTGGTTTAGTTTTGGTGATTCCCATAATTTTAGAAACACTTTCATCTCCTACAGGCTTCCAAATTTAATAGCATATATATAGTTTTTAAAGTGTTCCTTTATAATATTCTGGGTTTTTTTTCATTGCCTGTCATGATAGTTACTCTTTCATTTCTGATTTGGTTGATTTTTAGTTGCTTTACTTTCTTTTAGTTAACTGGACAAAGAATCTGCCTATCTCGTTTATTTTTTCAAAGAACCAGCTCTTGGATCTTGCTACTTTTATTGTTTTCTTTGTTTCTATTACATTAGTTTCTGGTCTGATTTTAGTTATTTTTTGTCTGTTGGGTTTGGGTTTTATTTGTTGTTGCCCTTCAAGAGTCTGGAATTACACTATTAAGTCATTTATATTCTTTCTGATTTTTTTCATGTAGCCATTCAGAACTATAAACTTCCCCCCTTGGACTATGTTTAATGTGTCCCAGAGGTTTTGATGTGTTGTATTGTCCTTTTCCTTTAATTCTAGAAATACTTTTATTTCTTAATTTCTCCTTTAATCCATTCATCATTCAGAAGTGTGTTGTTTAAATTCCATGAGTTTGTGTATTTACTAGTGTTTCTTCCAGTATTGAGTTTAAGCATTGTGGTCTGACAGACTGCATGGAATTATTTAATTTTTATATTTGTTGAGTTTTGTTTATGCCCCAGTATGTGTCAATTTTGAGGAAAGTTCCATGAGGTGCAGAATAGAAAGTATATTCTTTGGTGCTTGAGTGGACTATTTGGTATATGTCTGTTAGATCTATTTGATGAATGGTAGTATTTAAGTCAAATGCCTCTCTGTTAATTCTTTGTCCAGTTGCCCTGTCTATTGGGGATAATGGGGTACCGAAGTACACAACTAGTAGTGAGTTTGGATTAATATGTTCCTAAAGTCCTGTAGTACTCTTTTTATGTAGTTGGGTACAACAGAGTTTGATGCATATATGTTCATAATTATAATATCTCTTAGCAAATTGCTCCTTTGATCAGAAGGTAGATCTTTATCTCTTCTGATTAGTTTAAATGCTAAGTATATTTTATCAGCTATTAAAATTGCATTTCATACTTGTTTCTTAATGCAATTTTCTTGAAATATTTTCCCATCCTTTCACTTTAAGATACTGCCTGTCCTTAAAGATGAGATGGGTTTCTTGAAGACAAAAAAAAAGATGGACATTGATTCTTAATCCATTCAACTACCTGTGTCTTTTAACTGGAGAGTTCACATCATTGGTATTTAAATTTATTATTAAAATATGCACATTGGTTCCCATCATTTTAATTTCTTTTTGCATTCTTGGTCTAACTGTGTGTGCTGGATAGCTCCCACACCTGGGTTGAGGGAGCCTCAATTGGGGAATTGGCTCCATTGGATTGGCCTGTGGCCACATCTGTGGAGTATTGTCTTGATGGTCGAGCAGTGTGGGAGAGCCAGGCCCACAATGAGTGGTGCCACCCTGGGCAGTTTGTTGTGTACAGTATAAGAGGGCAGGCTGGGCATGGGCCAGGGGAGCAAGCCAGTGAACAGCATTCGTCCGTGGCCTGTGCTTCAGCTCCTGCCTCCAGGTTCCTGCACTGAGTTCCTGCCTTGGACTCCCTGAGTGATGAACTGTGACCCGGGAGATGTAAGCTGAATAAGCCCTTTCCTCCCCAAGTTGGTGTCAGTCAGAGTGTTTTGTCACAGCAATGGAAGACAAACTAGGACACTCTGTAAATATAAAGTTACATATTTAGCATTGGCTTTGTATTATTTCCTAGGATGAGATTGGTCAATGAATCTGTTTTTGTGCCAGTGCCAGGTTGTCTTTATGACTATGGCCCTGTAGTGTAGCTTGAAGTCTGGTAGAGCAATCCCCCCTGTATTGCATTTTTCACTCAGGGTTGCTTTAGCTATTCGGGGTCTTTTTGTTTTTCCATATGAATTTAGGGATTTTTTTTCCAAGTCAGTGAGGAAGCTCATGGGGATTTTGATTGGGATTTTGTTGAATCTGTATATCAATTTTGGTAAAATGGATATATTTACTATATTAATTTTTCCAATCTATGAACATGGGAGATCTTTCCATCTTTTGATTTCATTTTCAATCTCCTTCTTCAGGGGTTTAAAATTTTTGTTGTAGAGATTATTGGTATCTTTGGTATTTTATTGGTATATTTATATTTTATTTGGTATATTTTATTGGTATATTTATTGGTATATATTTATTGGTATTGGTATTTTATTATTTTTGAAGGTATTGTGAGTGGGAAGGTCTTCTTATATTTCTGCTCCACTTGTTTATTGTTGGTGTAAAGAAAGGCTACTGATTTTTCCAGGTTAATTTTGTATCCCACTACTTTACTGAAACTCTTAATAATTTCTAGTTTTCTGGCAGTTTTTAGCATCCCTTAGGTAAAGTATCATATCATCTGCAAAAGGGGATATTTTAACTTCTTCTTTTCTGATCAGTGCTTCTTGAACTTCCTTCTCTTGTCTTATTGGTCTAGCAAGCATTTCAAGCACTATGTTGAAGAGGAGTAGTGATAAGGGGCAGCCTTCCTGGGTTTCCACCTTTAAGGCAAATGGTTCCAAATTTTCTACATTTAGGATGATGTTGGCAATGGGTTTGCTATATATGGCTTTGATCATGTTGAGGAATGTTCCCTTCAGTCTGATTCCCTCTAGGATTTTTAACATGAAAAGATGCTGGATCTTGTCAAAGCCTTTTCTGCATCAATTGAGATGATGGTGTGTTTTTTTGTCTTTCAGTCCACTTATGTGTTTTATAATATTAATTGATTTACATATGTTAATCCATCCCTGCATCTCTGGTATGAATCCAACTTGGTCATGATGGATGATCTTTTTGATGTGTGTCTGTATGCAATTTGCAAGTATTTTGTTGAGAATTTTTGTATCTGTATTCATTAATGAGATGGGTCTATAGCTTTCTTTTTTTGTTGCATCTTTGGCTCATTTTGGTATTAGAGTGATACTGGCTTCATAGAAGGAATTTGGGATAATTCCTTCTGTTTCTGTTTGTATCCTTCTTAACAGATTGAGTAGTAATTGTAGAACCTCTTTAAATGTTCTATAGAATTCTTCTGTGAAAGCATCTGGGCACAGGGATTTTTTAGTTGGGAGGTTATTTTATTGCATCCTCAATTTCCTCAAATATTATGGGTCCGTTTAAACTGTCAGTCTCTTCTTGGTTAACTTTTGGTTCCCAGGATTTCAAATATTCATCCATTTCTCTTAGGATTTCAATTGAAGATCCAAACCTAAGCTCATACAAGTTCAGCCACCTCATATTTTACAAAGGGGAAAAATACTCAATGGAAGAAGGATAGCATCTCCAGCAAATGTTGCTAGCAAAACTGGATCACCTTTTGTAGAAGAACAAAATTAAACCCCTACCTCTCACCCTGTACAAAAATCAACCCCAACTGGATCAAAGATCTCAAAGTGAAACCAGAAACCCTGAAAGTGATAGAAGAAAAAGTTGATAACAACCTACAAGACATAGGTGTAGGAAAAGACTTTCTAAATCAGACAGCAGCTGCCCTGGAAATAAGGTCAACAGTTGACAAATGGGACCTCATCAAACTCAAAAAGCTTTTGTACAGGGAAAGAAACAATCAAGGAAGTGAAGAGAAAACCCACAGAGTGGGAGGAAATCTTCACCAGTGATTCATCTGACAGAGCATTAATGTCAACAATATATAGAATACTCAAAAAACAAAGAAGAAAACAAATGACCTACTTAAAAGATGGAGTAAGAACCTCACCAGTGAGGAAATAAAGATGACTGAGAAAAATCTTAAAAAGTGTTCAACATCATTAATAATTAAGGAAATGCAAATTAAAACCACTCTTCAGATATCATCTCACTCTGATATGACTGGCTAAGATCAAGAACCCAAGACACCAAATGGTGCAGAGGTTGTGGGGAAAGGGGAACACACATAAACTACTGGTGGGAATGTAGACTTGTACATCCATTTTGGAAAGCAGTGTGGATAACCCTTAAAGGACTCAAATGAGCCTTACCACCTGACCCAGTCATACCACTCCTGGGTATATAACCACAAGACTCATCCTAATGCAAAGATACATTCACAGCCATGTTTATTGCAGCTCTCTTCACAACAGCGAAGATCTGGAACCGAAGTCTGATAGGGAATTGTGGGAAGGAGGCGCTAGGGCTGCCAGGCACACAGCAGCAGCTGGGCCCAGACCAGCTGAGCTGCAAGGACTGCACCACATCTTGTAGGGGATTATGGGAAGGAGAAGCTAGGCCCACCAGGCACACAGCAGTGGCCAGGCCCAGACCAGCTGAGCTGCAGTGTAGAGGGGCACGGGTTAAGCAAGCAGTCCATACACCCCCCAACTGGAAATCTAGAGGCTGTGTTCAGTAAGCCCTACAACCAACCTAGAGGAACTGGCTGGCAGCAGCAGAGGGAACACAGGGATAAGACGGTGTCATAATGGCTGTTACCTACCCAGTTCTTGCAGAATAGAAAGGGAAGAGTGAGCTATACTTCCCAATATATAGCCAAAATTGAAAGCCTGAAATCTGGACAAGCCAACACCCCATAAATAAAGAGAAGAAATCAGAGAAAGTGATCCTTCAACACGGTGAAGAAGCATCAGAATACAGGCCAAAGGAAGCCCACATGCCAAGAGCACAAAGAAAGAACAATATGGGAAAAGCGCAGAATAATTCCACACTAAAGTCTCTGGAACCTATGGAGGATTCCCACAAGAAGACCTCCCGGGAGGTAGCACAGGACACAGATCATAGAATAATCACAGATATATTCAAAGAAATCATGGAACTAAAGGGAGAGAAAGAAAATTCAGAAAATACCTGGAGGGAAAGAATGACAATCTTTGGAAAGAACTAAGAGGAGAAAATTACAAACTCCAGAAAGAACTAAGGGGAGTAATTGACAAACTCTGGAAGGAAATGGAAACACTGAAAAGATCCCATGCTTAAATAAAAAAGGAAACCAATCAGTGAAGGAAAGACCTACAAGAAAAGATTAAGAACCTCCAAAATGAAGTGGAAATAGTAAAGAAAACATAAGACAAAATAAAAAATAAATTGAACATTCATCCAATCAAGAGGATAGAATGGGAAAAAGCCTCAGAAGTAGAATGGAGGAAGCAGAAAAAAGAATATCAGACCTGGAAGATAACAAAGAAAAACTAAAAAGCTCAAGTAAAGACTATGAAAAATTTAAAAATACACAAGAATGGAACAACCAGGAAATGTGGGACACTATGAAAAGATCAAACCTCCACATCATAGGGATAGAGGAAGGAGAAGAATCCCAAGAGAATGGCATTGATCAGATCTTCAACAGAATAATAGGTGAAAATTTCCCCAAACAAACAAACAAAAAAAGACAAACCCATACAAATACAAGAAGCACATAGAACACCAAATAGACAATACCAGAAAAGAAACTCCCCATGCCATATCATAGTTAAAATGCTAGACACCCAAAATAAAGACAAAATTATAAAAGCCACAAAAGAAAAACAAGTTACATAAGGGAAAAACCTATTAGAATTACAGCTGACTTCTCAGTGCAAACTATGAAAGCAAGAAGAACATGGACGAAAGCATTCCCAGTGCTAAAAGACTACAAATGCCAACCCAAGTTACTATACCCAGCAAAAATGTCCATTCTATTTGAAGCAAAGAGAAAAATCTTTCATGACATAAACAAGATGAAAGAATCCATGTCCGGAAAACCAACCCTTCAGAGAATGCTTGAAGCAATTCAAAGGGCAGAGGAGAGGAGCAGCTATCCCCAGGCACCTGGAAAGGGAAATTATTAAAAGCATAACTGCAAAGTAGAAACCTAGACCAAAATGTAAATGCATTATAAGGGGAAAGGAAGCAACACACATCTCTCAATTATTACCTTAAATATTAATGGACTAAACTCCCCAATCAAAAGGCATAGACTGGGAGAATGGATTAGGAAACAGAATCTAACTATATGCTGTCTATAAGAAACACATCTCACCCTCAAGGATATGTGTCAACTCAAAGTGAAAGGATGGAAAAAGTATTCTAAGCAAATGATACCAAAAAGAAAGCAGGAGTTGCAATTTTAATATCAGACAAAATAGACTTCAAAGTAGAAGCAATCAGAAGAGACAAAGAGGGCCATTACATCCTCATTAAAGTAAAATTAACCATGAATACGTCACAATCATGAATATATATGCACTGAACTCCAGCGCAACAATCTTTATAAATACAACTCTGCAGGACCTCAAGGCACAGATCAACCCCAGCACACTCATATTAGGGGACTTCAATAGCCCACTGAGCCACTTGGACAGATCAACTGGACAAAGAATAAACCGAGATACATCTGAACTGAACAATACAATACAGCAATTGGACCTCACAGACATCTACTGAATATTCCCCCAAGCAGCAGATAATACACTTTCTACTCAGCACCCCACAGAACATTCTCCAAAATTGACCATATACTGGGACATGAAACAAAACCTCAACAAATACAAAAAAAATGAAATAATTTCATGCATTCTATCAGACCAAAATGCAATAAAGCTCAATATCAACACCAGGAAAAGCCCTACTTCCTACAGGAATACATGGAGACTAAACAACACACTACTGAACAATGAATGGGTCAAGGAAGAAATAAAGAAAGAAATAAAAGCATTCATGGAACTAAATGACAATGAGAGTACAACACAACAAAACCTATGGGATACTTTAAAAGCAGTCCTAAGAGGGAAGTTTATAACCCTTGGTGCCTAAATTAAAAAAGCAGAAAGGGCACAAATAAATGAGTTAAATCTTCAGCTAAAACCCCTCCAAAGACAACAATAAAGGAACCCTAAACACAACGGTCAGGAAGAAATGACAAAAATCAGAGCAGAAATCAATGAAATAGAAACAAAGAAAACAATACAAAAAAAAATCAATGAATCCAAAGTTGGTTCTATGACAGAATAAACAAGATAGATGACCTCTAGCCCAGTTAACCAAAAGAAAGAAAGAGCAACTCCAGGCCATAGAGTACAAGACCAGCATGCACCCCACTGGGAGAGCACACTTCACCCGTGTTCTGCAGAATGCCACCTTGCAAAGGAACACATGAGGGCTGCCTTCCTGGGGACTTTGTGCACCCCTGTGCCCTATAGAGGCCTGGTATCACCCAGGACACTCGAATCTCCTGGATCCAGTGTGCTATGGGGGCAGAGCTACCTTTGCTACACAAAGCACAAGACCAGCATGCGCCCCACTGGGCGAGCTGGGTGAGCAGATTTCATGCATGTTCTGCAGAACATCACCTTGCAAAGGAACAGGTGCCTTCCTGGGGGCTTTGTGCACCCCTGAACCCTATAGGGGCCTGGTATTGCCCAGGACACTCCAACCTCCCGGCCCCAGCATGCTATGGGGGAGGAGCTACCTGTGCTCCACAGAGCACAAGACCAGGGTGCACCCTGCTGGACTTCACCCGTGTCCTGAAGAACACCAACCTGCAAAGGACCAGCCTAGGGAAGTGGTGGTGCAGAGGATCTAGCTGTGCATCCAACGTTGAGGCATCAGAACCCAAAGAAACAAACAAATGAATCCACATGCCAAAGACACACACACAAAAAAAAAAAAAAAATGGGAAAAGCTCATAATAAATCCACACTGAGCTCTACCAACACTACAGAAGACTCCAACAATGAGATCTCCCTGAAAGGAAACCAAGACACAGACTTCAAAAAAACAATTGTGGACATATTCAAACAAATTAGAGAACTAAGGGAAGAGAATGAAAAATTCAAGAAGGACCTAGAGGGAGAAAATGACAAACATTGGAAAGAACTGAAAGGAGAAGATGACAAACTCCAGAAGGAAGTGGAAATGCTGAAAAGATACCAGGCTGAAAGGGAAAAAGAAAGTGACCAATTATCCAAGGACCTATAAGATGAGAATGAAACACTAAAGAAATCACAGGAGGAAATGAAAAAGGAAATTGAACATTTATCCAATCTGTTTATGTGAAAAAGCCTCAGAAGCAGAATGGAAGAAGCACAAAAAAGAATATCAGACATGCAGGATAACATGGTCCAACTAGAATGTTCAAGTAAAGATTATGAAAATTAAAAAAAAAAAACACAAGAGTGGAACAATCAAGAAATGTGGAACACTACGAAAAAAAAAACAAACCTCTGCATCATAGGGATAGAGGAAGGAGAAGAATCCTAAGACAACACTATTGATCAGATCCTCAACAGGATAATAGAAGAAAATTTCCCCAAACTGAAAAAAGACAAACCCATACAAATACAAGAAGCACAAAGAACACCAAACAGACAAGACCAGAAAAGAAATTCCCCACACCATATAAGTGTTAAAACACTAGATGCTCAAAACAAAGACAAAATACTGAAACCCACAAAAGAAAAACAAGTTACATATAAGGGGAAACCCATCAGAATCACAGCTGACTTCTCAGCACAAACTATGAAAGCTAGAAGAATGTGGACCAAAGTATTCCCTGTACTAAACGACTTTAGATGCCAACCCAGACTACTATACCCAGCAAAAATGTCAATCATATTTGAAGGAGAAAGAAGAATCTTTCACGACATGAACAAGATGAAAGAATATGTGTCTAAGAAACCAAAACTTCAGAAAGTCCTCGAAGCATTCCAAAGAACAGAGGAAAGTAGCAACTGTCCCCTAAGCAATTAAAGACAGAAAGCAACAAAATCATAACAGAGTAAATATAAACCTAGACCAAGTATGCAAACCAAAAATAAAGTAAAAAGAAGCAGCACACATTTCTCAATAACCTTAAATACTAATGGTCTAAACTCCCCAATCAAAAGGCATATACTAGGAGAATGGATTAGGAAAATGAACCTTCTATATGTGTCTACAAGAAACCCATCTCACCCTCAAGGACAGATACCACCTTAGAGTGAAAGGATGGAAAAAATATTCCAAGCAAATGGTACTAAGAAACAAGCTGGAGTGGCAATTCTAATATCAGAAAAAATAGATCTCCAAAATAAAATTAATCAGAAGAGACAAAGAGGGCCATTACATCCTAATCAAAGGAACAATGAACCATGAAGACTTCACAATCTTAAATGTCTATGCACCAATCTCTGGTGCACCTAACTTATAAACACAACTCTGCAGGACCACAAGACACAGGTCAATCCTAACACACTAATAGTGGGAGACTTCAACACCCCGCTAAGCCCCTTGGATAGATCAACAGGACAAAAAATAAGCAGAGAGACATCAGAATTGAACAATACAATACACCAAATGGACCTCACAGATATTTATGGAGTATTGCACCCAAATACCAGAGAATATACTTTCTGCTCAGCACCTCAAGGAACATTCTCCAAAATCGGCCACATATTGGTGCACAAAAGGAACCTCAATAAATGCAAAAGGATAGAAATTATTCCATGTATTCTATAAGACCACAGTGCAATAAACCTCAATATGAACCCCAGAATAAATCCAACTAGCCACAAGAACATATGGAGACTAAACAACACAATTCTGAGCAATGAATGGGTCAGGGAAGAAATAAAGAGTGAAATAAAAGTATTTATGGAACTGAATGAAAAAGACAACAAAACACAAAAAAACTGTGGGATACTTTAAAGGCAGTCTTGAGAGGGAAATTTATAGCCCTAAGTGCCCACATCAAAAAAACAGAAAGAGAACAAATAAATGAACTGATACTGCAGCTAAAAACACTTGTGAGACAACAACAAATGAACCCTAAACCCAACAGACAAGAAGAAATAACAAAAATCAGAGCAGAAATCAATGAAACAGAAACAAAGGAAACAATACATAAAATCAATGAATCCAAAAGCTGGTACTTTGAAAAAATAAACAAAATAGACAGAACTCTAGCTCATTTAACCAAAAAACGAGAGAGCAACTCCAAATCAATAGTATTAGTGATGAAAGGGGAAACATAACAACAGACAACGAAAAAATCCAGACAATCATACGGGAATACTTCAAAAATCTATACTCCACTAAATTTGAAAACCTAAGAGAAATGGATGAATATCTGAAATTCTGGGAACCAAAAAAGCTTAAATACGAAGAGATTGACAGTTTAAATAGACCCATAATATTAGAGGAAAATGAAGATGTAATTAAAAACCTCCCAACTAAAAAAAAAAGCCCTACTCCAGATGGTTTCATGACAGAATTCTGTAAAACATCTCAAGCAGTCCTACAAGCAATGCTACTCAAACTGTTTAGGATACAAACAGAGGAAATTCTCCCAAACCCCTCTATGAAACCAGCATTACTGTAATACCAAAGCCAGGCAAGGATGCAAGCAAAAAAGAAAGCTATAGACCCATCTCACTAATGAACATAGATGCAAAAATTCTCAACAAAATACTTGAAAATCTCATACAGACCCACATCAAAAATATCATCCTTCATGATCAAGTTGGATTCATAGCAGAAATGCAGGGATGGTTCAAGACACATAAATCAATAAATATCATAAAACACATAAATGGACTGAAAGACAAAATCCACACCATCATCTCAATTCATGCAGAAAAAGCCTTTGACAAGATCCAGCATCCTTTCATGTTTAAAGTCCTAGAGGGAATAGGACTGAAAGGAACATTCCTCAACATGAACAAAGCCATATATGGCAAACCTACTGCCAACATCATCTTAAATGGAGAAAAATTGGAGACATTTCCCTTAAAGGTGGGAACCTGGCAAGGCTGCCCCCTATTACCACTCCTTTTCAACATAGTGCTTGAAACACTTGCTAGGGCAATAAGACAAGAGAAGGAAATTAAAGGAATATTAATCGGAAAAGAAGAATTATTTGCAGATGATATGATAATTTGCAGATGATATGATAATTTACCTAAGGGATGCTAAAAACTCCACCAGCAAACTTCTAGAAACAATTAAGAGTTTTAGTAAAGTGTTGGAGTATAAAATCAACCTAAAAAAATCAGTAGCCTTTCTTTACACCAACAATAAACATGTGGAAAAGGAATACAAGGAGACCTTCCCACTCACAATAGCCTCAAATATAATAAGATACCTGGGAACAAACCTAACCAAAAATACCAAAGACCTCTACAACAAAAATTTTAAACCCCTGAAGAAGGAAATTGAAAATGACATCAAAAGATGGAAGGACCTTCCATGCTCATGGGTCGGGAAAATTAATATAGTAAAAATGTCCATTTTACCCAAACTGATATACAAATTCAATGCAATCCCAATCAAAATCCCTATGAGCTTCTTCACAGACTTGGGAAAAAAATCGTTAAATTCGTACGGAAAAGCAAAAGGCCCTGAATAGCTAAAGCAACCCTGAGTGAAGAATGTAATACAGGGGGTATTGCCCTACCAGACTTCAAACTATATTACAAGTCCATAGTCATAAAGACAGCCTGGTACTGGCACAAAAACAGACCAGTTGACCAATGGAACAAAATTGAAGATCCAAATTTGAGCTCATACAATTTCAGCCACCTCATATTTGACAAAGGGGCAAAAAACCCTCAGCGGAGGAAGGATAGCATCTTCAGCAAATAGTGCTGGCAAAATTGGATCACCATCTGTAGAAGAAAAAAATTAAATCCATACCTCTTACCATGTACAAAAATCAACTCCAAGTGGATCAAAGATCTCAACGTGAAGCCTGAAACCCTAAGGTGATAAAAGAAAAAGTTGGCAACAACCTAAAAGACATAGGTGTAAGAGGAGACTTTCTAAACCAGACAGCAGCTGCACAGGAAGTAAGGTCAACAGTTGACAAGTGGGACCTCATAAAACTCAAAAGCTTCTATACAGTGAAAAAAACAATCAAGGAGATGAAGAGAAAACCCACAGAGTGGGAACAAATCTTTACCAGCGACAAATCTGACAGAGCATTAACATCAAGAACATATAATCTACTCAAAAATCAAAGAAGTAAGAAGACAAATGACCTACTCAGAAGATGGAGTAATGAGCTGAACAGAGACTTCACCAGTGAGGAATTAAAGATGGCTGAGAAACATCTTAAAAAGTGTTCATCATCATTAATAATTAAGGAAATGCAAATTAAAACCACTCTCAGATATCATCTCACTCCAGTACGGCTAGCTAAGATCAAGAAACAAAAGACACCAATCTTTCCTGTGCAGGGAGGTCTTGGAGATCCACTGATGGGACTCCAGCCAGTGTCCACCCTATAAAGAGGAAAGTCTGCTCATGCTTCAAAGAGAGAAGCCTGGACTAGCAAGACCTAACTCTGTCCTCAAGTGGATGGAACTGGTGCTTGAAAAAGCAAAAGGAACCAGGGGCTACTCCCCCCCCCAAAAAAAAATAACCTGAGTGACACTTGAGGATCAGATCCTCAACTGACCTTGAGAAAACAGAAACCTTGGTTAATCTGAGCTGACTGTGTGGCCTTACGCATCCAAAGGGGAAAATATAACCAGAAATAAATAATCAATAAGGTCTAAGAAATTGTATTTCAGATATAAAACTTGAGAATCCTTCAAACTTTCAATGCCAGATGGGGACTACGGAGATGCCCAGTGTGTGGACTGAGTGGCTACTGGGATTTCAGCCACTTCAGAGAGTAGACTGTCATTGACTACCCATGCTGTGTCATGGAGGCCAGTGCAAAAAGATCAAGACAGGGTGGGGAAGGGAGAGGGGAGTGTGTCTAAACCGAACTGAGAAATGATGTCTGAAATACACAAAACATCAATAAAATCTTTTTTTTAAAAGGGGACATATCCAATAAACCTAAGTGGTAGTAGGAAGGACACAAGTTTTACTTCCTCTCTAGTCTTATTTATTTTCTATTTTGTTCAAATCTTGTATGATATTACTATTAGACTGCATGTCCTATACAGCTGACATAAGATAATTATTGTAGTTGAGCTACACTAACACATGTAAAATATAGGTTAGGAAAATAGATGAGTTGCTTTTATAGGATAACATGAACTTTTTGGTGAATTTTTCATATTTAAGTAATTTCAGGGTAAAAAACAAAGGTGGAAAGACCTCCCATGATCATGGATTGGAAAAATTAATATAGTAAAATTTCCATTTTACCAAAATTGATATACAGATTCAATGAAATCCCAATCAAAATCCCCATGAGTTTCTTCAGACTTGTAAAAATAAATCCTTAAATTCATATGGAAAAACAAAATACCCAAATAGCTAAAGCAACCCTGAGTGAAAAGGACAGTACAGGGGGATTGCTTTACCAGACATCAAGCAATATTACAAGGCCATAGTCATAAAGACAGCCTGGTACTGGCACAAAAACAGACTCATTGATGAATGGAACAAAATTGAAGATCCAAACCTGAGCTCATATAATTTCAGCCACCTCATGTTTGACAAAGGGGCAAACAAAAACCTCAATGGAGGAAAGACAGCATCTTCAGCTAATGGTTCTGGCAAAACTGGATCACCATTTGTAGAAGAACAAAATTAAACCCCTACCTCTCACCCTGTACAAAAATCAACTCCAACTGGATCAAAGACCTCAACGTGAAGCCTGAAACACTGGAGGTGATAGAAGAAAAAGTTGGCAACAACCTACAAGACATAGGCATAGGAAAAGTCTTTCTAAATCATATGGCAGCTGAGCAGGAAATAAGGACAACAGTTGACAAATGGGACCTCATCAAACTCAAGAGCTTCTGTACAGGGAAAGAAACAATCAGGGAAGTGAAGAGAAAACCCACAGAGTGGCAGGAAATCTTCATCAGTGACATGCCTTTCATTCTTTGAGAATATCATACAATGTATTCTGATCATACTCACATATCTTTCCCCATCCATTCCCTGGCAACCTCCAATTCCTGTTCTGTATTTTAAGGCCTATCAAGTCCAATTTGTGCTCCCCAAACTCGGGTGTGGATCTATTTCCTGGGGTGATCTATCTGGCATTAGATACTTAAAGACAATGTATCCTCCCTCTCCCTCCAGCTATCAGTTGTTCCCCAGCTAGGGCTGGGGCTTCTTGCCCACCTCTCTCTTCCATGCTGCGTTTTGTCTGGGTTGAACTCTCACAGGGCTTGTGCATGTTGTCACAATTGTTGTGTGAATCCATTTAGGTATCTCTGAAAATTACTTTTTGGTGTATTTGTTTACCCCTCTGTCTCTTAAAGTCCTTCTGCCTCCTCTTCTGAGACATGCACTGAAAAATTGGGAGAAAGTTGTGATATAGATGCCCCATTTAGTGCTCAGAGCTGAAACACTTTCAGCAAAGTATCAATATACAAAATTAACACAAAAAGCTTAGTAGGTTTCCTATATGTCAACAAATGCACAGAAAAGTTGTTACAAAGATGCCCCATTTAGCGATCAGAACTGAAACACTTTCAGCAAAGTAGCAAGATACAAAATCAACAAAGAAAAATTTAGATTTCATATATGAATATATATACAAATATATATACAATATATAATACATATTATATGAATATATATACATATATATAATAAATTATATAATATATATATATGAGAGAGAAGCCAGGGAGACAATCCCATTCACCATAGCCTCATATGAAGTACTTGGGAATAAATCTAACCAAAGAAGTGAATGGATTGGATACCAGAAAATGGAAAGTCCTCCCATGTGGGTGAATCAGTAGGATTAATATTGTGAAGATGGCCATCTTATGAAAAGCAATTTACCAATTCAATGCAATCCCCATTAAAATTCCAACATTATTCTTCATAGGAATTGAAAAAGTAACCTTAATTTTGAACAAGGAAACACACAATAAAGCACGATAGCCAAAAAACACTGAACCTTGAATAAAGACATGGAGGTATCACCTCTCTGACTTCAAATTATGCTACAGAACTATAGTAAGAAAATAAGCATGTTTTAACTTTTAATATTTCAAAAACTAGTAATGTTGATCAAATTTAGCATGTTTATTTACCATCTGAATATCTTCTGTAGAATTCTCTATAAAAGCTCTTGCTGACACTTAAGGATTTCAGTCCCTGTCTGCCTGATGTGCATGCCTTTTATCAGACTTGTGAGTGTGCAATTGCAAATGTAGCTTGGTTTCTCATTCTCATAATCACGACTTCAAGAGCAGAGATTCTTCATTACCTCTGTGCCTGTGACACTTACACATTTTTTCTATTACTTATTTATTTTTTTCATTTTTAACAATAAGTAATAATTTATGACTACAAGCATCCTTCATGTAAAACCAATTTGCAAGCAGTTGTGCCCAGACCCACGACCCACACAGCCCAAGGATACCACCATCCATCTGGGGGGGGGGTTGTATGTATAATCAAGTTGATCAAATAAGTGCCCGGTCTATATTGCTGTAGTTTTACCATTCACGTCAATCGCAGGCCTTACATTCTACCATGCCCCCTCTTCCACAGATTGTTCCCTAGGCTTAGAAAAGGGGCACAGGTGGGTGAGAAGCAAAACAGTCTACTTTCTCCGGAGCTGTCGTTTTGGACTCTGGTCAATTCTGGTTGTTTCTTTCATGGGCTGACAGTTTGTCCTGGAATAATCTTTTAATCCTACTAATGAAGCACAAGCAATTAGATATATAAGTATTTAAATAGTACTAATTGTTATGGTAGGTTACTTTGGTATAGACACAGATGTTTGGATGGTATGTTAATCCATGAATTACGTTTTTTCTGTAAAATATGGCAGGGTCCTACTGTGGTTTATAACATCTCCTGATCACTAGAAGATGTAACCTTGTGGCATCATCCATGAGTTATTCCTCCAAGGAGAGGGCTACTAGACAATTAGATTTGCTATATACAAACATATGGCTGCCACTGCTGCACAGTATTTCCAGGCAGGTGAGGTGTAGCTGGTTCTGATAGAGGAGTCTTGCTTAACTCAAGGAGACCTATATTTGCTTTATTGGTTTAGTGGCCGTTGGTAACACTCTCTGGTATTCCAGAGACCAACTGTCCACTTGCAAGTGCAGTCTCAATATGTCTTTCCCATGCTTACTTCAGGTCTTAGACAGCAGGGCCTTATCGCCACTCTTCTTGTAGGTGTCCCAGTTTACAGGAAAGAAGCCTTTACCTTTTGGGGGGATTTGGATGCCATGGCCAACATCTCCTTGGTAGAGTAATCCATTGCTGATATCAGAGCACTCCTGTATTAATATATTGTGCTTAAATGGACAGCTTAAGGAGACTTTAGTATTATATTTGGTTCTGAATAGAGAATAATCCTTTTCACAGTTCCTATGTCTATTAGTCAATTAAAGAAGGCAGTTTGACCAGTTTTATAAGAGATTACCTCTATAACAGTTGGCTCCAATTACAGTTAGAGAACGACCTCATCATCATCATATCCCTCCTTGTCTCTCATATTAAAACGGTGCTGCAAATCGAAGGTAAGTTTTGTTAGGACTCATTATAAATAGTCGTTGCAAGTAGGATCCACAGAGGGGTTTGATGCCTGTAGCAATCTGAGGCTTTTCTTCCTTTCAATGTTAAGATGGGCCAACCTTTCTGCTGGCACTTCCTGGTATATCCTACACAATGCAAAGCTGTATCTTTTCTTTCTCAGCCATTGAGTTGATGAGGTTTTGACCTGTGGGAACATACAAATCTTTTCCCAGGAGATCTCTCGAGACCAGCTGAAGCAAGTGCAGGTAGATCAGTAGGAGCTGGATGCTTCAGCAAGGCTGATTCTTGTTTGACTTAATCTAGTTAATCCGTTAATCCAGTTGTCTTTGACTTAATTGGCTTTTGTGGCTGTGGGGGTGGAGTTATACTTTCACCTGGTAGAAAAGGTAGGGTTCTGTGAGTCTTGAGATCTGAGATCTCCTGAGACCAGCTGAAGCAAGCACAGGTAGGTAGGTAGGAGCTGGGTGCTTCAGGAAGGCTGATTCTTGTTTGACTTAATCTAGTTAATCCGTGAATCCAGTTGTCTTTGGCTTAATTGGCTTTTGTGGCTGTGGGGGCAGAGTTTTCCTCCCAGCTGGTATAAAATGTAGGGTAGTGTGAGTCTTGGGATCTGAGATCACCCGAGACTAACTGAAGCAAGCACAGGCAGGTAGCTAGGAGCTGGGTGCTTCAGCAAGGCTGGTTGTTGATTGACTTAATCTAGTTAATCCATTAATCCAGTTGTCTTTGGCTTAATGGCTTTTGTGGCTGTGGGGGCAGAGTTATCCTCACAGCTGGTATAAAAGGTAGGGTTGTGGAGTCTTGAGATCTGAGAGCGCTGGAGAAGAGCTGAAGTGCAGGTACTGGGTCGAGGGCCAAAGAGCAACCCCCATCCCACCAACTGGGATTATGAAGGCATCTGAAGGATTCATGCAAAGCAAGCCTTCAACACAGCGAAGAGGCATTTGTGACTCACATTGGAATAGAGGCAAGAAGCCCATATGCCAGGAACACAAAGAAGAGACAACACAGGAAAGGGATAGGATAATCCCCGCACCAAGCTCTACCAACCCTAGGAAGATTCCTACAGTGGGATCCCCCTGGGGATGGCCCAGGACACAGATATCAGAAACACAATTGTGAACATAATTAAAGAACTACAAGATTATAAAGACCAAATCAAAGAACTAACAAAAGAGAATGAGGAATTCAAGAAGGAAATAGAGAGAGAGAATGACAAACTCCTGAAGGAAGTAGAAACACTGAAAAGAACCCATGCTGAAAAAGGTAAGGAAATCAACCAGCGAAGCAAAGAGCTACAGGAAGAGATTGAGAAGCTCCAAAAGGAAGTAGAAATACTAAAGAAATCAGAAGAGGAAATGAAAAAGGAAATCAAACACTCATCCAATCAAGAGGAAAGGAAAGGAAAACGCCTCAGAAGGAGAATGGAGGAAGCAGAACAAAGAATATCAGACCTGGAAGATAACACAGAACAACTAAAAACCTCAAGAAAAGATTATGAAAAACTTAAAAATACACAAAAGCGGAACAACCAGGAACTGTGAGACACTATGAAAAGATCAAACCTCTGCATCATAGGAATAGAGGAAGGAGAAGAATGCCAAGAGAATGGTATTGATCAGATCTTCAACAGAATAATAGATGAAAACGTCCCCAAACTAAAAAAAGACAAACCAATACAAATACAAGAAGCACATAGAACTCCAAACAGACAAGATAAGAAAAGAAATTCTCCAAGCCACATCATAGTTAAAAGGCTAGACACCCAAAACAAAGACAAAACCCTTAAAGCCACAAGAAAAAAAACAAGTGACCTTGAAGGGGAAACCTATCAGAATTACAACTGACTTCTCAATGCAAACTACGAAAGCAAGAAGAACGTGGAGCAAAGCGTTCCCAGTGTTAAAAGACAATAGATGCCAACCCAGGTTACTACACCCAGCAAAAATGTCAATTATAGTTGAAGGAGAGAGAAAAACCTTCCATGTCATAAACAAGCTGAAAGAATATATGCCCAGAAAATGAACCCTTCAGAGAATACTTGAAGCAATTCAAAGGACAGAAGAAAGGAGCAACCATCCCCAGGCACCTAGAAAGAGAAATCAATAAAAGCATAACTGCAGAAGTAGAAACCGAAACCCAAACCATAAATGGATAATAAGGCAAAAGGAAGCAACACAAACCTCTCAGTCATAACCTTAAATATTAATGGACTAAATTTCCCAATCAAAAGACATAGACTGGGAGATTAGATTAGGAAACAGAATCTATCCATATGCTGTCTACAAGAAAAACATCTTACCTTCAAGGACAGTCACCACATTTAAGTGAAAGGATGGAAAAAAAATTCCAAGCAAATGGTACCAAAAAGAAAGCAGGTGTTGCTATTTTAATATCAGACAAAATAGACTTCAATGTAAATGAAATCAGAAGAGACAAATAAGGCCATTAAATTTTATCAAAGGAAAAATTCACCAAGAGATTTCACAATTATGAATATATATGCCCCAAACTCTGGTGCACCAAACTTTATAAAAACAATTATCCAGGACCACGAATCACACACTAACCCCAGTACACTCACACTAGGGGACTTCAATAGCCCACTGAGTCCTTTGGACAGGTCAACAGGACAAAGAATAAAGAGAGAGACATCCGAACTGAACGATATGATACACCAAACGGACCTCATAGACCTCTACCAAATACTCTACCCTAATACCAGAGAATACATTTTCTACTCAGCACTCCAAGGAACATTCTCCAAAATCGACCACACACTGGGACCCAGAAGAAACCTCCACAAATACAAAAGGATTGAAATAATTTCATGCATTCTATCAGACCACAGTGCAATAAAGCCCAACATCAACACCAGGATAAGCCCTACTGCTTACAAGAACACATGGAGACTAAACAACACACTCTTGAAAAATGAATGGGTCAAGGAAGAGATAAAGAAAGAAATAAAAGCATTCCTAGAACTGAATGACAATGACAATACAACAAAACCTATGGGATAACTTAAAAGCAGTCCTATGAGGGAATTTATAGGCCTGGCTGCCTACATTAGAAAAACAGAAAGAGAACAGTGAATGATCTATCACTGCAGCTAAAAGCACTTGAGAGGGAACAACAGATGAACCCTAAACGCAACAGACAGGAAAAAATAACAAAAATCAGAGCAGAAATCAATGAAATAGAAACAAAGAAAACAATACAAAAAAAAATCAATGAACCCAAAAGTTGGTTCTTTTTTTTTTTTGGTTCTTTCAAAGAATAAACAAGATGGAAGATAGACAGAAATCTAGCCCAGTTAACCAAAAGAAAGAAGGAACAATTCCAAATCACTACAATCCGTGATGAAAAGGTAAATATCACAACAGACAAGGAAAAGATCTAGAAAATCATATGGGAATAATTCAAAAACCTATACTCTACCAAGTTTGAAAACCTAGAAAAAATGGATGAATACCTGAAATCCTGGGATTCACCAATCCTCAACCGAGAAGAGATCAACAGCTTAAACAGACCCATAATACATGAAGAAATTGAAGATGTAATAAGAAAACTCCCAAATAAATAAAGCCCAGGCCCAGAAGATTTCATGGCAGAATTCTATAAAACATTTCAAAAAGACCTACAACCATTATTACTGAAACTGTTTAGAAGGATACAATCAGAGGGAATTCTCCCAAATTCCTTCTATGAAGCCAACATCACTCTATTACCAAAACCAGGCAAAGATACAACTAAAAAGGAGAATTATAGACCCATCTCCCTCATGAACACAGATGCCAAAATTCTAAACAGAATACTGGCAAATCGCATACAGACCCACATCAAGAAGATCATCCATCATGACCAAGTTGGATTCATACCAGAGATGCAGGGATGGTTCAACATACGAAAATCAATAAACATCATCAAACACATAAACGGAATCAAAGACAAAAACCACACCATCATCTCAATTGATGCTGAAAAAGCCTTTGACAAAATCCAGCATCCCTTCATGCTTAAAGTCCTAGAAGGAATTGGATTGGAGGGATCATTCCTCAATGTAATCAAAGCCATATACAGGAAACCCACAGCCAATATCATCCTAAATGGGGAAATGACGGAAACATTCCCTTTAAAGGTAGGAACTCGGCAAGGCTGCCCCCTATCACCACTCCTCTTCAATATAGTGCTTGAAACACTTGCTAGAGCAATAAGGCAAGAAAAGGATATTAAAGGAGTACTAATTGGAAAAGAGGAAGTCAAACTATCCCTATTTGCTGATGATATGATTGTTTACTTAAGGGATGCAAAAAACTCCACCAGAAAACTCCTAGAAACGATTAACAGCTTCAGCAAAGTGGCAGGATACAAAATTAACCTTAGAAAATCAATGGCCTTTCTTTACACCAAGAACAAGCAACTGGAGAAAGAATTCAAAGAGACCTTCCCACTCACAATAGCCTCAAAAACAATAAGATACCTAGGAACAAACCTAACCAAAGACACCAAAGACCTCTACAACAAAAATTTTAAACCCTTAAAGAAAGAAATTGAAGAAGACCTCAGAAGATGGAAAAACCTCCCATGCTCATGGATTGGGAAAATTAACATTGTAAAAATGTCCATTTTACCAAAACTCTTGTATAGATTTAATGCAATCCCAATCAAAATCCCCAAGAGTTTCTTCACAGGCTTGGAAACAAAAGTTCTTAAATTCATTTGGAGAAACAAAAGACCCCGAATAGCCAAATCAATCCTGAGTGAAAAGAGCTACACAGGAGGGATCTCTATACCAGATTTTAAACTATACTACAGGGCTATAGTCATAAAAACAGCCTGGTACTGGCACAAAAACAGACCTGTTGACCAATGGAACAAAACCGAAGATCCAAATCTGAGCACATACAATTTCAGCCATCTCATATTTGACAAGGGGGCCAAGAAGCCACAATGGAGAAAAGACAGCATCTTCAGCAAGTGGTGTTGGCAAAACTGGATCACCACTTGTAGAAGAATGAAATTAAACCCCTACCTCTCGCCCTGTACAAAAGTCAACTCCAGATGGATTAAAGACCTCAACGTGAAACCCCAAACTCTGAAGGTGATAGAAGAAAAAGTTGGCAGCAGACTACAAGACATAGGCGTAGGAAAAGACTTCCTAAATCAGACAGCAGCTGCACAAGAATTAAGGTCGACAATTGACAAATGGGACCTCATTAAACTCAAAAGCTTCTGTACATCAAAAGAAACAATCAAGGAAGTGAAGAGAAATCCCACAGAGTGGGAGGAAACCTTCACTGCAGATACATCTGACAAAGCATTGATTTCCAGAATATATAAACTACTCAAAAAACAAAGAAGAAAGAAAACAAATGACCCACTCAATAGATGGAGCAAAGAGCTGAACAGAGACTTCACAAGTGAGGAATTAGAGATGGCTGAGAAACACCTTAAGAAGTGTTCAACATCACTAATCATTAAGGAAATGCAAATCAAAACCACTTTAAGATATCATCTTACTCCAATAAGACTGGATAGGATCAAGAAAACAAATGATAGCAAGAGCTGGAGAGGTTGTTGGGAAAGGGGAACACTCATCCACTGCTGGTGGGAATGTAAACGCGTACAGCCACTATGGAAAGCAGTGTGGAGAACCCTTGGAAGACTTGGAATTAACTTGCCACCCGACGTAGCCATACTACTCCTAGGCATGTACCCTCAACTTTCACCCAATTGCAGAGATACATGCACAGCCATGTTTATTTCAGCTCTCTTCACAATAGCAAGGAGCCGGAACCAACCCAAATGCCCCTCAACTGATGAGTTTATAGAGAAAATGTGGTACATCTCACAGTGGAGTTCTATATAGCAGTAAAGAAAGATGACATCATGAGCTTTGCAAGAAAATGGGTGGAGCTAGAATATATCATACTGAGTGAAGTAACACAGTCCCAGAGAAACAAACGATGAATGGTATCCCTCATCTGTGGATGCTAGTGCCAATTACCTAGTTGTAAGTATTTCTTGTGCATGGCCCCTTGGCCTTTTGTCCAAAGCAGTTGGGAGTGATGCATATTGGAAACAACAACAACAAAATAATAGCTAATAAAAAAAAAAGAAAAACACATTCACCCACAGTAAATGAATGACACAGAAGACCTTGGCCTTGAACTGGAGAGCAAGAGTTCAAATCATGGTCCCACCATATTCTAGTTTGCCTTTCATTGCTGTGACAAAACACTCTGACTGACAACAATGTGGGGAGGAAGGGGTTTATTCAGTTCACATCTCCTGGGTCACAGTTCATCACTTAGGGAGCCCAAGGCAAAAACTCAGGGCAGGAAATCTGGAGGCAGGAGCTGAAGCACAGGCCATGGAGGAATGCTGTTCACTGGCTTGCTCCCCTGGCTCATGCCCAGCCTCCTTTCTAATACTGTACACAACAACCTGCTCAGGGTGGCACCACTCATTATGGGCTGGGTCCTCCCACACTGCTTGACAATCAAGACATTACTCCACAGATGTGGCCACAGGCCAATCTAATGGAGCCAATTCCCCAATTGAGGCATCTTAAACACAGGTGTGTCAAATTAACACTAAAGCTATCCAGTACAATTGACCCCTTGTCAACTTAACACACAAAACTCATCACTATTAAACCACCACCTTTCCAGTTCTTATCCCCAAAGTATGAAGTTAACATTAATCACAACCTAAGACAGTACAACCTGAAAAGCCCCACAGTCCTTAAAATGTCCAAACACTTAAAAGTTCACAGTCTATTAAAAGTCTCTTAACTGTGGGCTGCTGTAAAATACAAAACAAGTACTAACTTATTTCAAAGGGAAGAATCAGGCACACTGAAACAAAACCTAATTCCAGCAAAGTAGCTCAAGGCTGGATACCTGGCATTCACTCATGATCTTCTGGGCTCCAAAGGGTTTCAGCAGCTCTACTTCTCTGACTCTGCTGTCCTTGGCACACAGCTCATCTCGATGGCCCAGGCTGACTCCATTCCACAACTGCTGCTGCTCTTGATGGTCATCCCATGGTCCTGGCATTTCCAAAAATCTGGGGTCACTACTGAAACTGAGACAGCACCTTCACCAATGGCCTCTTCTGACCTCTCCTGGTGCCAAGCCTCAGCTTCTCTCCATGACCCCTGCAGTCTTGGGGTCTTCACTGCAACTGAGGTGCACTTCCACCAATGGTCTTTCCTGACCTTTCACAGTGCTGAGCCTCAGCTGCTCTCTGTGACCCCCTCAAATTTCAACACCAGAACCATATACAAGACTCTTACACACTATCAAGTCCTATTTCTGGCTTGATATAGAGGCTTGGGCCCCTTCTGGAACATAGCTTCTTTGTGCTGATCCTGAAGAAATTCTTCCCAGAAGATTTCTCCACAATAATGCTGGTGTCTTGTTACTTACAGCTGATTTTTCAGCCCCAGCTAACCAGAACCCACAGACTAAACAGTCTTGATGATCTCTCCTTCCCTTTGAAAGTAGAAACTTCACAAGCCAGGCCTCCATTTTCTACAACTCTTTCAGCAAAACTGTTCCAAGTTCCATACCCAAGATCTTTAGGCATTCAATTATTTTTCTAGCCCCAAGTTCCAAACACTTCCACAGTCCTTCCCCAAAACACCAAGGTCAGGTCTGTCACAGCAATACCCCACTCTCTGATACCATTTTCTATTCTAGTTTGTCTTCCATTGCTGTGACAAAACACTCTAACCAACACCAACTTGGGGAGGAAAGGGTTTATTCAGCTTACATCTCCTGGGTCACAGTTCATCACTTAGGGAGCCCAAGGCAGGAACTCAGGGCAGGAACCTGGAGGCAAGAGCTGAAGCACAGGCCATGGAGGAATGCTATTCACTGGCTTGCTCCCCTGGCTCATGCCCAGCCTGCCTTCTTATACTGTTCACAACAACCTGCCCAGTGTGGCACCACTCATTGTGGGCTGGGCCCTCCCACACTGCATGACAATCAAGACAATACTCCACAGATGTGGCCGCAGGCCAATCCAATGGAGCCAATTCCTCAATTGAGGCTCCCTCAACCCATGTGTGTCAAGTTAACACTAAAGCTATCCAGCACACACCATTTACCAACTGTGAAAGCTAAGAAAAGCTATTGGTTTCCTAATGCCTCAATTTTATTATCTGGAAAATGGAAACAATGTCTACTTCATAATGTTGGTAGGACAACTAGATAAGTTCACATTTGCAAACTCCTTGAAATAGTACCTGATGCATTCCTTTGCAGTATGACTGTTTATTAAAATAATAAAATGACATGTATCACTATTTCCAAAAAAAAATCTTTTCCCATAGTTAGTTTTAAGATTTAAATTGCAAAGTTGTGACCCAAACGTGGTAGCTTTAGATATAGATATATATATATAATATATTAGATCCCCTTTTTAGTGTAGGTTTTTGTTTTTGGACCCTATGAATCTCTAAAAAGCCTGGCATTGTAGTACACATACCTATAGGCAGGAATCAAGCGCACAATTTCATTAAATTACCCAAGCATGTTTGGGTGACTGTCCATTGTTACTTGGAAGCAAACTTAATTCCTTAAGTTAAATCTCCTCCAGGTAAAAGAGATACTACAAGATGATACGTGCACAAAAAAAATTATAGAGAACCATTGCTCGTGCGCAATCCCTACAAGTTACTGGTAATAGGATTTTTTAAGTAAAACAAATGGGACAGCAACACCAATTTAATTTCCAATTATACTCAGATATATTTTTTACCTGTTTTATCCAAATCATAAATACCAATGTTGTTTGTTAATTACTCATATTTTTCTTTTACTAAGGACACTTACACATTTAAAAGATCTCTGTAGTGACCACAATGGCCCTTGTCTCAAAGGCCAACATTGTTGTAGCTCTTTGTTACCTTAAATTTCTAGTCTTATTTTTTTTTCCTGAACTGGCCACACATTTGCTAAGCAATCACTTAGCTACATCTATAGACCAAAAGAAGAGGTTCATAACTTTGTTCAAAGCTAATTTAAGTGTTTTATTTCATGTATCATATTGTAATATTATCTCTAGGAAATCCTACTATACTCAAATACATAAAGATTTCCTTCTCTTTTCCACTTAAAAAATATTAGCAGCCTAATTATCCCTTTTGAACAAATACTTGCATGTGGTACAAAAAGTCTCGGGAACAATCTGTGGAAGTAGGGGGCGTGGGGGTAGAGTGAAGGCGCGGTGAGTGGGGTACACGGGTGAAACTACGCGGAGGCGGACATCATGGTGACAACTGATGACAAAAACAACCGTGTCACCCCCCACTGAATGGTGGGCGTGGGGGTTGGGCCACAACAGTCGTAGATGGTTTTGCACGAAGGATGCTTATACTCATGGATTATCACTTATAGCTAAAAAATGAAAAAAAAAAAACCTGAAAGATGCAGGACAGTTATGGCAGAATACATGATCTGGGATGGGGTGGGGGTGGGGGTGGGGGGGGAAGGGAAAGGGAAATATGCCTGATCTGAATTGGAAAATGATGTACGAAATGCACAAACCATCAATAAAAATTAAATTAAAAAAAAAAAGAAATCCATTATTTTACCAAAAGCACCAAATTAAAAAAAAGGCAGGGTGTGATGGCACACACCTTTAATTCCAGCACTCTGGAGGCAGAGGCAGGCAAATGTCTGTGAATTCAAGGTTAGCCTGGTCTGTAGGCCAGCTGGGGCTACAGGAAAACCCTGCCTCAGAAACACACACCCACACAAAAAAAGAAATCCATTATTTTACTTAAGGATATTCAATTGTTCTAGAGTGTACAGTAAATTAAACTTCTCTTTTCACTAAACTGCATTTTGGGGACCTTATTTTTACTTTAAAAGGAAGCTAGGCATGATGATGTATGGTTCTACATATTACAAAGGTTGTAAAAATGACTTATGAGAGATTTAATTGATTTAAAATGGAGGAAAAATGAAAAACAATAACCAAAAGCCCTCAAATGGATTGATACTGAGCAACAGTTGAAAATCCTCTAATCATTATCCTTATAGAAAGACATTCCTGTTGTGAGCTGTAATAATAAATTAAATTTCTAGAGGCAACTATCTAATTAGCTAGTCCTATTCCATTCCAGGAGTTCTGTGATTCTAGAAAGACTGGGGAATAAATGTCTTTGACCCGGTATTCAGCACATGTCAATAGAACTTAAATGTAGAACAATGTTTCTTGTCACACTCAATTTCATAAATCATTATATCGTCAGAATTACATTGATTCCTGGCTGATAATACCCAATTGTTTATTTGCATTTTGTCATGTATATAATGTAAAACAAATATGAGGTTTTGGTTAAAAAAATGGAGCTTAAACACCAAGAGAAGTGAAGGTTATTTTGATACTGGTTATTTTTGCCAGGCTGGAAGTTAATACACCTGTGATTCTCATTGAGCTCTGGGCTCATCAATCATTTACAATTAGTGAAAGTCTCCTTTGAGTAGCTGGTAGCTGACATGACCTAAATACATATATAACATAATATACATAAATAAATATATAACATGAAATTTTAAAATTAATAATTACTTCCAGTTTTGAACTCCATTAATTCTTCGAGAACATGGGCACACCTTGAAGGTGTGCCCAAAGTCTCAGGATTAAGCAGAACCAATTCTACGATGTTCTATGTAAGCTATCATGAGAAGTGCCTGGTGCTTCTTCAGCTGTAACCTCATTTTGGGATTATTTTCTGAAAGAGAATAGATTATTTCTCCATCCTACTCAGATTCTGACACCTGAATCCCACACTCACCATTCAGTCACTTACAGTAAGCCATTATAACCAAGTCTTCTACTTCTAAAATGCAAATGTCTCTGAGAAAGAAAATTAAATTCCATAAACGTCTTACATCCATGTCATAAAGCTTACAAAACCAGTATAAGCCTCCTCTATAAAACCCTAAAACACCAAGTGTACTCAGAAAAATAAAGTGATAATGCGATGATTAAATACTCTTAGGTTCCTAAAAACCTTCAGTCTCAAGACATAATCCTATTAAATGGCAGGTGAGAATAGTGAAATACCAAGGTTTTTAAGGGTTTTACATAATGCTCTAAAAACAGAGAGAGTGACCACATAGTATTGCAAAGTATACTTGTTGGACAGATTTATCTTTGTTATTTCCCTTTGGAAAATAATTCATTATGTATATTTTATTCCTACCTTTTGTTAAAATCCCAGAAGTTGACTAACTAAAAGAGCAGCTTCTAAAGCTGAGGTATAATTAAGCTTGTTTAAATGCAGCCTTTGGTTTAATAAAGGGAGGACTGACTTTACAGTGCACACATGTCTGACTCTCTTTCCAGAATCCATTTTGTTAGGACAGCTTTGCTGAAGACCTAGCTAGGCATCATCTACATGGCTCCCATGAGCTTGAGTCATTACTAAGTGAGAGCTCATTGACTTTAGGAGACTGTCTTAGCCAATTTAACTCTATGTTAGAAAACCATATATAAAAGCTCACAATCCAAAGAGAAGACTTCTGCTGTGGTGTTGCCAAGCTGACATAACTGTTCTTGGAAAAGAATGACAGGACCTGTCTAACAAGGAGACACTGCTATCACTACCCTCACTGATGGGTATAAGGAAGTTTTTACTGTAGGACTTAGGAAGGATTCTGATGTGGCTTTATGGGGCAAAACTCTGAACAAGCCTATGCATCTAAAACTCATACTCAGGAGTGGGTCAGGATCACATGAACAAATCAGGTGTGGTTCATGTAGAAATAACTACATAACAATAGCAAGTACTGAGCCATATCTATGAGTTCCTTCCAGGCACAGCATGATTTCTGGATGCCAGTAGTGTAATGTTTAATGTGAGGAAACAGTGTGAAAATGGAAAATATTGTAGGAAGACTGCTTAATATGAAGGGCTATAGATAAAGAATTTGAAAAAAAAACACAAAAAGGCAGAAATAGTTTAAATAGCATAATCTTGATTGCTTTCATTGCAATGAACTTTGAGCTAGTCATAAAATGTATAGCAATGTTTCACTCAATGATGCACCTAACATAAAATAATGGGCACATGAGGTTCTGTCATCTGGTGATAATGTGGCTATCCTAATCTGCATTACAAAATAAAGGTAATACAGAACGTACCTACTCCCTACAAGGTATCTACGGCCTTGATTTTACTTGGAATTCAGTGGTTATCCAAATAAATAGCATGCCCATTGTATTAGAAAGTTTTTCTAATCTTCACTTTTTTTTAAAAAAATTAAGTGGAACGGGAGAGGTCTTGGGATCCTTGTTTTGACAGAATATGCCAAAATGTCTCTTCCTGCTGGATCTTGAACATCATTAATCTGTGCACATTTACACACACACACACACACACACACACTCACACACATGATGTCACCCTAGCACAATAACTGACAAATCTAGTAAAAAGCTTCTAAAACAAATGAGTAAATGAATACATCAATTGATTTCTGCCTCAGAATATAATTGGTACAAATATTTATTTGCATTGCATAACAAGGTGTTTTCTATTGTGTGTATACATGTGTCTATGTGCCCATACATATGTGTATGTGTGTGCATGTGCACATACACGTGTGTGCCAATGTATATAGCACAATAGAAAGAATATTTTGTCACAAAACCAAAGTAGAATTGAGTAATTATATCACAAAACGGATATATCTTTTTTTAATTAGAGAGACTTCTTACTAACTGTAAATAGCCTATAATATCATGTTGCATACCTTAATAATATGTAATAATTACTTTTAAACAAAAATATTTTTGTATGTGACTATGTCCCAAATCCTAAGACTAATATATCCATAAGAATAATACTCATCTAAATTATTCACTAGAATTGTTTTCTTTAAAGTAATTTTGCAGGTTCACAGACATGTGTTCACTATAACCTATTCTGTTATACTAAATATCCCTATAATAATAAAAGAGATAACTGAAATACAAATTGTTCTAACAACCTTGAATTTACAAGAGATAGGACTTAAATCATGGCATATACACAGTGGCAAATGTATGAAAATGAATTAATTTGAATATTGACTCTGAATTAAAATATTCCAGTGTGATGATAGAAGAATTCAATGGAGACTTAGGGAACATGTTGACCTGAGAATATAACCATAATATTCTATGTTAAAGATTAAAGTTGGAAAAAAATCAACAGGGCCTCAATTGAAAGGACTTATTCTGTTAGAACAGGATAATGCTATGGTTTTTTGTAAACAAAGAACATTACTAGTTTTTACTGAAAACAGATATAACTACTTGTGGTGGTTTGAATGAGTGTCCCCCATAGGCTGTAAGTATTCAGACATTTGTCTCCAGTTGGTGGCACTGTTTTTGGAGGTCTTAAAGGTGTGACTGTGCTAGAGGAAGTACGTTATTGGGGGCAGTCTTAGTGAGTTTAACAAGCCTCGTGGTCTACAGTTGCTCTCTCTCTGCTTCCTGTGCTCTTTTGCGAGATGTGACCCTTGGCTTGCTGCTCCAGATCCAGCTGCCATGCCTCCCGCCACAATGGACTTTAATTCCCTGGAACCATCAATCGTAAGCTCAAATAAACTCTTCCTTTTATAAGTTCCTTGGTCATGGTGCTTTATCACAGCAACAGAAAAGTGACTAATACAGTTATTGGTACCAGAAGTGAGGTGTTGGCTGTGAAGAACCTGACCATGTGGATGTTTGAGAAATGTGCAAGACTTTGGAACTTTAGGCTAGAAAAGCTGTTGACTACCGTAAGCAGAGCTTAAAGGGCCATTCTAGTTGAAGCCTGGAAGAAAACATTGCTGCAAAAATGTGGTTCTAGAGGAAAACCCCACTTCTGATACCAAAATCTGTATTAGTCAGCATTCTCTAAAGAAACAGAAGCAACAGGATGAATATATAACTATATACAATTTATTGATTTGCTCACGTGACAGAGCTCAAGTAGTCCAACAGTAGCCACACTGAACTGGAGAGGCTGAGAATCCAGGGAACTGCTCAGTCTGCAAACCAGGGTGTCTCAGTAGTCCCAATCTGGTGCTGAAGGCCCGGTGGATTCAGGAGATCTGCGGGTCTCAGTACACACTGGGATCTAAAGGGTTGATCACAGCAGCAAGTTAAACTCACCAGTGAGAGAGAGGCAAGCCGCAGGAAAAAAAAAAAAAGAGGCACCAGCTCCCTCTGCTGTGGCCCTTTATACTGCCTGCCGGCAGAAGGTAACACCCACATTTGGGGTGGGCCATCCGGGTTGAGGTGGTCCAATCCGAAGATCATTTTCTCTTATTTGTTCCTTAGTCCAGTCAAGTTGACACACAGAATTAACCATCACAATTCCACCCCTTGTCAACTTGACACCCAATAAATAGCCTCTCCTTATATTATGCTTAAATGTCAGTTGCAAACAATGGCAAGATCATAATTCCACCTAACATGTTATAAGTGTCTCATGTGCAATAGCAAAGCATTATATCTTAGAGTAGGTGGTAATGTCCTTGAGGAACACTTAGTCCTTCAGTATCTAATAACCTAAATATGAAAACACTTAACACTTATCTCAGTTGCACATTCAAAAGAGAACAACACAAGTATCTGCTATATATATATATATATATATATATATATATATATATTATATACAAAGCACATTCTTAACCAAATAGGACAAAAGTTTAATATCTATATAATCACGTTTCTGCAACTGGTCCGTGGCCTCAGCTGATATTTATGACTACCTTCTTCTACTACCCATTCTGTATTTCCTCCACCATCAGCAAGCACCTCTGCAGGTCTTGGCTCTTTCCCTGGAGGAGTGACCCATACCTTTATCCCTGAAGGGTCTGGGCCATTTGTTGTCCTGTCTGGTTTGGGTTGTTGGAGTTTCCCATTGACCTTAATCATAGGACATGGTAGTACCAGAAGGTGCCCTACAGCATCTCCTGCCTTCCAGACATAATCTTCCTTGTGCCCATTGTGGAGAAAATGTCCAATTTCCTCCTGGTATTCTGGATCAATCACTCCTCCTACTACTGTTATTCCTTCCTTAGCCTGTTGGCTTAAGGGCAGTAGAAGCCCAAAGTAGCCAGGGGGAAGTCTTATCTTCCAGTTCAATGGAACATTTGCTGTATTTCCTGGCCAAAGCACTCCCCCCTTTGGAGCCAAAACATCTAGACCAGCAGAATGCAAGATCGTGGGTACAGGAAGCAAAAATTTTCCTACCGGGTCACTAGGAGTTATAGTGCGTGGAATCACTCCCACTTCCACCCCTTGGTTCCTGGACCCATGAATTCTGGCTATAGGAGACACAGTACCATATAGTGGGCACTGATTCAAAGCATATACTTCCTGCTGGAGAACCTTGCCCCAGCCCTCCAGAGTATTGCTGCATAATTGACGCTGTAATTGTGTCTTCAAGAGACCATTCCATCGTTCTGTCAAGTCAGCTGCTTCTGGATGGTGGGGAACATGGTAAGACCAATGGATGCCATAACCATGGGTCCACTGTCGCACTTCTTTGGCTGTGAAGAACCTGACCATGTGGGTGTTTGGAGAAATGCGGAAGACTTTGGAACTTTGGGCTAGAAAAGCTGTTGACTACTGTAAGCAGAGCTTAAAGGGCCATTCTATTAGAAGCCTGGAAGAAAGCATTGCTGCAAAAAATGTGGTTCCAGAGGAAAATACAGACTTAGGCTGCAACTGGGATATTTTGATAAAGAGTCTGGCAGCAGATTGCCCACAGCCCAGATGCTTGCCTGATGCTAAGTTGAAAAGCAATGGACTGGTGTCTTTGGCAGAGGATATTTCAAGAAAGCCTAATGTAGAAATGGTGGCGTGGCTTTTAATGGTGAATATTATACAGATATGCAGTGAAAAAGAGCAAATGGGGCAGAAGGAAATGCACAATGTACAGTTTAGATCTGAAAAGTACACTAGGAAGATTAAAGGTGAGGCCAAGTTTTGTGAAGGAGAGCCTCTCTTTCGTAAGGAGATTAAAGCGATTAAGGAGAGGCCTTGAGATTTACAAGTAAACAACAGAATCAATACTTTCAGGGCAAGACCACACCCAGCTGATCCTCCAACAAGTCCAGGGCAGAGAAAGGTTGCAAATATGGTCAAAGTAGGAGAGAGTCTGTCCTGAACTTGCAGCCAGATTCAGCAATTTCATTCACGTGGTGCTGGCTTTAGAGGCATGAAGTTTGCAAGAGTGAAGGGGTCATCAGTTCTTCCTGCATGGTTTCAGAGAGCTGTCAACGTCAGGCAGAGTGCAGCAGAGGGTTCCGTGAATAAAGAAGGCCCTGATAGGCCATTGCGTGAAGCTGTGAATGTGAAGCCTGGTTGGCAGCGGAGACCCCAAGAAGACTTTCGAGATGCCAGACCTGTGAGATATTTGCCAAGTAAAGCTGCATACAGGGAGTGGTACCAGCCTAAGAAAGAGATGTATGTTGCAAGCAAAGCTGGAAGAGCTGAGCCATCTAAGCCCTTTGGAAGACAAGTCCCAGAAGTCGCACATGGAGCTACTGGACTTGGAGTTTTCCCTGCTGGTTTTCAGTCTTGTTTTGGTCTGGTATTTCCACACTATGCCTCTATACCTCCCTTTTGGAATGGGAATGTGTATTCAGTTCCACTGTACGTTGGGAGTTTGTAATTTGTCTTTTGATTTTACAGGAGCTTACAGTTAAGAGATTGGCCTGAGTCTCAGAAGAGACTTTGGACTGTAGACTTTTGAATGGCATTGAAACTGGTAAAGATTATGGGGACTTTTAAGGTTGGACTAAATGCATTTTTGAATTTTATATGGTTAGGAGCCTATGGGGGCCAGGGAGTGGAATGTGGTGGTTTGAATGAGTATCCCCCATAGGCTGTAAGTATTCAGACATTTGTCTCCAGTTGGTGGCACTGTTTTTGGAGGTCTTAGAAGGTGTGGCCATGCTAGAGGAAGTAAGTTATTGGGGGCAGGCTTAGTGAGTTTAACAAGCCTCGTGGTCTATACTTGCTCTCTCTCTCTCTCTCTGCTTCCTGTGGTCTTTGTGAGATGTGACCCTTGGCTTGCTGCTCCAGATCCAGCTGCCATGGACTCTAATTCCCTGGAACCATTAATCATTAATCATAATCTCAAATAAACTCTTCCTTTTATAAGTTCCTTGGTCATGGTGCTTTATCACAGCAACAGAAAATTGACTAATACACTACTCATACATCACAATTTATTGAAGAGTTTGATGATTTTAAGCTCAGTGTGTTTAAAATTATATATCATGGTTATCAGGCAAACATAGTCTTCTTAAATTTAACAATCATGTCCAATAGTAGCTAAGAGCAAAGCTTATTCTAATGGAAATTTGGCAGATAAGAAGTGACAGTACTTTAACCTTTATGCTTACCTAAAAGCCATATAAATAAATGTGAACAAAAGAGTGACTTTGAGGTGATCATTCTCAGAAAGGTGAGATACATATGAACTTGCCTCCAGATGATCATTATTCAAGTATTCATTTCCACAAAAGAGTATTATAAAGGTTAAAACTCCAACATTTTTTTAATAATTGGATTTTTAAAAATGATGTTTTGTGTGCTTCAGACTTCATTTTTCAATTCAGATCAGGCATATTTTCCTTTCCCTTCACCCACCCCACCCCACCCCAGATCATGCATCCTGGCATAACTGTCCTGCATCTTTCTCTCAGTCTTTTTTTTATGCTTAGGAATTTACATTTTCCTCCATTAATTTTATATTACTCTAAAATATGGATACATACTCTCCACCCATTTACATTAATTACAGAGTCTGAAAATAATTGGTGGGTGGATTCTAGAGCCCACTGAGAGATTCACATTATAACAACATAGTTGCTTTCAGATAAACAGAAATATAACAAGAATGTTATTCAGCTGGCCTTTCCTTTGGGGGATTTTGTGTTAGCATCCACAAATGAGGAAAACCATTCTCCGTTTGTCTTTCTGGGACTGTGTTACTTCACTCAACATAATGATTTTGAGCTCCATCCATTTACCTGCAAAGTTCATAATGCCTTCTTTCTTTACCAGTGAATAGTACTCCATTGTGTAGATGTACCACAGTTTTGTCATGAACTCATCTGTTGAGGGGCATTTGGGTTGGCTCCAGGTCTTTGCTATTGTGAAAAGAGCTTCAATAAACATGGCTGTGGATGTATCTTTGCAGTTGATGAGTCATTGGGTATATACCCAGGAGTGGTATGACTGAGTCAGGTAGTAGGCTCATTTTGAGTCTTTTAAGGGTTCTCCACACTGCTTTCCATAGTGGTTGTACAAGTTTACTTTCCCACCAGCAGTGAATGAGTGTTCCCCTTTCCCCACAACCTCTCTAGCATCTGTTGTTGTCTTTGGTTTTCTGGATCTTAGCTAGCCGTATTGGAGTGAGATGGTATCTGAGAGTTGTTTTAATTTGCATTTCCTTAATTATTAATGACAATGAACACTTTTTAAGATGTTTCTCAGCCATATTTAATTCCTTACTTGTGAAGTCTCTATTCAGCTTTGTACTCTGTTTTTTGTGTAGGTCACTTGTCTTCTTCTTTGTTTTTTGAGTAGTTTATATATTATTTTAGTAATAAATTCTTAAATATATATTTTGTACAAGATTGCCAAATCTAGACCCGTGTCCCCCACCCTATCCTCCCACCCCACCAGAGCTCATGTAGTCTGCCAAACCTGCTTTTCTTCTCTTTCTCAGTCTTTCTCAATATTTTCCATGTGGAAGTTAACAGTTTTGAGCAGAAGTTCACTGTTTCAGTCAGTTCTTTGATGCAGTCCTTTCTGTTGTTGTTGTTGTTGTTGTTGTTGTTTCCAATATGCATCACTCCCAATTGCTCGGATAAAAGCTCAAGGGACCATGCACAAGAAATACTTACAACTAGGTAATTGGCACTAGCATCAACAGATGAGGGATACCATTCGTCGTTTGTTTTTCTGGGACTGTGTTACTTCACTCAGCATGATGTCTTCTAGCTCCAGCCACTTTCCTGCAAAGCTCATGATGTCATCTTTCTTTACTGCTGCATAGAACTCCATAGTGTGGATGTACCACATTTTCACTATCCACTTGTCAGTTGAGGGACATCTGGATTGGTTCCAGCTCCTTGCTATTGTGAAGAGAGCTATATATTCTTGACATTAATGCTGTGTCAGATGTATCACTGGTAAAGATTTCCTCCTACTCTGTGGGTTTTCTCTTCACCTCCTTGATTGTTTCTTTCACTGTACAGAAGCTTTTGATTTTAATGAGGTCCCATTTGTCAACTGTTGACCTTAATTCCTGTGAAGCTGCTGTCTGGTTTAGAAAGATTTTTTCCTATTCCTATGTCTTGTAGGTTGTTGCCAACTTTTTCTTCTATCACCTTCAGGGTTTCGGGCTTCATATTGAGATCTTTGATCCAGTTGGACTTGAGTTTTGTACAGGGTGAGAGGTAGGGGTTTAATTTTGTTCTTCTAAAATGATGATCCAATTTTGCAGGACCACTTGCTGAAGATGCTACCCTTCCTCCATTGAGGATTTTTTGCCCCTTTGTCAAATATGAGGTGGCTGAAATTGTATGAGCTCAAGTTTGGATCTTCAATTTTGTTGTTTAGATCTTCAATTTTGTTCCATTGGTCTATTTTTGTGGCAGTACCAGTCTGTCTTTATGACTATGGCCTTGTAATATAGTGTGAAGTCTGGTAGGGCAATCCCTCCTGTATTGCATTTTTCACTCAGGGTTACTTTAGCTATTTGGTCTTTTGTTTTTCCATATGAATTTAAGGATTTTTTTCCAAGTCTGTGAAGAAGCTCATAGGGATTTTGTTTGGGATTGCATTGAATCTGTATATTTGGGTAAAATGGCCATGTTTACAATATTAATTTTCCTAATCCATGAGCATGGGAGCTCATTCCATCTGTTGATGTTATTTTCAATCTCTCAGGAGTTTAAAATTTTTGTTGTAGACGTCTTTGGTATCTTTGGTTAGGTTTGTTCCCAGGTATCTTATTTTTGAGGCTATTGTGAGTAGGAAGTTCTTATATTCCCTCTCTACTTGTTTATTGTTGGTGTAAAGAAAGGTTACTGATTTTTCTAGGTTAATTTTGTAGCCCAACACTTTAATAAAACTCTTAATCATTTCTAGAAGTTTTCTGGTGGAGATTTTAGCATCCCTTAGGTAAACTATCATATTGTCTGCAAAAAGGGTTAGCTTAACTTCTTCTTTTCTGACTAGTACTCCTTTAATTTCCTTCTCTTGTCTCACTGCCTTAGCAAGTCTTTCAAGCACTATGTTGAAGAGGAGTGGTGATAAGGGGCAGCCTTGCTGGGTTCCCACTTTTAAGGAAAATGGTTCCAATTTTTCTCCATTTAGGATGATAGTGGCAGTAGGTTTGCTATATATGGCTTTGTTCATGTTGAGGAATGTTCCCTTCAGTCTGATTCCCTCTACAACTTTAAACATGAAAGGATGCTGGATCTTGTCAAAGGCTTTTTCTTTTTTAATTGAGATGATCATGTGGATTTTTTCTTTCAGTCCATTTATGTGTTTTATGATATTTATTGATTTATGTAGGTTGCATCTCTGGTATGAATCCAACTTGATCATGGTGGATAAATACAAACCTAGACCAAGAACACAAATGAAAAACAAGGTAAAAGGAAGTAATACACATCTCTCAATAATAACCTTAAATACTAATGCTCTAAACTCCCCAATCAAAAGGCATAGATTGGGAGAATGGATTAGGCAACTGAATCCTTCTATATGCTGTCTATAAGAAACCCATTTCACTCTCAAGGACAGACACACCACCTTAGAGTGAAAGGATGGAAAAAAGTATTCCAAGTGAATGGAACCAAGAAATAAGCCGGAGTGGATTTTCTAATATCAGACAAAATAGATCTCAAAGTAAGATTAATCAGAAGAGACAAAGAGGGCCATTACATCCTTGTCAAAGGAACAATTAACCATGAAGACTTCAGAGTGCTAAATGTCTATGCACCAAACTCTGGTGCATCTAACTTTAGAAACACTACTCTGCAGGACCTCAAGACACAGATTAATCCTAAACCACTAATAGTGGGGGACTTCAACACCCCACTGAGCCCTTTGGATAGATCAACAGGACAAAAAATAAACAGAGAGACATCAGAACTGAACAATACAATATACCAAATGGACCTCTTTGTCTCTTCTGAATAATCAGAATATTCCACCCAAACACCGGAGAATATATTTTCTACTCAGCACCTCATGGAACATTCTCCAAAATCGGACCACATACTGGGGCAGAAAAGAAACCTCAACAAATACAAAAGGATAGAAATTATTCCATGCATTCTATCAGACCACAGTGTAATAAAGCTCAATATGAACACCAGAATAAGCCCAACTAGCTACAAGAACACATGGAGACTAAACAACACAATCCTGCATAATGAATGGGTCAAGGAAGAAATAAAGAGTGAAACGGAACGGAAAAAAAAAGACAATAAAGAGTAAACTAAAGAGTGAAACGGAACTGAACAAAAAAGACAATACAACACAACAAAACCTGTGGGATACTTTAAAAGCAGTCTTGAGAGGAAAATTTATAGCCCTAAGTGCCTACATCAACAAATAAACGATCTAACACTGCAGCTAAAAACACTTGAGAGACAACAGCAAATGAACCCTAAGCCCAAGACAGGAATAAATAACAAAAATCAGAGCAGAAATCTATGAAATAGAAACAAAGAAAACAATACATAAAATCAACAAATCCAAAAGCTGGTTCTTTGAAAAGATAAACAAAAGAGACAGACCTCTAGCCCAGTTAACGAGAGAGAGAGAGAGAGAGAGAGAGAGAGAGAGAGAGAGAGACTCCAAATCAATAGTATTTGTGATCAAAGATTAAACATCACAACAGACAAAGAAAAGATCCAGACAATCATATGGAATACTTCAAAAACCTATACTCCACTAAATTTGCAAACCTAAGAGAAATGGATGAATAGCTGAAATCCTGGTAGCTTGGAGCTGGGGCCTTGAGGGCGGGACCCGGGGCGCTGGGCTCAGAGGGTCCGGAGAGTCCGGCGGGCCAGGGGCGGCTGCGCCTTTGAGCCTTTGAGCAGGCTGCCGGGCGCGGGCTAGATCAGGCATAACACCCCCCCCCCCCCGTTGGAGAACCTTCAGAACAAGAAGAGAGGAGTGCTTTGGCTTCCAATACCTAATATCGCAACAAAATTGAAAAGCAGACAAGTCCATTACTTCATAAACAAGGAGGAGGAAGGGGGAACAACAACAACAAACAAAAAAAGTTATCTGAAGGAGGAAAGCAAACCGTCTGCCTATTTGTGATCTAACCACAAAAGGAGAGCCCACATTGCCAGGGACACGACGAAAGGACAACATGGGAAAAACACAGGATAATCCTGCACCAAGCGCTACCAAACCTGTAGGAGACAGCTACCATGGGAACCCCTTTGGCTTCAGGAGAACCAAGGAACAGATCTTAGAGGAATAATTTTTGCAGACCTATGCCAGAGAAATTAAAGAACATTAAAGAAGAATTCAGGAGAACTAACGAGAGAGAATGAAAAACTTCAAAAGGACCTAGAGGGATACATGACAAACATTCAGAAAGCAACTTAAAGGAACAGATTGGACAAACTCCAGAAAGAACTAGAGGGAGAAAAAAATAAAAAAGAATAATTAGAGAACTAAAGAGAGAGAACGGAAAACTCAAAAAGGACCTAAGGGACAATGAACAAACTTCAGAAAAGAACTAAAGGAACAGCCCAACAAACTCCAGAAAGAACTAGAGGAGAAAAAAAACAAAACTCCGAAAGGAAGTAGAAACCACTGAAAAAAGGAAAAGCCAACCCCAAGATAGTTAAGAACAACCAAGAAGAGATTGAGAAAGCACCAAGAAGAGATTGAGGAGCTCAAAAGGAAATGGAAGTACTAAAAATAAAACACACGATGGACACCATGAAAGAGAAGGAATATAGTGCATACTCATCGACATATAAGGCAATTTCATCTCAAAGAAGGAAAGAATTAGGAGAAATACGCTCATGACAAGAAGATATAGCACAATGGGAAACGTAAGCGCAAACACACAAGAATATAGCAAGAATCCTGAAAGAGAATAAAAAACACAGAAAGCACATATCAAAAAATATAGACCTCACCATTAACTGACTCATATGAAAGAATATTGTTCTAATAAATACACAAACGTGGATAATGACAACCAGGATTGAATTACTCCAGGAACTCGCGTAAGTGAACATAGGTCAAGGATAACAGTGCAAACAGTATCACCTAGGTATTACTCTATGCAGTATTCACAAGGACACAGCCAACACTCTCTCAAAGTGGCCGGGCCAGCCTGGGACCAAAAGTTGAGCTAGCATCCTGAATTTGAAGACTGTCTGAACTAACAGCCAATCATCTGAACTCACAAGATGAAAACCACTTACCTCGACTCCCATCTCCTCGGATCAATTGACACCAAATTTATACGACTAAACCTTCATACTCTTGCTATACAGAAATCACTCAACCATCATACATAAAGAGACCTCCAGACAGGACCCACGAGGGATCAGAAGAGAAGAATAATATTCGCCGCTACAGCAATCAGACCCATCTAATCTAGTTGGCATCCACTCACCACATATCAGAGCTTCCTTCTTTCAACACTCCTGACTCTGTCTACAATCCAGACAAGAACCAAGATTTTAGGATCGCCGGGAGTCGTTCACAAGACACAACGAATCAACAGTCATATCTACATCATCCAAGGTGGATAACCCGACGCTACTCAGAACTCTACCCAAACGTGACATCCCTACTAACCAGTTCGAGACGCGATCAAAGTCATACACGCCAAAACCGAGCAATGGTGATCAGACACAAGCCACATCTCTCATTCTGCTCCTCGACGATGTCTACTGGACGGCATGCTCAGAGAAACTGCCGAACCTCACAACTACGGAACCGACTGGAATATCGTATTCATATACACCGTCACATATATATACACTGTTGCTCGCACATAGAGCCACCCTCTCGCCTACATAGGCTGGAGGTTATGGCCAGACACAATGCAATTACATATATGGTGGCCAAGCACCACCTCAGTTTAATCGATACCAATCATTACGAGAGGTATTGATCGTCGCTTACGATCTTGGTTCTGGAAAACCAACTTCATAAAAACTTGAAGCAATTCAAACATGAAGCAGATCCTGTGAGGAAGACGAGAGCACCATAAACCTTTCTCGAAACCTTATGAACCTAAGGAAAAAGAAAAACTGAATAACTCAAAAGCACATAACTCATTTATATAGGCGAAGTCAACATTAAATCTGAGTGACATTAATAAGCTAGACCCTATAAAAACAAAAGCCAAACAGAAATATCTGCTGGTCAGAATGTAACAAAGATATATAAAATGAAAGGATCCGAGCATACATTACTCCACCAAATTCTGTGTCAATAGTGTCAAACACTCTCATAAACAAATAATAAATTATTGAGAATGGCAAAACGCCATAGAGAGAAATCTACTCCCCACTACAACAAACAAACTCAATTATCCCTACTAGCACATAGGAAGAGATGGGAGAGAATAGAGATCATTTTAGGGAAACAAGGACACCACGACTCTATTGAGTAGCTTGCTCTACAAGAAGCAGTTTTCAAAAATACGTGAATTATCTTAATTAAATATGACAAACATGTGCGAACCTACTACATTATCAGTAAGTGACCAGAGGAGATCGTAGACAAGAGAGAAGTACTAGAATGTCCAAAGCGAACAAACTAAAATCAGAAGGAAATTAATGAAAATAGAATCAAAGAAAAACAATATAAATTCATTATCTAAGAGCTGGTTCTTTTAAGGCTAAACAAAAATAGACAGATCCTTGGAACAGCTAACCTGAAGAGAGAAAGAGCAAATCCAAGTCAACAAAATTAGAGTTGAAATGGGAAATTTCAAAAAAAAAAAAAAAAAAAAAAAAAAAAACCTTGTAAGGGAATACTTAAAAATCTATACTCCATTAAAGTTTGGAAACCTAACAGAAATGGATGAATTCTGAGACAATTGGATCCCAAAAAGTTTAACCAAGAAGAGACAATGCAGTCTGAAACAGACCCATAACAAAGGGGGAAATTAAAATAGTAATATAAAAGCTCCCAACTATAAAAGGCCTAGGCCCAGACAGCTTTAGAGAAGAATTGTAAAGCACATTCAAAGAAGATCTACAACCAACATGACTGTTTTAAAAACTATTTTAAAAAGATAGAAAAAGATGGGAGACTTCCCAAACTCCTTTTATGAAGCCAGCACACTCTAATTCCAAAACCTGGTAGCTCAAAAAGAAAGAAAGTCACGAGAACAAGAAAAGAAATGTGCTCATATTTTATTCTCAATATCACAGACAATAATTTAGACTTATCAATGAAGCAATAAAAGAGAAAAGCTCAAGAATAAAANTTTTATTCTTGAGCTTTTCTCTTTTATTGCTTCATTGATAAGTCTAAATTATTGTCTGTGATATTGAGAATAAAATATGAGCACATTTCTTTTCTTGTTCTCGTGACTTTCTTTCTTTTTGAGCTACCAGGTTTTGGAATTAGAGTGTGCTGGCTTCATAAAAGGAGTTTGGGAAGTCTCCCATCTTTTTCTATCTTTTTAAAATAGTTTTTAAAACAGTCATGTTGGTTGTAGATCTTCTTTGAATGTGCTTTACAATTCTTCTCTAAAGCTGTCTGGGCCTAGGCCTTTTATAGTTGGGAGCTTTTATATTACTATTTTAATTTCCCCCTTTGTTATGGGTCTGTTTCAACTGCATTGTATCTCTTTTGGTTTAAAGCTTTATGTGGTATCCAGTTTCTCAGAATTATTCCATTTCTGTTAGGTTTCCAAACTTTAGAGTATAGATTTTTGAAGTATTCCCTTACAAGGTTTTTTTTTTTTTTTTTTTTTTTTTTTTTGAAATTTCCCATTTCAACTCTAATTTTGTTGACTTGGATTTGCTCTTTCTCTCTTCAGGTTAGCTGTTCCAAGGATCTGTCTATTTTTGTTTAGCCTTAAAAGAACCAGCTCTTAGATAATGAATTTATATTGTTTTTCTTTGATTCTATTTTCATTAATTTCCTTCTGATTTTAGTTTGTTCGCTTTGGACATTCTAGTACTTCTCTCTTGTCTACGATCTCCTCTGGTCACTTACTGATAATGTAGTAGGTTCGCACATGTTTGTCATATTTAATTAAGATAATTCACGTATTTTTGAAAACTGCTTCTTGTAGAGCAAGCTACTCAATAGAGTCGTGGTGTCCTTGTTTCCCTAAAATGATCTCTATTCTCTCCCATCTCTTCCTATGTGCTAGTAGGGATAATTGAGTTTGTTTGTTGTAGTGGGGAGTAGATTTCTCTCTATGGCGTTTTGCCATTCTCAATAATTTATTATTTGTTTATGAGAGTGTTTGACACTATTGACACAGAATTTGGTGGAGTAATGTATGCTCGGATCCTTTCATTTTATATATCTTTGTTACATTCTGACCAGCAGATATTTCTGTTTGGCTTTTGTTTTTATAGGGTCTAGCTTATTAATGTCACTCAGATTTAATGTTGACTTCGCCTATATAAATGAGTTATGTGCTTTTGAGTTATTCAGTTTTTCTTTTTCCTTAGGTTCATAAGGTTTCGAGAAAGGTTTATGGTGCTCTCGTCTTCCTCACAGGATCTGCTTCATGTTTGAATTGCTTCAAGTTTTTATGAAGTTGGTTTTCCAGAACCAAGATCGTAAGCGACGATCAATACCTCTCGTAATGATTGGTATCGATTAAACTGAGGTGGTGCTTGGCCACCATATATGTAATTGCATTGTGTCTGGCCATAACCTCCAGCCTATGTAGGCGAGAGGGTGGCTCTATGTGCGAGCAACAGTGTATATATATGTGACGGTGTATATGAATACGATATTCCAGTCGGTTCCGTAGTTGTGAGGTTCGGCAGTTTCTCTGAGCATGCCGTCCAGTAGACATCGTCGAGGAGCAGAATGAGAGATGTGGCTTGTGTCTGATCACCATTGCTCGGTTTTGGCGTGTATGACTTTGATCGCGTCTCGAACTGGTTAGTAGGGATGTCACGTTTGGGTAGAGTTCTGAGTAGCGTCGGGTTATCCACCTTGGATGATGTAGATATGACTGTTGATTCGTTGTGTCTTGTGAACGACTCCCGGCGATCCTAAAATCTTGGTTCTTGTCTGGATTGTAGACAGAGTCAGGAGTGTTGAAAGAAGGAAGCTCTGATATGTGGTGAGTGGATGCCAACTAGATTAGATGGGTCTGATTGCTGTAGCGGCGAATATTATTCTTCTCTTCTGATCCCTCGTGGGTCCTGTCTGGAGGTCTCTTTATGTATGATGGTTGAGTGATTTCTGTATAGCAAGAGTATGAAGGTTTAGTCGTATAAATTTGGTGTCAATTGATCCGAGGAGATGGGAGTCGAGGTAAGTGGTTTTCATCTTGTGAGTTCAGATGATTGGCTGTTAGTTCAGACAGTCTTCAAATTCAGGATGCTAGCTCAACTTTTGGTCCCAGGCTGGCCCGGCCACTTTGAGAGAGTGTTGGCTGTGTCCTTGTGAATACTGCATAGAGTAATACCTAGGTGATACTGTTTGCACTGTTATCCTTGACCTATGTTCACTTACGCGAGTTCCTGGAGTAATTCAATCCTGGTTGTCATTATCCACGTTTGTGTATTTATTAGAACAATATTCTTTCATATGAGTCAGTTAATGGTGAGGTCTATATTTTTTGATATGTGCTTTCTGTGTTTTTTATTCTCTTTCAGGATTCTTGCTATATTCTTGTGTGTTTGCGCTTACGTTTCCCATTGTGCTATATCTTCTTGTCATGAGCGTATTTCTCCTAATTCTTTCCTTCTTTGAGATGAAATTGCCTTATATGTCGATGAGTATGCACTATATTCCTTCTCTTTCATGGTGTCCATCGTGTGTTTTATTTAGTACTTCCATTTTCCTTTTTGAGCTCCTCAAATTCTCTTCTTGGTGCTCCTTCCAATCTCTTCTTGGTGTCATTACTTCTTGGGTTGGCTTTCCTTTTTTCAGTGGTTTCTACTTCCTTTCGGAGTTCTTGTTTTTTTTCTCCTCTAGTTCTTTCTGGAGTTTGTTGGTGCTGTTCCTTTAGTTCTTTCTGAAGTTTGTTCATTGTATCCCTTAGGTCCTTTTTGAGTTTTCCGTTCTCTCTCTTTAGTTTCAATATTCTTTTTATTTTTTTCTCCCTCTTAGTTCTTTCTGGAGTTTGTCAATCTGTTCCTCTAGTTCTTTCGAATGTTTTCATTGTATCCTCTAGGTCCTTTTGAGTTTTTCATTCTCTTTTTAGTTCTCCTGAATTCTCTTTAATGTTCTTTAAATTTCTCTGCATAGGTCTGCAAATTATTCCTCTAAGATCTGTTCCTTGGTTCTCTAAGCCAAGGGCGTCCCATTGGTAGCTGTCTCTACAGGTTTGGTAGGCGCTTGGTGCAGGATTATCCTGTGTTTGTTCCCATGTTGTCCCTGTTCGTCGTGTCCCTGGCCATGTGGGCTCTTCATTTTGTGGTTAGATACACAAATAGGCAGACGGTTCTGTCTTTCCCCTTCAGATAACTTTTTTTGTTTGTTGTTGTTGTTCCCCTTCCTCCTCCTTGGTTATGAGTAATGGACTTGTCTCTTTCAATTTTGTTGCGATATTAGGTATTGGAAGCCAAATCACTACCTCTCTTCTTGTTCTGAAGGTTCTCAAACGGGGGGGGGGGGGTGTTATGCCTGATACGCCCGCCCCGGCAAGGCCTGCCAAAGGCCGGCGGCCGCCCTGGCCGCCGGACTCTCCGGACCCTCTGAGCCCAGCGCCCGGGTCCCGCCCTCAAGGCCCCAGCTCCAAGCTACTCGCCCAGGTGGCTTCTGGGTATCCTGCCCAAAGGCGCAGCCGCCCTGGCCGCCGGACTCTCCGGACCCTCTGGCCCAGCGCCCGGGTCCCGCCCTCAAGGCCCCAGCTCCCAAGCTACTCGCCCAGGTGGCTTCTCCAAAGGCTTTTTCTGCATCAATTGAGATGATCATATGGTTTTGTCTTTCAGTCCATTTATGTGTTTTATGACATTTATTGATTTACATATGTTGAACCATCCCTGCATCTCTGGTATGAATCCAACTTGATCATGATGGATGATCTTTTTGATGTGGGTCTGTGTGTAATTTGCAAATATATTGTTGAGAATTTTTGCATCTATGTTCATTAGTGAGATGGGTCTATACCTTTCTTATTTGGATGTATCTTTGCCTGGTTTGGGTATTAGAGTGATGCTGGCTTCATAGAAGGAGTTTGGGAGAATTCCTTCTGTTTCTATCCTTCTAAAACGGTTGTAGGACCTCCTGAAATGTTTTATAGAATTCTGCCATGAAACCATCTGGTCCAGGGCTTTTTTTTAGTTAGCAGGCTCTTAATTACATCTTCAGTTCCCTCAAATATTATGGGTCTGTTTCAACTGCCAATCTGTTCTTGGTTAAGCTTTATTGGGACCTAAGATTTCAGATATTCATCCATTTCTCTTAGGTATTCAAATTTCGTGGAGCATAGATTTTTGAAGTATTCCCATATGATTGTCTGAATCTTTTCATTGTCTGCTGTGATGTTTCCCCTTTCATCACAAATACTGTTGATTTGTAGTTCTCTCTCTCTCTCTCTCTCTCTCTCTCTCTCTCGGTTAACTGAGCTAGAGGTCTATTTTGTTTACTGTTTAAAGAACTGGCTTTTAGAGTCATTGATTTTATGTGTTGTTTTCTTTGTTTCTATTTCACTGATTTCTGTTCTGATTTTTGTTATTTCTTCCTATCTGTTGAGTTTAAGGTTCATTTGTTGTTGTCTCTGGAGTGTAATTGCAGTGTTATATCGTTTATTTGTTCCATTTCTGTTTTTTGTTTGTTTGTTTGTTTGTTTTTGATGTGGGCATTTAGGGCTGTAAATTTCCCTCTCAAGACTGCTTTTTAAGTATCCCACAGGTTTTGTTGTGTGATATTTTCCTTTTTGTTCAGTTCCATGAATACTTTTATTTCACTCCTTTTTTCTTCCCTGACCCATTCATTATTCAGGATTGTGCTGTTTCGTCTCCATGTGTTCTTATAGCTAGTTGGACTTATTCTAGTGTTCATTTTGAGCTTTATTGCATTGTGGTCTGATAGAATACATGGAATAATTTCTATCCTTTTGTATTTGTTGAGGTTCCTTTTGTGCCCCAGTATGTGGTCGAGTTTGGAGAATGTTCCATTAGTTGCTGAGTAGAAAGTATATTCTCTGGTATTTGGGTGGAATATTCTATAGATATCTGTGAGGTCAGTTTGGTGTATTGTATTGTTCACTTCTGGTGCACCTCACTTTATAAGCACAATTCTGCAGAGCCGCAAACCGTCCCAATGGTAGGCTCACTCAATCTGCGGGATCCACAGTCTTGGAAGGAGGGCACGGATTAGGTGAATGACAGACAGAAACTGCACAAGAGATATGGTTTTTGAATCTGCTGTATTTTACTGAGAGCAGGCAAACTGATTATATAGTACATGTGAGGAAAAGCAGATCAAGATCAGCACATCTTCAGTAACAATAAGCCTTTTACTAAAGAGTTTAAGTTTTACATATTAACCAGAAGCACTAACCAGAAACACTAAGCAGAAGTATTTACACATGGCACTTTGCTCAAGATTAGCACATCTCTGGGAACAAACAGTGGTCGTAAAACCACAGAGTTTGTTTGTGAGATGTGAGACATTGTCTCCCTTTGAAGCTTCAGTTTGGTTTTCCCATTCTTCCTGGCGCCCGATCTATCCGTCACTTGTTATCTTTAAGCTATGGCCTGGGAGAGTCTCTTAATTAGTTATGTTTTTCTTAAGGAGAAGCCCGCTGCTTGCCTCTGACCAAGTATTGCATTTTAACATGCATAACTGTAACTAAGACTCTTATTTTACTTAATTCTATCAGATGTAACTCTTTGCTTAAAGGACCGAGCTTTTATTTTTATTAAGTATGGAAAAACACTTCTGCTACTTGTAACTGACTATGATATCACTCAGTGCAATGTCTTCCTTTCCATTTCACATTTGTAAGGGCTTTTAGGAAGGGAGAGTCTTTTTGTTTTTTTCTTTACTATATTTTTCTAAAGAAGAAGCCCACCATCTACCTTTATTTAAGTAATGATTTTTACCATGTATGACTGTAACTGGAATTCCTATTTTACTAATTTTGTCTGGGGTTGGTATGGCAGTAAATTTCTAAGATAAGCAAGGTGCACTCATAAACTCCTGAGGTATGAAAGCTGGCTTGTAAATTCCTGAGGTAAGTAAGCTGGCTCCTAAACTCCTGAGATAAGTAAGTTAGTAATTTTCTGTGAGCATGTATGCCTGACAGCTTTGGCTCCCGGTACTGCAGGACCTCAAGTCACAGATTAATCCTAACATAATAATATTGGGGTCTTCAACACCCCACTGAGCCCCTTGGATAGATCAACAGGACAAAAAATAAACAGAAAGACAGACATCAGAACTCCAACATTTATAATAGTTCTGAAATATACCAAGAAACTTATTACTCTAGTAATTAGACTTTCTCAACATAGAAGAACAGTTTGCTGCCTACTTATAACATTTAGTGTAAACATGAAACTTTAGATTTATGTTCCACCTTGTAAATATGCAGGTCAGTACAGAGTCTTGAAAGTGATACAATATACAGATTCTTTAGCTTTTTTACCTGAAACATCTTTTATTTATGAATTTAACCCAGAGCTTTGCTCCAGGCTCAGCTATCCTTCTCCTGTTGTCTCTATCTCTCTGTCCTTTTCCACATGTCCCCATCACTCTCCCATCCGGGACTGGGGTAGAAAATATTTCCCTTTCTATTTTGAGAAGTTGTGAAGAAAATGATGACTGAGCTCTGTTACACTCAGAAACCTTGGATACTCCCTTGCCTACGACTTTTATTCACTTCTTAATAGAACCAATTAACTCTTAAGGATAAGTGTCTTGAACTTAAATTCTCATGCATCTTTATTAGTTTTCAAACATCTCATATTTGTCAAATAAGATTAAATGTTGAAATGTGACACAAAGCTGTTAAAATACAAAAGAATTGTTCCTTTTTTATTTCCTCTTTCATGAAATATGTGAAAGTGGAGCCCTGGGGCCCTAGGATACCAAATAATTTTCAGCACATGCTTCATGTAGCGTATATTAACAGTTGGATTTCTCATCCACATTCTGCCAACTTCTAGCTGCTGAGGTAGGAAAATGGAAGAAGTGCTGAGATTATAGGAGAGTACTCATTAGTGGGTTCAGAGCCCCTGCTTAGCTGGCTACTGGGCTTCATGCTCAGGCTGGCGGTATGTCCCTGCAATCAGAGGCCATCACTAAGGGGAGGATTCTACAGTCATTTTAATCAGTCCTTGGCAAAGGTAGCTGTAATGTCCTAAGTGAATACATTTTACTGGAAATTGCCACTGTGGTTCCAATGTTCAAGCTTGAATTGTGGTAATATGATACAATATGCATTCAGCAAAGGCAAAGCAAGCATCCTGCTGGTTCTGAGCATAGATTTACTTTAATATCATTCTGTTTCTTTAACTAGGAAACAGCAGTTTTAATTTATAAGGGAGATAGATAGATGATAAATAGATAGATAGATAGATAGATGATAGATAGATAGATAGATATAGAGATAGATAGATAGATGATAGATAGGATTTATAGTGTATCCAAAGAATTATTTAATAGAATCTAAATAATAATAAACACTCAAGAGATACAAAACTTTAAGTTATATGTGCAAAGTTCTATGTACTGAATTTCTGGCATTATCTGGGATGCATATGCATGCAGTTTAAAAATATATAATTATCAAGCAAAGCTCTAATGAGAGCTAACATCCTTTCCTCCTTTTCTTCCTCTCACTATTCCATACCAGCAAATATTTTCCTTTCTTAGCTTGTTAGCCACTGTCCTAGTTCCATTTACATTGCTGTGATAAAATACTTTGACAAAGAAAAATACCTTAGGGGAGAAAGGGACTAATCTTAATTTTAGCTCACAATTATGAGTGTTTCTTTGCAGGGAGGTACAAGTTTCAGGAATTTGAAAAGACAGTCAATACTAGAGAAAAATGAATGCATGCATGCCTGCTTCCCTGCTGGCCTAGCACTCAGCTAGCATTCTCTATTCTTATACAGTCCAGGACCTCCTCCCTGGGGAATGATGCAATGGACACTGGGCTGTGTCTTTCCACATCAACTAAATTCATTAAGTTAATCCCCCTCATTCATATCCTCAGGCCAACTGAATATAAACATTGCATCAATGAGACCCTTTGCCTATATAATTGTAGGTTGTGTCAAGCTGATCATTGAAGCTAACCATCACAGGCATGTATTCAAAATGTTTCAATATTTTATTTATTATTATTTTGTATTTATGACTGCACTGCCTGCATTTATGTAAGTGGACCTGTGTCTTCCAGTGCCTGTGGAGGTTGGAAATGACATTGGATACAATGGAACTGAAATTACATATGGTTGTCAGACAGCATGTGCGTGATGGGATTCAAACTCAGGACTTCTGCAAGAACAGCCAATGTTTGTAACCACTAAGGCATCTCTCCAGCCTCAATATTCAATTTTTTAATTTTTTTATTTATTTTTGTATGTGTATGAATGTGCTATCTACATGTAGGTTTGTGCACCCATGTCGTGCAATGCCACGGAGGTCAGAAAAGGGTCTTGGATTCCCCTGGAACTGGAGTTCTCCTGGAATTGGAGTTACAGACGGTTCTTAGCTGCCATGTGGGTGCTGGGGATCGAACCCAGGTCCTCTGCAAGAGCAGTTGTTGCTCTTAACCACTAGGCTATCTCTCTAGCCCCTCAAATTTTTAAATATTATTTTTATTAATTCTCTGAGAATTGTATACAATGTATTTTGATCATATCTACCACTTCCCCAATAAGTGTACAGAAAAATGTTTAAACTATAAAATGTTGATTTCATTCTAGTTTCTATATGTTCCATTGCCCTCTAATTATAAAATATGAGGAAAAAAATCACCCCATTCTGCTCTCACTTAATTTTCCTTCATCAATCTTTCAAAATCAGCAAACCATCTTATAACTTCTGTCTTTACATCATCGCCATCATTATCAACATCATCATCATCATCATAATCATACTTTTGTATATTGCTTGCATATGAGCCATGATGTGCTTCAGAATTACATTTTTATTATTTGAATATGGTCTCCAGCTTACAGCATTATTTCAGTGGTTCTGAAAAGCTTTGAAGGTAGAAGTTCAATGAAAGATTAGAGCATGTCCTAGAGGACTGTAGAGGACTGTATCTTTCCAAGGCAGTCTCTCTCTTTCTCTCTCTCTCTCTCTCTCTCTCTCTCTCTCTCTCTCTATATATATATATATATATATATATATATATATATAGATAGATATCCTCTCTTACCTCTCTCTTTCCTTTCTCCCCACCTCTATCACACACTTTTCCTTTTCCTGCTCTATTGCTTGCCCTCACTATCTTCTTCCTGTTCACCATGAGATAAGCAGTCTCTGCCACATGCTTTCTCCTCTGTGAAATTCTCCCTTACTGTGTCCCCATAGTCAGTAAAGCCCAAGACCATGTAACTTTTGAAACTATGCCAAAATAACTCCCCCCTCACTTAAGTCCTTTTGCCAAGTTGTACCCCACATGGATGCAAAGTTTCACAATTGTCTGCTTTTTCAGATAGTTCTTGGTTATTTTCTTCCATTAAAGTAAACCCCTTTTCAATTCATCTTTAAAATCAAGTAGTAGTTCAGCTGAATCAGTCTGGAAATATTTTGCTACTCTGTGAATAAATTATGTCAAAAGTTAAATGGAATAATTCTGTAGGTTCCCATGTAATATCTTCTCAGTATAAAAAAATGCTTATGGGGAATTTAAAAGTCCTCTTCTGGTTATAAATCATAAGAAATTAGTAATTCAAACTCCAAATACAGCAAGATGATTGTATTTATGGGTGAAAGCCATTTAACTATCTGAGTCTACATTTCAGGCTGTGGGTAAATGACCAATACATCTCCTGACAACTTTCATATAATGACATTGAGTTTAGTTACACATAACAGCTTTACATACAGTTTTATTTAATCTTATCACATAAGTTGTTTGAGTTTTCTGAATCTATCAGTTTTGTTGAATTTCTAATTCAAATATGGATGATGTCAGTGATAAGCAGAAAAATAAAGTTGAATAGTAAGCAATATGTTGTTCCATAGTATAGCCCTAATTGAAAATAAAACACTGGAAGCAATGAGGGTAGCTGGTAATACTGATGGCATACAGGCAGGCCAGAGACTACAGCAGTTGGTAAATAGCGTTTGTTTTTCACATTGCGCTCTCCCACTCTGCTGGGAGCTACATATGAAAAAGAACATACTGTATTTTGTTTTTGTCTTACCAAACCCAAGTTACCTTACTTAATATGTCTTCTATTTTTTCCATTTTCCTGAAAATTCCATAATTCTTTACAGTTGAATAAAATTCCATTGCCCCTTCATCTATTGTTGACATGCTAGATTGAGTCATTCTATGCCTTAAACTTGAAACCTGAAACCCATTTAATAAATTATTAAAATAAAGAAATTATAAAATCTTTTGGCAAATTTAACTCCTGACACTTAGATATTCCATTTGACAATATGTATGGCAATTATTTGTTGTTCAAGTGATATTTTCCCCCAATATATCTTAGGGTCAAATGTTTCTGGGATAGATGGCTAAATGTGTCCAGGACTGAAATTTCAGGCTGCTTGAGTTCATCCTATAATAACTCTGTGACCCTTAATAAGTTCCTTAGAAACTGTGAGCTTTATCCATGTCTGGGAAATGTGTAAAATAATAGAGCCTGTATCAGAAGTTGCTATCTAGTTGTTAGGTAAAAGTACTTTGAAGTCCTCAACATTTTACTGTGCACAGAAGATGGACCATCATATTCTTCTGCTCTGAAAAAGTAAAGATTTTCCAGGGGCAGTCTGGGCAAGCTAGCCAAAGCCAGGGCTTTAGACAACAGCAATATGGTATTTATATAGCCAATAGCATCATCAAAAAGAGCTTCCTGATGTTTATCTGGCTCATCTCATGTTAGAAATGAGTAAATGTGCTGGTGTTAGCCATGTAGTAGACCACTTGCCTATGGGTATAAAGTTCTGTGTTCTATCTCTAACACAGACAAAAGATTTAATTAATAGCTATTGTATTTTTGCAGGGCCTAATCCTAGCACTCAGGAGTCAGAGGCAGGCAGAGCTCTGTGAGTTCAAGGCCAGCATGGTCTACAAACTGAGCTCCAGGCCAGCCAGGACTTAATGGGAGACCCTGTTTTGAAAATACCAAAATAATAATAATAACAATAATAATAATAAAAATAATAATAATAATAAATAGCTATTGTACTTTCAATGCAATGTATGCTGTAATCTTTTGTCAAAGAACTTTGCAATTTAATGTCTCATTTTGTTCTCATCAATACTCCATGTTTAAAAAGTGTTGATGTTAAGGACAGGAACTGCTACTTGAAAGCTACCTGGGGAGCCAGCATAATAATCAAATGGAAAACAATACCACAACTCGACAATAAAATTGAAGAAATGGACCACTCAAAGTATATAAAAAAAGTGAAATCCAAGAACTGGAATATAATGGAATATACAAGAGCTGCAGGACACTATGAAAAATAAAACATATTAATTATAGACATAGAAACAAGAGAAGAATCTCATCACATTGGCCAGTTCTTCAACAGGATTATAGAAGAAAACTTCTCTAAATTAAGGAAAGGCACACCCATACAGGTACTTGAATACACAGGGCCAGAACAAAATCTCCCATAGCATATCAGAGCAAAAACATTAAATATACAGATCAAAGGGAGGGTACTGGAAAAATCCAAGAGACAAACAATAACTTATATATAATAGAAAATCCATCAGAATAGCAGCTGAGTTTTCAATGCAAACTTTAAAACCCAGAAGAAGCTAGAGCAATGAGCTCCAAGATCTCTGTATGTCTCATACTGCAGGTAACAAACCAAATTCATTCATCCAGCAGGCTTGTCTATCATAGTTGAAGGAGGAAAAAAATCTTACCATAATGCAAATAGTTTGAGAGATTCATATCCACCATACCAGCTTTACAGGGAATACTAAACTAATACAAGGACTCAAGAAAGTCATAACTATACCCTCAAGAAGCTATAGAAATAATAAAAAATGAAGCTATAATTATGGAAAAATAAAGTAGGACTAAGAACACGAATGCAAAATTAAATTACAGTAACCAATATACATCTTTCAATAATGTTAAATGTCAATGATAATGACTTCAAATCTCTAATCAAAAGGCATAAACTAGGTGAATAAATAATGAAACAAAATCTGCCATTCTGTTGTCTAAAATAAAAAATCTTACCTTCAATGAAAAGCATTACCTTAGAGTTAAAATATGGGAAAAATGAGCTGTGGGGATAGCGTAGTGGTTAAAGGCTGAGGTTAAGAACACCAGAAAATATGGGAAAAACATATTCCAAGGAAATGGCAAGATGTAAATTTATTCAGTAACAGTACATGACTTCAATAACCCTGTTCTCCAATTGGCCAGTCATCTAGACAAACAATAAAAAGAGATACATTTGAATTAAATGATATTATACATCAAAAAGACCCATCAGATATCTACAGAATATGCCATCCAATACTAAAGAATGCATACTTTACTCAACAGATCTTGGAATTTTCTATAAAATAGAAAAATATTCTGGTCCACAAAATAAACCTGTTTTATTTCAACATGTACAAAAAAGCTGAAATAAAGCTTAAAACCAACAGCAAAAGGGGCTCTAGTAAAATCAATTTACTCAATACTCTATATATGTGCCAATAACATGCACTTAGAGAAAGTGATTACTCTGACTATAGCCTCAAAAAATAAAATAGCTATGTATAAACCTAACCAGTTATCTACAATGAAAACTTTAAATAATTAAAAAATTCTTTCTTTTGAGACAAGATCTCCTTGAAGCCAGAGCTGGCATGGAACTCTTAGGGATCTGCTTGGCCCTGTCTCACAAATGCTGAGATTAAAGGCATGTGACACAAAACCCATCAATGATTTTATTTATTTTTATTTTATGCGTATGAGATTTTTGCCTGCATTTATCTAAGTGCACCATGTCGTGCCAGGCCCATGGACCAGAAGAGGGTGACAGATGTTCTGGAACTGGAGTTATGGATGATAGTTGCCATGTGGGTGCCCTGGTCCTTTGCAAGACCAGCCAGTGCATTTAACTGCTAAGTTTTAAATTTTAAAACTTTGAAGAAAATGATTAAAGATGATACCAAAAAAATGAAAGTCCTCCTGTTTTCATAGACTGTAAAAATGATATCTTAACAAACTTGGAGATTTAATTAAATCCCAATCAAATTCACCACAGCATTTTTCACAGAAATAGAAAAAAAAAATCAATCCAAAAATTCAAATAGAACAAAAGACCCGGACAGCCAAAGCAATCCTGAGCAAAATGATCAATGGTGGAGGAATTACCATAGCAGATTACAAACAAATTAAAGATCCATAGTAGTAAAAAAAAGCATCAAGGTATTAGAACAAAAAAGACATGCAGATCAATAAAAGAAATATAAAACCAAAATGTAAGTGCACACAATTTAACCCTCCTAATATTTAACAAAGATGCCAAGAAAACACACATGGGATGAAGGACGTCATTTTCAGCCACTGTTGTAAAAACAAAAAACTGCAACTCCACATGTACAAGAATGAAATTAAACCCATAATTATCACCCAGTACAAAAATCAAATCCAAATGGATCCAAGATCTTTGAAATGTGAAATACTGGAACTGGTGGGAGAAAACATGAGCAATACCCTGCAAGACACAGGTGTAGGAAAGCACTTTTTCATTAGGACTTCTTTTGCTCAGGAGTTAAGGTCAACATCATGGGACCTTATTAAATTAATGCGCTTTTGTACAGTGAAGGAACCAAGCAACTGAGTGAAGAGGAAACCCCCAGAATGGGAAAGAATCTTTGTAAGGTTTACATCTCACAAAGGATTAACATCTAGAATATACAAAGAACTCAAAAACCCAAGAATCAAAAAAAAAAAAAAAACAACAAATTACCCACTTAAAAATGTGTTATGGATGCCCAACTAGGAAGCTGGTAAGTCAAAATCCACTTTTCCTTTCCTCACAGCCCCACCCCACCCTCATCCGGCCAGCCTGGGACACTGGCTAGCACCTAATTGAAACTGGCTAACCACTCTGACACAGACCACTAAGTACTCCCATCTGTGGTCATTGCCCTTACCTAACCTCTTTGGTTCAGACCTACCTCTCAAAACTGCCCCAGGGAGGATTTTGGTAAATCAGACCCTACCTGGCATCCACCCCATTCAGTCCTTCTTTCACACCCTGACTTTGTTCTCAGCAAGATTAGGATCCGTGCAGACACCAATCCTGTCTTTGGTCCACTCCCTTACCCTGAGTCACCAAGCACCCCAATACAGGGGGAGCACAATCCTCCCACTCCAGGTATTTCAAACCACCACATCTCTCCTGCTTGCACCTGACCTTGCAGAGAATTCCACCCACCTAGGAAGCTGGTGCATCAAAACTCGCTTTTCCTTTGCTCACAGTCCTCCACCCTCATCCTGAGTTGCCAACCATGCTAATATAGGTGGCAAGCACCACCTCAGTTAATCCTAACCCCCATCTTCGTTGACTCTTGATCTGCTGAACAATCCTGCCTACCTAGGACTATGAACAAAAAGTAACCAAGCTATACTAACAATACTAATATTAAAACTCAATTAAACAAAAGCCAAACAGAAATATCTACTGGTCAGATAACCAAGAATATCCATATGCCCAAATGGTAGCACAAAACCACAAATAATATGAAAAACCAGGAGAATATCCCCCAACAAACTCCATCCCCACTCCAGAAGAATGAAAATCATTCTGAGGAACAGCTGGACTCAGAGTTTAAAAGATTAATTATAAACATGATCTATCAAATGCCAAGTCTAGCAGACTAGAAGAGACAACAAAAATCAGAGGAAAAATTAATGAAATAGAATCAAAGAAAACAATATAAAATTCAATTAATCTAAGAGCTGGTTCTTTTAAAGGCTAAACAAAATAGACAGATCCTTGGAACAGCTAACCTGAAGAGAGAAAGAGCAAATCCAAGTCAACAAAATTAGAGTTGAAATGGGAAATTTCAAAAAAGTCACCAAAAAAATCCAGAACCTTGTAAGGGAATACTTTAAAAATCTATACTCCATTAAATTTGGAAACCTAAACAAAATGGATGAATTTCTAGAGACATGGATACCACAAAAGTTAAATCAAGAAGAGGTCAACAGCTCAAACAGACCCATAACAAAGGGGGAAATTAAAATAGTAATATAAAAGCTCCCAACTATAAAAGGCCTAGGCCCAGACAGCTTTAGAGAAGAATTGTAAAGCACATTCAAAGAAGATCTACAACCAATACTGTTTAAACTATTTAAAAAGATAGAAAAAGAGGGAGAACTCCCAAACTCCTTTTATGAAGCCAGCACACTCTAATTCCAAAACCTGGTAAAGATACAACAAAGAAAGAAAACTATATTCCCATATACTTAATGAACATAGAAGCAAAGAAACTCAGCAATATATTCCCAAACTGCATACAGATGCACATCTAAAAGACCATCCACCATGATCAGGTAGGCTTTACTCCAGAGGTGCAGGGATGGTTCAACATATGGATGTCAATAAATGTCATAACAAATATAAATGAACTTAACAATGCAAATCACATGGTCATATCAATAGGCGCAGAAAAGGCTTTTGGCAAAATCCAACTCAGATTCATATTAAAATTCCTAGAAGGAATGGGTCTGGAGGGAATATACCTCAATATTATTAAAGCTATATAAAACAAACCCACAGCCAACATCATTCTAATGGAGAAAAACTGGAAGCATTCCCATTAAAATCAGAAACTGTCATGGTTGTCCTCTATCGCTACTCGTTTTCAATATAGAGTTTGAACTGCTTGCAAGAGCAATAAGACAAGAGAAGGAAATTAAAGGAGTACTAATTGGAAAAGAAGAAGTCAAATTATCCCTATTTTCAAATGATATGTTATTATACATAACAGATCCAGAAAATTCCACCAGAAAACTTCGAGAAATTATTAATACTTTTAGTAAAGTGGCAGGTTACAAAATCAACTTTCAAAAATCAGTAGTGCTTCTATATACTAAAAACAAGCAATCAGAAAAAGCATACAAAGAAATCCTCCCATTCACATTATATTCAAAAAATTAAAATACTTAGGAATAAACCTAACAAAAACATTACATATCCCTACAATGAAAATTTCAAAACTTTACAGAAAGAGATAGAGGAAGACACCACAAGATGGAAAAATCTACCATGCTCATGGATTGATAGAATCAATACTGTGAAAATTATTACCTTACCAAAAGCAACCTATAGAATCAATGCATTGCCAATCAAAATACAACATTCTTCACAAAGCTAGAAAAAGTCATCCAAAAATTCATACGGAACCACAAAAAAGACCTCAGATAGCAAAAACAATTTTGAGCAACAAGAGTAATGCAGGTGGTAGCACCATATCAGATCTCAGGTTATATTACAGAGTTGTAATTATAAAAACAGCATGGTACCAGCATAAAAATAGACATGTAGACTGATGGCACAGAATAGAAGACCCAAACATGAATACATACAACTTGAGCCATTTGATATTTGACAAAGGTCCACAATGGGAGAAAAACAGTATCTTCAAAAATTGGTGCTGATAGAACTTGATCACAACCTGTAGAAAAATGAAATCGGACTCTAATAAAGATTAGGGTCCTGCACAAAAGTCAACTACAAGTGGATTAAAGACCTCAATCTAAAATCTGAAACTCTGAAACTGCTAGAAGAACACATAGGGAGTACCCTCAAAGATGTAGACTTGGAAAGTAATTTCTTAATGGGACATAAGCTGCTCAGGCATTAAGGGCAACAATCAGTATGTGGGACCCCATTAAGCTACAAAGCTTCTGTACAGCGAAAGAAACAACCAAGGAAGTGAAGAATAAACCCACTGAGTGGTAGAAAAATCTTTACTACCTACATACCCAAGAGACAATTAATATCCACACTATACAAAGAACTCAAAATATCCACAATATTCAAAGAATTCAAAAAACAAAGTAACAAGAAAATAATGACCCAATTAAAAATGGGCTACAGATATGAACAGAGAATTCTCAAATGAAGCAATAAAAATGGCTATGAAACACCCTAAAAACTTATCAACATCTTTAGAAATTCACGAAATGCAGATAAAAACCACTTTAAGATTCTGCCTTACCTCAATCAAACTGGCTAAGATCATGAAAACGAAGGACAGAAGATACTGGCCAGGGTGTGGAGAAAGGGAAACTGTTGGGAATTCAGACTAGTGCAGCCACTATGGAAGGCAGTGTGGGGAATTCTCAAAAGACTAAATATGAATCTACCATATGACTCAGTTATACCACTCCTTAGCATATATTCAAAGTGCTCATCATACTGTAAAGATACCTGTACACATATGTTTGTTGCTGCTCTCTTCAAAATAGCAAAGAACTGAAAACAACTTAAATGTCCCACAATCATTGAATGGATAATAAAAATGCAGTACATCTACTAAATGGAGTACTACTCAGCAGGAAGAAAAGATGAAATTATGAAATTTGCAGCTAAGTGAATGGAACTACAGAATGTTATTCTGAGTGAAGTAACACAAAGACAAAAAAGCAGATGATGTTTGTTCTTCCTTATTTGTAGACTGTAGCACCAATCCCAATTTAATTGAGTATAGATCCTGTTATAACACCAAGAGCCAAGAAATTGTAAAGGATACATGAACATAAAGGAAAAGAAAATTTCAGAAACAGGGGGACAGAAAGGAACAGATCTTACTAGAGGGAGGTTGGGAGGCTGTGGGTGTTGGGTTGGGAGAGGAGGGGAGATAAAAGGTAAATATAATGGAAAGTGGGGGAGGTCTGGAGGAGAGGGCAGGGGTGATGGGACTGCTGGGGCTGAGGATGGAGGACTGGGTTCATCAAAGAAGAAATAGAGGTGCTTGGAGCTTGAGAGGCTGGGAAACCCAGAATGTAATGTGACACAGCCTCCAGACCCCAGAAGAAATTGACATGTACTGTGTGAACATTAGTTTACATGTTGTGCAACCTGGTAGCTATGTTGCAGAGAACACAGTGCAAGACAGAGGACACTTCCCTTTGAATGGTTAGTGAGAGAATTTCCAAGTGATTGTCAAAACAAAGCATGCTGTTTCCAAAGCTCTTTTTTATCTACCAGAAATAGAGAATGAGATCGTACAGTTTAGACTGGGACATGCTTCAGTGCTGAGACTTAGAATAATGGAATAGGAATTGACCTGCAACTTTACTATCTGAAGTTAAGTGCTCATAATGCTAGACAATGTGCACACTGCTATGAGAAAGGGTCATCCAATGGTACAGCTCAGCACCAAACCCTAACAACCATGATTAGCTGCCCAGAAAATGACCTCGATTGTTGTCTGGGGGATGGTGAACAGCTATCTAATTGGACTTGGAACCCTCTCAATGGGAGTGATCCCATGAGAGTCACTGTAAACTCAGCCAAGTGCAAAGGGCTGGAGAGGATGTGAAGCCTAGAGAAATGCTTCTCGGTGTCATATCTCTAGACAAATGAAACTTCTTATCTTACACTAAGTATGGAATCTTATATTTACAGACTACCACTTATCAAAAAAGCTACACTTTGCAACAGATGGAGGCCACTGCAGAATCTTACCACTGGTCAGACACAGTACATACACATCTGAAAAATCCTCATTCCTAGCAGACACATCTATAATTGAACCTCTACACACAGAATGAGGGGCAGAGAGAAAAATAACCTAACCATCAATTCTCACCAGTAATTCTTGTGTACACATACAATGTGAGGCAGATGGAAGCCCACAATTAGTCAACCTCAAAAGAATGGGAGCCCCCAGAGTGTGTATCCCTGGATAGGACTCCTATATTAAATCTCACCTACTCAAGGCTCAGGGATCATTACAGTAGATTGTGCTGGTGCATGAACCTAGAGAAGCAGTGACTCACAATTGACTATAAGCTTTCATATATAAACCTGGGGCAATGTAGGCATCAGACAAGGGATCTGTGCCAACTGGGACAAAGTCTTAAAGCAGAACAAGAGAAAGAAATTGTAGACCCTGGACTGAAAACTATAGGAGACTGAGTACTGTTGGGTGAGGAAGTGTATGCCTTGCCTAGGATTCCTAGATGTGCTGACTGGACTCCAGTGGATCTATTTGCACAGAAGCATGTCTGGGTTTGGGAGCTTGACTGGATAGGACTTAGTTCAGATGTTGTGATGCATGAGTTCTGATGGGGGCTTGGGACATGGAAGGGACTAGGTTTGGGGGAAACCATTGCATGAGGTGTACAAATGCTCAAAAAACATAAATATTTTTTAAATGTGCTACAGATTTAAACATATAGTTCACAAAAGAAGAAATAAAAATGGTGGAAAAAGCCTGTAAGAATGTTTAACAGGGGATGGGGAAATGGCTCAGTTATTGGGCATACTGGCTGCTTTTGCAAGGACCCAGCTTTGTTTCCCAGCACCCACATTTTGGCTGGGAACTGTCTATAACTCAAGTTCCAGGAATGGCTATTTGGGGATTGCACATAAAGGCATACTTAAATATGTGCAGGCAAAACACTCATATACCTAAAATACAAATAAACAAATTTTTAAGTGTCCAGCATCCTTAGCAATTAGGGAAATGCGAGTTCAATCTACTTTAAGATTTAATCTTACCTCAAAGTGGCTAAGATCAAGAAAATAAATGACAACAAATGCTAGCAAGGATGTGGAGAACGAGGAACATTCATTCATTGCTTGTGGGTTTGTATACGATTAACAGCCACTATGGAAATCAGTTTGGAGATCTCTTTTAAAAAATCTAAAAATAATCCTACCAAATGATCTAGCTATACCACTCCTTGGCCTGTACCCAAAGGTCTCAATTTCCTGCTACAGAAAATTTTGCTGAACCATGTGTGTAAAGAAAAACAAAGTCATGAAGTTTGGAGATAAATTTTTGAAACTTAAAAGTGCTATGCTAACTGACCTACTCCTTTCACAGATTGTTCCCTAGGCTTAGAAAAGGGGCACAGGTGGGCGAGAAGCAAAACAGTCTACTTTCTCTGGAGATGTCGTTTTGGACTCTGATCAGTTCAGGCAGTTTCCTTTCATGGGTTGCCAGTTTGTCCAGGAATAAAGTTTCAATCCTACTAATGAAGCACAAGCAATTAGATATATAGGTATTTAAACAATACTAATTATGGTAGGTTACTTTGGTATAGATACAGATGTTTAGATGGTATGCTAATCCATGAATTATAGTTTTGCTCTAAAAGATGACAAGGTCTTACTGTGGCTTATAACATCTCATAACCACTAGAGGATGTAAGCTTGTGGCATCAGTTGTGAATTATTCCTCCAAGGAGAGAGCTAATAGCCAATTAGATTTGGGATATACAGACATATGGCTGCCACTGCTGCACAGTATTTCCAGGCAGGTGAGGTGTACGTGGTGCTGACGGAGGAGTCTTACTTCATTCAAGGAGACCAATATTTGATTTATTGGTTTAGTGGCCTTTGGTAACACGCTATGGCATTCCAGAGACCAATTTGTACACTTGCAAATGTGGTCTCAATACATCTTTCCCATGCTTATATCAGATCTTCCACAACAGGGCCTTACCACCTCTCTTCTTGCACGTATCCCAGTTTACATGCAAGAACCCTTTACCTTTGGGGGGGCTTGGATTCCCTGGCCAACATCCCCTTGGCAGAATAATCCATTGCTGATATCAGATCTCTCCTGTATTAATACATTTTGCTTAATTGCACAGCTTAAAAAACTTTAGTATTATATTTGGCTCTGAATAGAGAATAATCCTTTTCATAGTTCTTATGTCTATTAGTCAATTAAAGAAAGGAGTTATACTGGTTTTATGAGATTACCTCTATAAGAGTCAGCTCTAATTTACAGTTAGAGAATGACTTCATTACCATCATGTTTTTCTTTGTTCTATGAAAGAGAGGTAAGAAAGTCTCTCATAATAAAACTTTGTGGTACCTGGAAGGTAAGATTCATTAGGACTCATTATAAACAGTTGTTCAAATAAGATCCACAGAGATGTTTGATGCCTGGGGTAGTCTAGGGCTTTTCTTCCTTTTAATGTTTAGATAGGCCAACTTCTCTGCTGGTATTTTTTGGTACATCCTGCACAATGCAAAGCTGTATCTTTTCTTTCTCAGCCATTAACTTGGTGACGTTTTGACCTGTGGAAACATACAAATCTTTTCTCATAGTTAGTTTTAAGATTTAAAGTGAAAAATTTGACAAAAGGTTTAATATGTAACTGTATCCCCCCTTTTTTTATTTTAGGTTCTTTTTTTTGACCCATGAGTCTCAAAAAGGCAGTTGTAGTACACATACTTTTAGGCAGGAATCAAGGTGTAAATTTCATTAAATTTACCCAAGCTGTTTTGGGTGACTGTATGTTGTTAAGTTGGGAAGCAAATGGGTAATTCCTTATGTAAAATTATCCTACAGGTAAAAGAGAATGTTACAAGATGATACTGTATAACACATAAATTATAGAGAACATTTGTAGACATTAATCCCAAAGTTATTGTTATACAAATTTTAAGTAAAACAAATGTGGACAACAATTTCTACTTCCAATTAACTTAAATGTGTTACCGTTTTTATTAAAACCTTTTAACCAATCTCATTTAATATAGACATTTTTTACTTTTACTAAGTCCTAAAATACCATATAATTTGTAGATAGAGTTTGGGCAAAATTGGATACTTGTTAAACTCACATCAATTAAATTTACATTAATCAAATATAGGCCCATGTCCCTCTCCCAACCCTCCCACCCCTCCAGATTCACCATTTCAGTCAGTTTTCTGATGCAGTCTTTTCTGTTGTTGTTCTTTCCAATATGCATCCCTCCCCACAAGAAATATTTACAACTGGGTTATTGATACTAGCATCCACAGATGAGGGATATAATTCATCAATTGTTTTTCTGGGACTGTGTTACTTCACTTAACATAACATCGTCTAGCTCCATCCATTTATCTGCAAAATTCATGATGTTGTCTTTCTTTACTGCTGCATAGAACTCCATTGTGTACATGTACCAGATTTTCTCTATCCACTCATCAGTTAAGGAGTATTTGGGTTGGTTCCAGCTTTTTGCTATTGTGAACAGAGCTGGAATAAATATAGCTGTGCATGTATTTCTGCAGTAAGATGAGTCTTGTGGGTATATACCCAGGAGTGGTATGACTGGGTCAAATGGAAAGCTCATTTTGAGTCTTCTAAGGGTTCTCCACACTGCTTTCCATAGAGGCTGTACAAGTTTACATTCCCACCAGCAATGGATGAGTGAGCACTTGGTATCATTTGTTTTCTTGATCCTGGACAGTCTTATCGGAGTGAGATGATATCTTACAGTGGTCTTAATTTGCATTTGCCTAATTATTAGTGACACTGAACAGTTTTTAAGATTTTTCTCAGCCATTTCTAATTCCTCCCTTGTGAAGTCTCTATTCAGTTCTTTGCTCCATCTTTTGAGTAATAAGAAGACACAACGGAGGAAAGACAACATCTTCAGCAAGTGGTGTTGGCAAAATTGGATCATCACCTGTAGAAGAATGAAATCAAACCCATACCTCTTGCCCTGTAAAAAAGTCAATTCTAGACGGATCAAGACCTCAACTTGAAACCCAAAACTCTGGAGGCGATAGAAGAAAAACTTTGCAGCAGAATACAAGACATAGGCATAGGAAAAGACTTCCTAAATCAGACAGCAGCTGCACAAGAAATAAGATCGACAATTGACAAATGGGACCTCATTAAACTCAAAAGCTTCTGTATATCAAAAGAAATAATAAAGGAAGTGAAGAGAAAACCCACAGAGTGGGAGGAAAGCTTCACTGCAGATAAATCTGACAAAGCACTGATTTCTAGAGTATACAAACTACTCAAAAACAAAGAATGAAATGGAATATTTAAAAAGCCCACTGAAAAAAGTTGTGCATATAACACAAATGTGAGTACATATGTATAGTTGATGTCTATATAATAACAAAATTCACAATTTCATGATGGGGACCCTCCCTTTGAGTTACTTGTCAGGGCTGTCTTTGAGACTCCCAAAATAATATGGACTATTGCGACAGCCCTTGGTGGCCTCCCAGAATTTAAGCTAAGTCTGTACTGTTGAAAAGAGGACATTTCAGACACAGGACTTGGAGTAATAGAGCTGGGATCCTCCTGTTTGCATATTAGCTCTCATAGTACCAGAAGGCACACGCACGCTGTCAAGGGAGAAAACCACTCAAAGATCATAGCAAGCTGTGAAGTTTACAAACCACAATAATGGGCCCAGAAAACTATCTTTATTGGTGCTTATCAACAGCTTTTTTCTTTGGGGCTTATCAACAGCTTTTTTTTTGGGGGGGGGCGCTTATCAACGGCTACCTAATTGGAATGAAGACCCGCTCCACAGGAAGAAAATCAAACCTTGATACTGTAAACATAGCTGGAAAAGTCATAAACACTAGAGCAAAACCTACTTCTGTACTTTCCCTAAACCAGTGTAATTTCTTTCTGTATTCTAAGTACATATCCTTATATTTGCAGACCAGTGTACCTCTTGGCATTCATCAAAGAAGCTTCTTTTTGCTACATATGGAGACTCTTACTAAATCCCACAACTAGTCAAAAGCAGAAAATAAACGACTATGAGATGCCCAGTCCTAAGTGCCACATCTATAATATAATGCCACCATTACACTCAGGCTCAGGGAACATCGAAGAAGAAGGGGAGAAAGAATAAAAAAGCTACAGGTATAAGACACCTGCTGCTAGTTAATGGTTTCTATCCATGATAAGGACACTACATCAATGAAATCTCCACAGTACAATAGTCTATGGAACTCTTAATAATGACAAAACCAACTGACATGCCAAGATGTATGAGGGGAATGCCTCAGGAGTCCCATCTCGAGATGAAGAGCTAGAACGATTCAATGGATGTCCAGGGAGGGAGGGACAATTTCCTTTAGAGACAAGCTCCTAAGTGGTCATCTAATCCTGAGTGAGCAGCCCAAGATACAAGTATTCATGTCCACCAATAACTAAATGTAATGTATATTTATAAATGCAACTAAATGCAACATATATGTGTAATATATATATATATTATATATATAATATATATATATAGATGTAAATAAAAGTGCAAAAGAAGAGGATGAAAACTGAGAGGGAGAAAGGTGACATGGGAGTACTTGATGGGGGCTGGAAAGTGTGAAAATAATGTAAATGTGATACATATGCTTGAAATTCTAAAAACTTTAGAAAAAGAAAAATATTAGCTGCTGGGTACTGAAGAGATGGCTCAGTAGTTAAAAGCACTGGCTGTTCTTGCAGAAGACCCAGGTCCAATTCCCACCACCCACCGGTGTCTAAGAACCATTCTTAACTCCAGTTCTAGAGGAATCCAATATCATCTTCTGACCTCCATGGGCAGTGCATGATACCAGTTCACTTACACACATGCAGCATACACATAAAGTAAAAATAATAAACTGAAAATAAGCTGTTGGAAAGCATTGTGTTAAAAAAAATAAAGAAGAGTTCCTGTCATCATTTCATTATTTCCAAAATGGGAATAACTAATATCGGGAGACTGGAACCTTACAAAATTGCAAAGACCCAGGAACACAATATGGAAGGTCCCAGTAGCCCTCGGCTCCATCACAAGGTGCATCTTTTATGAGCTTGTCTCTGCATATGCAACAAAGGTAACTGTGCCTTCTCCGCTTAAAGGTCTTATAGCATCTTTCTGGGAAGCACGGGCAGGAATATGTAGTTACATAAGTACCTTCAAATGCATAAAGACTGTACCGTTATATAATGTGAAGATCATGCAGTGCAGTTCAGGCTAAACCTAGCAGGAGCTTCTCTGCAACTGAAGAAAGATGAGTCTTCCACAGCATTTAGATAGAAAGGTGACAGGAAAACCTTTTATAATAGGAAAAAATATTTCTTAAGGAACAACAATATTTCTTACCAGGAGAAAAAGGAACTGTTAGAGGCAAATGTAACCAAAGTAATGAACTTTCAGTCAGAACATTTTAGTTTAAATCCTGCCACTGGCAACAAGTCACTGTGCAATTTTCCTTTAATTTCTGAGAAATGTAGACCTCAATTTAGTCCATGTAAAGTGAGGTTACTCCTTTGTCAAAGGTCTTTTCAGCTTTGACATTCTTCTGCTGTAATTCCACTCTCTGAATGCAGAGCTTTTGCAAAATTGCTAAACACAGGACCATTTCAGTTGGACTGTGGAGCCTGTAGATGGACTGCCCTGAATTATAAACTTTTCAAATTATTGAGGGCTTAGTGTGCTGGATAGCTTTAGTGTCAACTTGACACACCTGGGTTGAGGGAGCCTCAGTTGGGGAATTGGCTCCATTGGACTGGCCTGTGGCCACATCTGTGGAGTATTGTCTTGATTGTCTAGCAGTGTGGGAGGGCCCAGCCCACTATGGGTGGTGCCACACTGGGCAGGTTGTTGTGTACTGTATGAGGCAGGCGGGGCATGAGCCAGGAGAGCAAGCCAGCGAACAGTATTCCTCCATGGCCTGTGCTTCAGCTCCTGCCTCCAGGTTCCTGCCCTCAGTTCCTGCCTTGGGCTCCCTAAGTAATGAACTGTGACCCAGGAGATGTAAGCTGAATAAACCCTTTCCTCCCCAAGTTGGTGTCGGTCAGAGTGTTTTGTCACAGCAATGGAAGACAAACTGGAACACTTAGGTTTATGTTTCTTCCTCTTGCTAATCTTTTGTGTTTGTCTTTGCCAACATCCCACAGACTTAGCCTTGCACACAGTCTCTTTCTCCCTCTTCCTAGTCTTTGTACTCTGGGCAAGAGGTTCTTAGAACTAGAACTAACTATGATTGTTATACAAACCAAATAAGCACAATGTATTCACTGTTCTACATTTTTTCGCAACAACTTGAGAAGTAATAACCAGAGTTTTGGAGCCTCTGATAGGTTAATGGTTTGTCAAAGATGGTCATGCATGAACCCCCAGAACATGTGTCAATGTTACTCTGCAGAGCGAAAGAGACCTTACTGGAGTAACTAAACTGAGGGGTAGAAGCAAGACAATTAGACTAGACTATCTAGAAGGACCCACTGTAATCATAATAACTCTTAAAAAACGTGGAAAGCAATGGAGCAGAGAAAGTAAAATCAGAAAAGCTGTGGTTACAGACAGAGGAGAGAGAGAGAGAGAGAGAGAGAGAGAGAGAGAGAGAGAGAGAGAGAGATTGTAGGCTGGCTTTGGTACTGTCATGGTGCCTGCCATGGGCAAGAGATGGGGGCAGCCTCCAAAGAAGGAAATGGATCTGCCTTAGGACTCGAGCCAGAAGGAGCTCACACCAGTCTGGGAACCCCCATTTCAAATTTCTTACCTTGTTAAAACAGTAAATTGTTCTAAGCATTATTTGTTGTAGCAACAATGTGAATTGAATACAAAGTGGTCTATTCCTCACAGTACTGTGACTCACTTTAAAATAGAATTTCTGTCCTTTAGTTCCTATGAGATGTTAAGAAACTATATATATTTTTGAAAATTTCCAGAAAGCCCCAAGCTAGGTATAGAGGTAAAAAGGATACAATGAGGGTTTAGAGGCTGGAGGATGGCTCAACTGGTAAGACCATGCACTGCCCTTGCAGAGGACTGGAGTTTGCGCCCCCTCCTGCCGCCCCCAGTTTACAACCACTTGTAACTTCAACTCCAGAGTATGTGACACCCTCTTCTGGCTTCCACAGGCACCTGCATACTCCCACACATACATGATACACACACACACACACACACACACACATAAATAAAAGTAACATTTATAAATAAATAAAATAAAGCAGACTATGTTGATGTTGATTCCACTAACAACCACAGTTAATGATCTATAGCCAAGTTACAAGAGATTTCTACACAATTTTAAAGTTATTTGAAAGCCTGCGACTATATGACCATTTTGTAAAAGCATGTTATGCAGGGCAGAGGAAATTGAAGAAAGGATGAGCGAGGGAGAATTAGTCAGTTTTTGACAGACAGAAGGGCCTTGTTCCTCAGAGTCTGTATACAACTCAGATGTGTGAATAAAGGAGCTAAGAAAAACATTTACAGAATGTACTGAGTGTGGTTGTGAAAGTAATTATGAGGATGTATAACTCTAAATTTGTTTAGTTAAAAGATGGGACAATTAGGATTTTGGAGGCCTAGGACCTTAAATTTATAATTAGATTGTTACATTAAAAACTAGAAGTTGTGAAATTAGAACCTATGCATTGAGGATGATGGAGCTTGAGGATTAAGAGTGAGAAAGGAAGGGAAGAAGAGCATCATAGGAGAAAATCAGAAACGGTGTCTGCTGCTGGTTGTCTGAAAACAAATTGTGAGAGTTTGGGGGTTAATGGTCAGGAGCATTATCCTGGAGGTTTAAGCAGCAATCTGAGGAAACCGGAAAGAAAACCTGCACAAGAGTGAGCCAGGCCTTGCAGCAAATACTGCAGCAGTTCCTAACAAGGAATAGATTCATAAGGGGACAGGGTGACTACCACAAACAGAAGTCACTGGGTTTAGAAAGAGCCAAAATATTAAGGCCAAGTTATTGGGCAGACTAAAATCTAACAATCTAACAATGAGATTCAAATGCCCAAGCAAATGTCATATCTCTAAATGAGAGAATGAAGTGGTTGACCGAGTGAAAGAGGAAAAGATCCTGGGAAGTGAGGGAGGGGAAATGCTGGGGACAAATCCATCCAAAAAAGAATAGATGAGTAAGGATTAGACAGTAGCAGAAGAGGGCTAAGCTCTCCCTTCTGACCTACCCCATAGTACAGGGTAAAAATCAAAGAATTATAGACAAAAATTAGACACATTACTACATTTGATTACATGAAAATTAGATGCAAATTAAGTCACTTACATCATCATAGCTCTTAGTCATCTGGAAAATTTAGGTTTAGGGAGGGGTTTTTTGGTGTGTGATTATTCAAGATATTAAAATGATTGCTCTTTGAAAGATTTTAATTCTCCCCATGAATTTTCCCATAGGAAAAAGTTTGTCCAGAATCTGAACTTCATTTTGACGTTGTTGGCTTCACAGAAATTTACTTATACTTTGCCACTCCTTACTACATAGGATTAATCTGCAGTGTTGAAGCTTAACCATCTCTCTGGAAACCAAACCTACTCTTTTTACTGCAGCTGGTTTCAATACTGCCTATTTACTCTAGAAGTACATCTACTATATAAAACAGAGAAAAAATATATAGCTTAACACAAATAGCTACTAGGTTAATGGCTCTGACTGAAGTGTGATTTTTAAAGTAAACAAATTAATGACAGAGTAGTAATTTCAATTAAAAGTATGACTTACATGTGAAGGGGTTGTATTTGGATATGTGTACATATTTATATAAATTTTCATGAAATCATGAGATATCATTTCCAAAGATTATTTTAATCCTCCTAAAAATGTCGGCTTTCAGTTGGAACAGAAATAGTTAAAAGATAAATAGCTTTAGTCTGTAATATTATTCAATTGTTTCAGGTTGGAGTAAACCTATTTAAAAAGAAAAAGAAATGAAAAACTGTTGGCTTCCTCTAAGTCCTGAGGTTCCAGCCTCCCAGGTAACCAGCCTAGTGGCCCTAGGTATGGCTCTACTGACAAGGGCTCAAGGAGGGAAGTGGGAGGGAGTAGAGTAGTCCCCAAGACAGGGATAAACCCAAACAGGTCCTAAGAAAAAGACCTTGTGTCAGCAAGCAAAACTCACTTATTGGAGGGGTTATATACTTTTGTTAGGCTCTTTGACCAGGTTGTAGGTGGGATAGAGGAGAAGCTTACGTGTGTTCTGCAAAGGCTAAGTTTTATGGCAGGAAAACATCATCGCCCCCTGAGATAGCTTATGGCTTGCACCGCTTGCTTCCAGAGGACAGGGTGAACCTGCTTCAGGAGGGATAAGACTTGGAAATGCTACTCTTCAAGCTACATTCCCCTGGTAGTAGGGCTGCATACTCCTGATGTTCAATATGACTACTGGGAGCAACTCTCATCTCCTGCCAGCCTTCTAGGTTTTCAGGGGTAAAATCTACTAGAAGGATATCAGGGAAAGAAGCCAGCTCTCTTCTATTCAGCCATAATGGATTCATCTGGCCCCACAAAAAAAACCTCATTATTTAAAATTCAAGAAAATTATACATTTCACCAAACAATGAATACAAATGAAAAACATTCCGTACTAAGTTGTTAAATTTGGAATCAAAAGCCATTCTAGAAGAGCAGCAGTGGTCAGATATTAATCCCTGAACAGCATTTACTGAGCAGTTAATTCAAGCAGAAGCAAAGGTTTCAGTCCATTCATTGAGATGCAGCATTAGGTAAAGCTCTTTCTTGGCAAAACTTCAGAGCTTTCACTGTCCAGGAAATGGAATATCACTTATATAAACAAAATTGAACAATGTTAACCAATTAGCTTTTAAAGACATCTTTAAAATACCTTGCCTCATTACAAGGAGCCATAATTATATGGTTCTGCTTAGATATAGCCTGAATGTAGGTTGCATGCTGGTTTCATTAATAGCACATATTAATTCTATACAATAATGGGCTTCATTGTGGCATTATCACAGATGAACAAAATATACCTTGACCACATCAGTCCACTATTACCTTTTCTTACCTTTACTTTTCCCCCTCCCTGGTCCTTTTCTCTTTTCTAATACTGTGATGATACTTCAAAATCTTTTTTTTACAGCCTCGATTCCATTCGTGGACAAATGGGTTGTGTTGTGAGTCTAGCTTATTTTGTTTAGTATGATTTCATCTACTAAGTGACATAATCTCTTTTCTTTATGGATGAGTGCTATTCCATTTGATGTATATACCATATTTTCTCTATCCATCCATCAGCTGATATGCACCTAAGCTAATTCCATAATTAGGCCATAATGAACATGTGTGTGCATGTGTATCTGTTGTTATGTAGACTTTGATTTCTTCAAATAATTACACAGGAGTAAAGTATTTGGATCATGTGGTTGCACGCTGACTTTGTAAACAAATTTTAAGTATCTTCTTCTGACCTCTCAGTATCTTTTTGGCCCTTTCTTCAATCCACCTACATAAGATAAAATGGATGATCCCCAAATCCAATGCTAGGTGTTAGACCTCTATGTAAATATCTTCTATAACCACAGTCACATCCCCAGAAGCTTTATCTCTGCTTTTTTCTCTTGGTCCTGTCATTCTGTTTAGCTTCCTGGCACAATCTTATATTGCCTCCACCTATGATGCCTTTGCAAAAGGCTTCTTTTCAAGAGCTGTTCTCACCCTTCTTCCTCACATGCTTATTCTTCCTATATCCCTTTAAGCCTACACTCATGTTCTGTGACTCAGGAGAGTTATACTTAACATTTCATGCATCACAAGAATAATTTAATCTATAGCTGTGGATATAAAACTACTTTATAAATAAATACCTGTCTGTTGGAGAAGTAAATGAGCTCTGTGGGACCGGGGGCCAAGCACAAGACATATTGTGCCACTACTGTATTGTCTGTCTCTATCCCACCATGTGGCATAAAATGTACATCATCTGCTCAACATCACTAATCATTAAGGAAATGCAAATCAAAACCACTTTAAGATATCATCTTACTCCAGTAAGACTGGCTAGGATCAAGAAAACAAATGATACCAAGTGCTGGAGAGGTTGTGGGGAAAGGGGAACACTCATCCACTGCTGGTGGGAATGTAAACTCGTACAGCCACTATGGAAAGCAGTGTGGAGAACCCTTGGAAGACTTGGAATGAACTTGCCACCCGACCCAGCCATACCACTCCTGGGCATGTACCCTCAAGACTTACGCCACCACAGAGATACATGCACGGCCATGTTTATTTCAGCTCTCTTCACAATAGCAAAGAGCTGGAACCAACCTAAATGCCCCTCAACTGACGAATGGATAGAGAAAATGTGGTACATCTACACAATGGAGTTCTATGCAGCAGTAAAGAAAGACGACATCACGAGCTTTGCAGGAAAATGGCTGGAGCTAGAGGACATCATGCTGAGTGAAGTAACACAGTCCCAGAAAAACAAACGACGAATGGTATCCCTCATCTGTGGATGCTAGTGCCAATTACCCAGTTGTAAGTATTTCTTGTGTAGGGCCCCCTGAGCTTCTGTACAAAGCAGTTGGACATAATGCATTTTGGAAACAACAACAACAACAGAAAATACTGCATCAAAGAACTGACTGAAACAGTGAACTTCTGCTCAAAACAGTCAACGTCCCCATGGAAAATATTGAGAAAGACTAAGAGATGGAAAGCATGTTTGGCAGAATGCACGAGCTCTGACGGGGTGGGGGAATGAGTGGGAACACGGGTCTAGATTTGTTAAAAATAAATAAATAAATACAATTATTAAAAAAAATAAAAAAATAAAAAATAAATAAAATGTACATCATCTTTTTGGCTGAATGAATGAGGAAAACCATAAATAAAATGACAGTTCAGCATTTTTATTGCATCAATTTCTACTTCAAAATTTACAAAGCGTTTGAGTGCTGGAGTTGAGCATTGACCTATCTTGCAGAGAACCCAGGTTCTATTCCCAGTACCCACGTGGCAGATAACAAACACCCATAACTCCAGTTCGAGGGGATCTGATGGACTCTTCTGATATGCATGGACACTGAATGACACAAGTGCACTTACATGCATGCAGGCAATGCACTCATACACATAAAAAATAAAACAAAATATTTCTAATTTATAAGTATTATGATTATAAAACATTTCCACATTTTACAAATATGAAATTAAACAGTTCAGGAAAAATAATAAAAAAAAAATTCAGTGGGACAAAGTTAGTGAGTGGCCTTCAGTGGAATGGAGGTTTTTTCTCATAAAGCCTTCAGGATCATCAGCTTCTGTTATTTTATTTTATTTTATTTTATTTTATTTTATTTTATTTTATTTTATTTTATTTTATTTTATTTTATTTATGTGTGTGTATGTACTGTCGGCATGCAGGTATGTGCACCCGTGTCGTGCAATGCCGCGGAGGTCAGAAGAGGGTGTCGGATTCCCCTGGAACTGGAGTTCTCCTGGAATTGGAGTTACAGACGGTTCTAAGCTGCCATGTGGGTGCTGGGGATCGAACCCGGGTCCTTTGCAACAGCGGTCGGCGCTCCACTCTTAACCACTAGGCAATCTCTCCAGCCCCAGTTCTCAGCTTCTAAAGAGTTTGGTGCTTTTTGTTTCATTCCGTAGACCGTGCTATAGCATTGTAGCTTGTGGGAGAGGTTAATAACCATCTTTTCTATAGAAATGCAATGAATTTTGTGTTAGCAGAGATACAATTCATTTCTGCCTTAGATGGCACATATTTTGTTTAATGTCCTTTAGAAGATCAACCCATCTTACCAAGTCCTTTCAGCATTCTTGAGTTCTCTTACATACATTTCCTTCATATCTTCCTTAAAACCAAATGTAACACCTAATGAGTTCTTTAATTGAGCTCATACTCTAATATTTTTGACATGTACATATTCATGTGATAGCCATCCTTTAAAAATTTTTTAAAGTAATACATGACTCTGATCTTTAAAATGCAAAGATCAAAACAAATAATCTATCATTGTCATATATTCCTTGAAATATAAAACAAGCATTTCACTCACTGAAAGGTGAAATGTATGTAATATTATTTATATAACTTATAAGGAGTATACATACAGAGTGAGTGATGAAAGAGAAAGAAACAATAGGTATTTGTCTTCTTTTTCACGAGAGCATATATTGACCGGCCCTTACCCTGACCGGAAAGATGTGTATTTGTAACAACAATCCAAACAGTAAGAAGTTCTCAATGTGGACAAGACTTTTTTTATTTATTTTTATTGCAGTTTTTTGTAATTCATATAACACTTCTCAGTCCAATTTAGTCTCACTCCCCTTCCCACATCCCCTACCCATCCCATCGTGTATTTTGCCATATATGTCTTGCATCTTTTTTTTTCAGTCTTTTTAAAGTTTTTCTAAGCAGAGGTTTATTGTTTTGGGCAGAAGTTAACTGTTTCAGTCAGACCTTATTTCTTGCACAGCTACTATCTGATTTAGAAAGTCCTTTACTACACCTGTCTTGTAGGTTGCTGCCGATTTTTTTTTTTCTATCACCTTCATAGTTTCTGGTTTCACATTGAGGTCATTGATCCATTTAGAGTTGATTTTGTACAGGGCGAGAGGTAGGGGTTTAATTTTATTCCTCCTCAAACAGTGATACAGTTTTTCCAACACCATTTGCTGAAGATGCTTTCCTCCATTTTGTCTTCTTGGCACCTTTGACAAGTCTGAGGTGGCTTAAGTTTTGTGTGCTCAAATTTGGATCTTCAACTTTGTTCCATTGGTCTACAGGTCTGTTTTTGTGCCAGTAGCAAGCTCTTTTTTTGATGATAGCCCTGTAATATAGCTTGAAGTCTGGTAAAGTAATCCCCTGTGTATTGCTTTTTTCACTCAGGGTTGCTTTGGTTTTTCAGGGATTTTTGTTTTTTCATATGAATTTGAGGATTTTTTTACCAAGTCTGTGAAAAAACTCATGGGGATTTTGATTGGGATTGCACTGAATCTGTCTATTAATTTGGGTAGAATGGACATTTTTATTATATTCTTTTTTCTAATCTGTGAGCATGGGTGGTCTTTCCATATTCTGATGTCTTCTTAAAACTTATTCAGGGGTTTAAAATTGTTGTTGTAGAGCTCTTTGGTGTCTTCGGTTAGGTTTGTTCCTCCTTATTTTATTGTTTTTGAGGCTATTGTGAGTGGGAAGTTCCCCTTATATTCCTTCTCCAGTTGCTTGTGGTTGGTGTAGAGAACGGCTACTGGTTTTTCAAGTTTAATTTTGTATCCTGCCACTTTATTGAAACTCTTAACCATTTCTAGGAGTTTTCTGGTGGATTTTTAGCATCCCTTAGGTAAACTATCATATCATCTGCAAAGAGGGATAGCTTGACTTCCTCTTTTCCATTAGTACTACTTTAATTTACCTTTCTTGCCTTATTTCCTTAGAAAGCATTTCAAGCACTCTGTTGAAGAGGAGTGGCAATAGGGGACAGCCTTGCTGGGTTTCCTATTCACAGTCACCTGAAAACAATAAAATACCTAGGAACAAACCTAACCAAAGACACCAAAGATCTCTACAACAAAATTTTAAACCCCTGAAGAAGGAAATTGGAGGAAGACATCAGAAGATGGAAAGACCTCCCATGCTCATGGATTGGGAAAATTAATATAGTAAAAATGTCTATTTTGCCCAAACTAATATACAGATTCAATGAAATCCAATTAAAATTCCCAAGAGTTTCTTCACAGACTTGGAAAAAAAAAGTCCTAAAATTTATATGGAAAAACAAAAGACCCAGATTAGTCAAAACAACCCTCAGTGAAAAGAATAATACAGGGGAGAAATCACTTTACCAGACATCAAACTATTTTACAGGGCTATAGTCATAAGAAACCTGTAGAAGGATGGAACAAAACTGAAGATCCAAACTTGAGTATATACAATTTCAGCCACCTCATATTTTACAAAGGGGCCAAGAAAACTCAGTGGAGGAAAGACAGCCTCTTCAGCAAATGATGTTGGCAAAACTCGATCACCACTTGTAAAAGAATAAAATTAAACCTGCCTCTCACCCTGTACAAAAGTTTTAGGTTTATTATTGAGGTTTTTTGATCCATTTGGATTTGAATTTCTGCAGTATGAAAGATAAGGGTGCAATTTCATTCTTCTACAGTTAGAGATCCTTTTTTTGTTGGCACTATTTGTTAAAGATGCTGTCTTTGCTCCGTTCTGTGTTCTTGGTACCTTTGTCAAATATGGGGCAGCTGAAGTTGTGTGTGCTCATGTTTGGTCTTATACTCTCTTCCTTTGATCTATGTGTCTGTTTCTATGCCAGTACTATCCTGTTTTTTAAAACTATCACTCTGTAATATAGTCTGAGATCTGGTAGGATAATTCCCCATGCCCAGCATTGATCTTTTTGACAAAGAGTGGCTTAGTTATTCATGGTTTTTTTGTGATTCCATATGAATGTTATCATGCTTTTTCTAGCTCTGTGAAGACTGCCATGGGGATTTTGATTGGCATTGCCTTTATTCTATAGATTGCTTTTGGTAGGATAAAGATTTTCCCACTATTAATTCTACTAATCTTTAAGCATGGTATGTCCTTCCATCTCCAAATGTCTTCCTCTATCTCTTACTTTATTTAAAATTTTCTTTGTAGATATCTTTAGTGACTTTGGCTAAGTTCATTCATTTTTAGAGGCTATTGTGAATGAGAGGATTTCTCTGAATGTTTTTATTCTGATTACTTGTGATAAGTATATGGTAAAGCTGCTGATTTTTCTAAGTTTATTTTGTAACCCCAATTTAGTTCTGACTTACCAGGGTGGTAGGCAGTTATCAGGCCTCATTTTTATTTTAAAGTAAATGTTTTTTGTCTTTTGAGACAGGATCTCCCTGTAGCTCCAGCTGTCCTGGAGCTCACTATGTCGACCAGGCTGGCCTTGAACTCACAGAGATCTGCCTGCCTCTTATTTTAAAGTTTTTATTGGCATTGCTTTCTTTAAAAAAAGTAACGTGATTACACCGAAAAATTTTGCATAGGTTGGAAAATTTAGAAAAAGAGTGAATGACAAATTCATATTACAGAAAGAGTGACAAGTTCTTCAAAATATTATTAAAGATTATAATATACTTTTGTCAGTAAATAATATTCAAAAATTATAGTAGACATGTAGAATTGTATATTTATGTTCCAAAATATAATTACATATTTTTAGTTTGAAAATTTTAGCAGGAGACTTTTATTATTTTTCTATTACACTTCTAAAACCTGAGTGTGCCTTCACCTATGCCCTACGGAAAATGTAAAACATAATTGAATTTGTAGAGATAAAAATTACAGCCAGGCAAATTAAAAAAAAAGAAAAGTAAAAGAAAGTACTATAGTAAAAAAATTATCCTTAGAAATTAGTTTGTATAAAATATTAAAAATATTTCATAAGAAATATTAAGAAAAGTAATCAAGATAGAAAAGATGGCTCATTGGCTGAAGAGCTTGCCGCTGGCTGTACAGCAGGACCTGAGTTTGGGTCTTTTCTACCACTGACATAATGAGCAGGCACAGCAGCATATGCCTGTAATAAATACCAGAACTGGGGAGACAGTGGAAGGTGAATCCCAGAGACTTTTGGGTAACTGTTCTTGCTGAATCAAGGGCTCCAACTTGAGCTAGAGACCCTGTCTCAAAGTTAAAGTAGAAAGTGACAAAATCAACTAACCTCCACTTCTGGCCATGTCACATGTATCATAAACTTCTGCACACATGTATACCCTCACACACAAACACAGATTCTATTATATAAGGCTACCTTCAAATACAGAATTCCTAATGACTATAGATTGTTCATTGGACCTTAATTTCAAATTAAACTGGAGCATTTTGAATGACCAATGCAACTTCATGACTTTATTTGTAGAACTGACATATGCAGTGGCTTTCACATTCACTATCTTATTTGATCATTAGTAACAGAAATTCATCCATAGGTTTTTATTTTGATACAAGTTATATTGAAGACAAAGCCTTGGTAGAGACATGGCAACTATAATGAGTTTGCCTGCTCTGAGATGCATGCATTTTGAGGACACACTTTCAAGTGAGAAATGTAAAGCACATGTACAAAAAAAAAACCCCACACATATGCATTGCCATTCACACATTGCATAAAACCAACTCCATATACATATGCCTGAGTAGCTTCTGCATAATCTGGAACTGATGTGGTGAAGCAGGCTGTATGGGTGAGGACAGCTATTATATGCCTATACTTTTGCCCTGTGAATTACGCTTTACTATTTCAGTATTGTAATTTACCAAAGAAAAGCTCCTTATCTTGATTAAAAATATATAATATATAATTAGGGGCTGGAGAGATGGCCTAGCGCTTAAGAGCACCGACCGCTCTTGCAGAGGACCCGGGTTCGATCCCCAGCACCCACATGGAGGCTGAGAACCGTCTGAAACTCCAATTCCAGGAGAACTCCAGTTCCAGGGGAATCCGACGCCCTCTTCTGACCTCCGCGGCATTGCACGACACGGGTGCACAAACTTTCACACAGACAGTACATTCACACACACAGAAATAAATAAAATTAATTAAAAAAAAAAATATATATATATATATATTGCTTTATGCATTCCCAATGATTGTGATTCACAGGATAATTTATTAATGTTAAATTAAGGTGTGTCAACCATTCAAGTTCTTATACCTTATATCTAGAGCTACTCCTCAAATCAACTCAGGTACACAGAAGAACTTTTCATAGAAATAGAAAATTTTCAGAGAGTGAAAGGAGTCATTTGATTTAGAAATACCAGCAGTTCAAACATAAAAAAGTTAGGGGGCTGGGCAGATGCCTGAGCTCTTAAAAGCAGTGGTTACTCTTGCCAGGCAACTGGTTCAGTCCCCTTCACCCACACAACAGCTAACAATATTCTGTAACTCCAGTTCCAGGGGATCCAACAACCTCTTCTGACCTCCATGGACATTGCCAACACAGATGCACTTACTTGTATACAGGTGTAACACTCAAACACATAAAATAAATAAATAAAATATTTTAAAATAAACCAGTTAGATAATTAAGAGAATTATGTCCAACTTAAGAAACACTGAGGCTTTTATTTAAAAACTTTTGTGTGTATATGTATGTCCCTGTGAATGTGAAGATACCCTTAGGGGCAAAAAGAGGGTGGTTGAATCTCCCAGACCTGGAGTTACATAAGAGTAGTGAACCACTTGACACTGGTGTTCAGAATACAACTCAGTTCCTCCTGGAGAGGAGGAAGTAATCTTAATCACCTCTCCAGCCTAGATCACTGAAGTCTTGTGATAGGCTTTCTGTGAAAGAATTAAAGCCAAGATGTCCTAATATCTCTAGATATTACATAAAAGAAAAAAGAATGCAGATGAAGGTCAGCAAAATGACTGACTTAAGGGCACATGCTGCCATGCCTGACCACCTGAGTTTGATTATTGGTATCCAGATGGTAGAAGGAGAAAACCAATGCCTATAAATTGTCTTCAGACTTCCATAGGAACTCAAATGTGCTGCCATGGACCTTCATGAACCTGCAAAAACAGGAACACACATAAATAAATATAATACATTTTTTCAATCAATTAAAATGGAAGAGTAAAGTTTATTCCCTTTTATCCAAATTTACATGACTAGTAAATTTAAAAATCAAGTCGTATTATGTACATGTTGTTACTTAACATCCCATAGGTAAAAGAATATTTTTGTGAAATTTCAATGTAGATTCACATTACCAAGAGAAAGCATATGTGTAGCCTGTTTTCAAAGAAAACCGAACCTTTATTTTTGTTTTCTCTGACTTTAAATGGCAATAGAAGACAAAGGCATGAAGATCTAACCCTTTCCAAAAACAAAAAAGATTAACACTCAGTTGTCATTACAATGATTAGATTATTCTGGGACGATTCTCATAGAGTAGGCAGTGCCCATACCCAGCTTCTACTAATTATGAGATCAAATATAGCTTTGCAAATTGTATTTGCATCTATCATAGAATGTCTCTTTGTTAAAGTGGTACAGAAGGAACTTACAACAAAGGAGGAGACACCAGAATCTTCTGCATAAATTTAATAAAATTTAAGATATTCTGCATCCCATGGTTTCTAAAATGGTAAGTTTTTACCATGCACACCAGTAAGCCAATACATTTTAACACTTCTGTTATGGCTATTAAACCTTGAAAATTAGACAACGAGTAAAATATATATTATGCCAAGTAGATCTATAAAAGTAAAAGTATTAAAAGGCTGTGATCTGAATTTGTTTTAAGTATGCTGGGATATATTTAAATTAATGTGTTTCCATCTATAATTGGATAGCTCCCAATTGGCACATTTCCATCTAATTGAAATCTCTTAGGATAAGTCAACACAACCTTATTTGTAATTAAATTAGGGATTTAGGTTCAATCTACTTGAATCAAAAAAGCTGGTGGACAAATATTTTCAGAAAAATAATGCAAATAGAGATACATTCATATATTATGTAATGATAATTTGGGGACACTGAAAAAATGATATCCACAAGAATACTTAGCATGTTATAATGAAAACCATTCATTCAATCTGGCATATTTTTATATGAGTTAGTTCTCCAATTTCTGATACAGAAACATCATTTGTCAAGGCATAGATTTCATCAAATTCACCCATGTTGTTTTGGGTGACTACATATGATTAACTTGGGAAGCAAACTTAATTTTTACGTTAAATCATCTTAAAGAGAATGCTACAAGGTGATACTGTACAACAGAGAAATTATAGAGAACATTTGTATGTGTCAATCCCAAAGTTCTTGCTCTACAGATTTTATGTAAAGCAAATGTGGGCAACAGCGAATTATATCTCCATTTAATTCAGATGCATTACCATTTTTATCAGATTCTGTAAACCAATGTTGTTTAATATACACAATGTTTTATTTTACTTTTACTAAGTCCTAAAACACCACCTGTATCCCTGTAACCTGATGCAGTGTCTGGGCAAAACTGGGCTGACTTGTATTTTAATCGAATATACACCCGTGTCCCTCTCCCCACCCATCCCCCTTTCCAATTCACACATTTTTTTTTTTTTCTTTTTTTGTTGTTCTTTTACTATGCCTCCCTCTCCATGAGAAATAATTTATATCTGGGTGTTGGTACTAGCATCCACATATGAGGGACACCATTTGTCGTGTTGTTTTTCTGGGACTGTGTTACTTCACTTAACAATAATGTCTTCCAGCTCCATCCAATTTACCTGAAAATTCATGATGTTGTCCCTCTTTACGGCTGCATAGTATTCCATTGTAATACATGTACCACATTTTCTATCCCACTCGTCAGTTGAAGGGCACCTGGGCTGGTTCAGCTTTTTGCTATTTGTGAAACAGAGCTGCAATAAACATAGTTGTGCATGTATCTTTGGCAGTAAGTTGTGTCTTGTGGGTATATACCCAGGATGGTATGACTGGGTCAAGGTGGAGGCTCATTTTGAGTCTTTAAGGGTTCTCCACACTGCTTTCCATAGTGGCTGTACAAGTTTACATTCCCACCAGCAATGGATGAGTGTTCCCCTTTCCCCACAACCTCTCCAGCACTTGGTATCATTCATGTTCCTGCCACCCTATAGTCATGTATAATACAACTATCTTCTGGAGACTCATACGGCAAAAAAAAAAGGGGGGGGGGGATACAGAAAGACATGAACCTTTTCAACAAACCCCTGCAATTCAAATCTTAAACTAACTATGGGAAAAGATTTGTTTGTTCCAACAGGACAAAACGTCACCAACTTAACGGTGAAGAAAGAAAAGATACAGGTTTGCATTGAGTAGGATGTACCAAAAAGTGGCAACGAAAAGGCTGACCCGTCTGAACATTCAAAGGAAGAAAAGCCTCAGATTGCCATAAACATCGAACCCCTCGTGGGATCCTACTGTAACAACTGTTATAAGAGTCCTAATGAAACTTACCTTCTAGGTGCCCACAAAGGTTCTGATATGAGAGACTTCCTTGCCTTCCCACCATAGAACAAGGAGAAATATGACTGATGAGGTCGCTCCCCAACTGTAAATTGGAGACAACATTGTAGAGGTAATCTCATAAACCGTAAAACGCTTTCTTTAATTGACTACTAGACATGGGAATGTGGAAGGGATCTCTCCTGTTCAGAACCAAATAAAATACAAAGCCTAGGCTATGCACCAGGAAAATATATTAATACAGGAGCTACTAGACAGTCCAGCATGATTGTTCTACCAGGTGGATGTTGCCAGGGGATCCAAGCCCCACAAAAGGTAAAGGGCTCCTTGCCTCTAATTGGGATACCTACAGGAGGAAGGCAATAAGACCCTGCTGCTGAAGACCTGACTTAACATGGGAGGGATGTATTGAGACCACACATGCAAGTGTACAGATGGCCTCTGGAATGCCAGAGAGTGTTACCAAAGGCCACTAAACCAATAAAGCAAATATGGGTCCTCCCTGAGTCAAGCAAGACTCCACCGTCAGCACCAGCTACACTCAACCTGCCTGGAAATACTGTGCAGCAGGGCAGCCATGTCCTGTTATATCCCAAATCTAATTGGCTATGCTCTCTCCCTGGAGAATAACCCATGCTGATGCCACAAGCTTACATCCCTAACATGTTAGATGTTTATAAGCCACAGTAAGACCCTGTCATATTTAACAGGGGGAAAATTGTAATTCATGGATTAACATATCCAAACAGTGTCTATGCTAAAGTAACCTACCATAACTATTGGTGTGTTTAAATACTATATATCTAATTGCTTGTTCTTCATTAGTAGGATCGAAAGGTTATTCCTGGACAAACTGTCAGCCCATGAAGGGAACAGCCAGAATTGACAGAAGTCCAAGTCAACAGCTCCAGAGAAGAGTGGACTGTTTTACCTCTCATCCACCTGTGCCCCTTTTCTAAGCCTAGGGAACAACCTGCGGAAGAGGGGCTGGTAGAATGTAAGGGCTGCGATTGGGGTGAATGGTGAAACTACAACAATGTAGTCTGGAAACATCATTTGATCAACTTGATTGAACAAACAACCTGTCACCCCCCACTGGATGGTGGGGGCTGTAGGTGTTTGGGCACAACACCTGCAAATAGGTTTTTGCATGAAGGATGCTTGTACTCATGGATTATCACTTATAGCTAAAAATGAAAAAAAAAACTGAGAGAAAGATGCAGGACAGTTATGGCGGAATGCATGATCTGGGATAGGGTGGGGGTGGGGGGGAGGGAAAGGGAAATAAGCCTGAACTGAATTGGAAAAAATGTATGAAATGCACAAAGCATCAATAAAAATTAATTAAAAAAAAAAAAAAAAGAAACATCATTTGTGTCATCTAATTCAAAATCCTTCATCAGCCTGTAAGAATGGGAATAAGTTCACGTGCTCATTACTTGCTTAGGCATTTTTATTAATAATATCCCCTCTACTATAGCTTGACAGTCTAACAAACATAATGTCGATTTTTCCAATAAGTTAAGAATTATTTTCAAAGGAAGGTATCATTTAATGAAAAAGCAAAATTTTGGGAGCTGTTGCAAAGCAGAAATTAAAGCAAAGAACTTTCTAGAGTTGGTCATATAGTTGGTCACAGACCTTGCCCCTTGCCCTACACCAAGGCAGGTCATTGTGAAGGTTTAGCCTTGGGTTTTAATATCTACCATAAAGACATCATCCAGGGGAAAAAACTAGCCTGAAGGGGATTTCAATAAGACTGCTCAGCCATAACACCTTTTAAAGTTTCCAAACATCTTTTAGGCTATCTGTCCATGAGCAGTGAAAGTGCTTACCACATGTTTTAAATAAAAAAGACTGAAGTAAACAGTTTTCTTTCACCATTTTCTCTTTTTTAAGCCCTTCAACTAATATAGTTAAAAATAAGTTATGTTTTATTCCATTGCATATTTGAAAACAGTTATTATTAACAATAACAGAACAGTGGTGTTTTTTTTTATTTGCTAGCCTGTATAATAGGGCATGTGAGTACCTGTTATCAAGTAACTACATTTAAATTCATTTTCTATTGTATATGTATATATGAAAGAAGCTTCTACAGGTTTCCGTATGGCTTTTTCTTTTTCTTTTTTTTAAATTTTAAGTTGAACTTTAGAGTACACACAGCATCAAAGTAACATAAGTTAAACTTGTGATACCAAAAAAAGCATTAAGATACAGTGATGCTTTAACATGGAAATTCCATTTTTTCTCCAACTTATATTACGTATATATACATAAATTTATACATATAAATATATATACATACATATTACTTGAGTTGGAGGATTTTCTTTCTTTTTTCTTTTTTTTTTCTTTTTATTTTTCTATTCTTTATTTATTGGTGTTTTGTGTATTTTATACATCATTTTTCAATTCAGTTCAGGCATATTCCCCTTTCCCTTCCCCCAACCCCATCCCACCCGACCCCAGATCATGCATTCTGCCATACCTGTCCTGCATCTTTTTCTCAGTCTTTTTTATGCTTAGGAATTCACATTTTCCTCCATTAATTTTATATTACTCTAAAATATGAATACATACTCTCCACCCATACACAGTAATTATAGTCTGAAAATAATTGGTGGATGGATTCTAGAGCCCGTTGAGAGATTCATATTATAACAACATAGCTCCTTTCAGAAAAACAAAAATATAACGTTAATGTCGTTCAGCTTGCCTTTCATCTGGGGCATTTGGTGTTAGCATCCACAAATGAGGGAAACCATTCTCTGTTTTTCTTTCTGGGACTGTGTTACTTCACTCAACATAATGGCTTCGAACTCCATCCATTTACCTGCAAATTTCATAACGCCATCTTTATTTACTGCTGAATAGTACTCCACTGTGTAGATGTACCACATTTTTGTCATCCACTTGTCTGTCGAGGGCCATTTGGGTTGGTTCCAGCTCTTCGCTATTGTGAAGAGAGCTGTAATAAACATGGCTGTCGATGTATCTTTGCTGTAGGATGAGTTTTTGGGGTATATATTCAGGAGTGGTATGGCTGGGTCAGGTGGTAAGCTCATTCTGAGTCTTTTAAGGGTTCTTCACACTGCTTTCCATAGTGGTTGTACAAGTTTACATTCCCACCAGCAGTGGATGAGTGTGCCCCTTTCCCCACAACCCCTCCAGCATCTGTTGTCTTTAGTTTTCTTGATCTTAGCTAGCCATACTTGAGTGAGATGGTATGTCATGTTTTCCCCAAGGAAGTGTGTATTAGTCAGTTTTCTGTTGTTGTGATAAAGCACCACGACCAAGAAACTTATAAAAGGAAGAGTTTATTTGAGCTTATGATTGGCGGTTCCAGGGAATTAGAGTCTATTGTGGCGGGAGGCATGGCGGCTGGATCTGGAGTGGCAGGCCGAGGGTCACATCTCGCGAAGAGCACAGGAAACAGAGAGGGCAACTGTAGACCACAGAGGCTTGTTAAAACTCACTAAGCCTGACCCCAGTGATACACTTCCCCCAGCATGGCCACACCTTCTAAGACCTCCAAAAACAGCGCCACCAACTGGAGATAAATGTCTGAATACTTACAGCCTATGGGGGACACGCATGCAAACCACCACAAAGTGCTTAAGCCTATAGATTCTTGCATTTCTCAACTCTCACTGAAGAAGTTTTATCTTGCAGGAGATGGTGATTCATACAAAAACATATGACTAGTCAATGTGCAGAGAATAAGAGACTGCAGAATGTTTTATTCCAGATAGAACACCTATAATCACACCTTTCCTCCAGAGTATCAGAGATTATTGTGGACAAGGGAGCAGAGAGGGACATTGTGAGAGCCAGAGTTTGCAGATGCATTAAGGAGACCTCCTTGTATTAATGAAACTATTGTTTGTATACCACGGGGTACTTGAAAATAAAGTATTAGAACTGTTTGAAATGCAGAGAAAAACAATAACAAAACACTGTAAACTTATGTCACATATGGATTTGTTTCTTCTTAATGGGTTCCAGGGCAGGCAGTTGTCTAGCAGTCATTTCAAAGTTTGCAAGTCAACTGGTTTCTGTCCTGCATCTTAACAGTCCCCCAAATAAGGCAGTGAACATTCACACTGACTGAGACTCCGATAATCCTCTGCCATGATTACAATCTTCCAGGATGGAACTAACACAGAGTCACTAAGCACTGAAGTCTCATGCAAACACATTGTAAACTGGGCAATGTAGTCATTATCTCCTAAGTCTCATAACTGACTAAGGCTAAGGGGTAAAGTTATTTCAAATTAAGGAAATATTATGTACAGGAAAAAAATGCAGCAGACCTTGGCCACAGAACCCTAGTCAAATTCTGACTAAATCAAAATAATTTTGGAAGACTTTTTTTCCTTGTGGTCATCCACCCCTTCTGGCCCTTACAATCTTTCCACCTATTTTTTTTTTTCACAATGATCCCTGAGCCTTAAGAGGAATAGCTTTGATATAGTGAAGTAACACAAACTCAGAAATAAAGCAACATATGTTCTCCCTCATTTGTGGATCTTAGCTCCAAACCCCTAAATGTGAGTATATACCCTGATGTAACTGCTGTATCCAGGAAAACAGGAAGGATCCATGAGGAAAAAGACAATAAGGAGCTCTCTCCAGAGGGGCAGAAGACAGGTGTTATTAAATGAGAAATGGGAAAACCTGGGGTACTTTCTCTGGGGAGAAAGTAGTTAAGTTTACACAAGGGGAGTGAAAGGAGAGAGAAATGTTTAGATTTTATTAAATCAGAGGAAAAAATATTAGTTCAAAGTCCCATGAAAAATATACATACAATAAGCATACAAGTGAATATGTATAGTTAAAGAGTACATAACAAAACCCACAGTGTCATGCAGGAGAAATATCCCTCCAAGTTGTTGGTCTGGATAATCCAAGAGATTTCCAAAATAACACAGGCTATCGCCATAGCCTTTGACTGCCTCTCAGAATTTGAAGGCAAGACCCTATTGCTGAAGACAGGCCATACTTCAGACACAGGACTTGGAGAAATCAAGATGAAACTGACCTGAAGGCCTCTTCCCTAAATACTTGGTCTCATACTATTAGAGGATACTATACAAGATAAAAAGGGAGAAAACCAGTCAAAGATCCCACCCATTTATAAGTCTAGTCACCACAGCAATGACCAGCATAGCAAAATTTCTTTATTGGTACAGTAGTGGCACTTTTATCATGGGAGGAATCAACAGCTCTCTTAATTGTGTAAGGCCCACTCAGCGATAGGGAACTCATGTATGTTCTGAAAACATAGCTAAATACACATGATTGAAGACGTCATAGATTCTAGAGAAAAACTCATTTTTACCACATCCCCACAGCAACATAATTTCTTACTTTATTCTAAATATGCATCTTCATATTCACAGACAAGTGAACATTTTACTCCTCATCAAGTAAACTATTATAGTTCCAGAACTGGTCAAATGCAGAGACAAGCGTCTGTTAGATGCTTAAGCCTAAGTAACACATCTTCAATGCCATCTCTACATATAGAATGAATGAATGCATCCCTCACCTCTCACTAGAGAGGTTTCCTCATATAGCAGTTGGTGTTTAACACAAAAACCCACAATTGGCTAATGTGCAAAACATAGGATGCTGTAAAGTACTAACCCTAAAGGGACACCTATTTCAAACCATTGTTTGAAATGTGTATATAAATATATTATTCTTTTCAGCATAAAGTATTTGCATTAGTTTAGGGCTGGAGAGATGTCTTGGTGGTTAAGAGCACTGACTGCTCTTCCAAAGCACCTGGGTTCAATTCCCATCACCCACATGGCAGCTAACAACTGTCCATAACTCCAGTTCCAAGAGGATCCAGTGGCCTCTTCTGACCTCCATGGACATTGCACAATATGGGTGCACTTACATGCATGCAAGCAATACACTTATACACATAAAATAAAATAAAATAAAATAAATAGTAAAAATATTTGTTTTAAAACTCAAATGCCAAATGAAAATGGTTCTTTTACTCTTAATTCGTGAAATACGTTGGGAACTTTGAAAAATGTCAAAAGTTGAGTTTATAAAGAGCAAGGAGCGGGGCTGGAGAGATAGCCTAGCGGTTAAGAGCACCGACTGCTCTTGCAGAGGACCTGGGTTCAATCCCCAGCACCCACATGGCAGCTAAGAACCGCCTGTAACTCCAATTCCAGGAGAACTCCAGTTCCAGGGGAATCTGAGATCCTCTTCTGACCTCCGCGGCATTGCACGACACGGGTGCACAAACCTTCATGCAGACAGTACACTCATACACATACAAAAAATAAATAAAATTTAAAAAAAAGAGCAAGGAGCAGAGAAATCCAGCTGTTTGGGTTGCAAAGGCAATTTTTCAGAGACCAACTTTAAGTTTCCATGTGTTTATTCAAAAATCTTGAGTTACTTTAAACATTTCATTTTCATTCTGCAAATATCAAAACAAATTTTTTATAAACTTCCAATTCTGGATTCTAAGCATTCTTTTTTTTAACTTAGGTCTTTTGAAGAGAAGGTCTCCCTGTAGCTCCAGCTGGACTTGAACTCACTACAAAGCCTAGGTGTCATATTGCTTTGATGTCATAGTGATCCACCTGCCTCTACCTCCATAGTATCAGTTTTAAAGCATGCACCACCAGGACTGGCGCTAAAGCATTTTTTAATATACTTTTTCCTCATAAATAAGCAGTTTTCCTTCCCATTCAACTATTTTGAATAGTTTCTTTTAAATTTCAAAAGCTGTTGCTCTGGGTAAACAAAAGCAAAGTATATTCATCCCATTCCCAATTTTCTTGGGATGTTTCAAGAATATACAAATGAAAGCAAGGGTGTGAGCACAAGTGTTTTATTAAGTACAACATTAGTACCACTTCCACAATCCTTTAGTATTATTTGTTTTAACAAAAAGATTTGTCATTAGAATAATTTCTTGGAAAAATAGTCCTTAGTGAAATATTCTATGTGGGTAGTGAGTTGTGAGTACGTATGTTAGTAGATGCCTGAAAGGATGAGAAAAAAAATCTTTTAATGGGATTTTTCAATGCTTACAATTTATTTTACTCTTGAAATTTCCATTAAATTCTCAAACACAGTAAGTTATCTAACCCACAATAAAAGCTTCAAACTGAGAATCTTTTAAAAGATAAAGAATGAACCACCATCTGAATAATTCTAGAAATACAGAGTAATCTTGATTATGTGACACATGTGATGTAGAATGGGTGCTTATGCAGCAGTTAATTTAATTCCAAAACAAAACATGAAGTAGAATGTATGCTATGCAGGAGAGAGTTGCTGGGATGTCTCACTTACTCAGAATTACCCTAACTTCCTCCCTCATGATGTGAAGGACCCAAATAAAAATCTAAGGAAAGAAACCTCTGGCTTTGTCAGACAGTCACTGGACTGATGCTGCCCCACAGAGCAACATGGTAGCTAATGGTTTTCTTTAATCCTGACTCTTTAAGAAAAAAACAATTTAAAGCAAACTCTAGTGGTGCTGTAGTGGCACTTCTATCCTGGGGGCAATCAAAGGTTACCATTTGGACTTACACCCACCCACACACACACACACACACACACACACACACTCATTGTGAAGGAACTCGTGTGTGGCACTGTAAACAGCCAAATACACATTTCTGGAGAGGTCACAGATATTATAGAAAACCCTATGTCTGTTGTATCCTTAGACATAATTTCTTACTCTACATTAAATATGGATCCTTATATTTACAGACAAATATGCTGCTCACCACTCATCAAACCTTCTTTTGCAAGAGACAGAAATTGTTACAGTGTTCCATAACTAGTGACACACAGAGAATCGGTTGGTCTTTGAGATGCACAACCCTAAGTGACACATCTACAATGGAACCTCTGTAGCTCAAGGGGTAGTGAGAATACTAATGCATCTCTTAACTCTCGTCAGCAAAGCTTCCTCATCCAACAAAGAGATGAACAAAACAGAGTCAGAAGTGGCCAAAGTAGAGAATAAGACACTAAAAAGTGTGTGTCTCTGGACAAGACTCCTATATTAAGCTGTACCCACCTGAGTCTCAAGGACCATTGCAGAAGATAGGTAGAGTCAGGGAAGGAGGTGCAAGTCCATAAGTAAACAGAACTTTGCATGCTCATGGGACCTTGTCATATGAACTTACATCAATGGTCCAGCATGTACAAGACCCATGCAAGTTCAATCGGACTAAAATCAACATAGAACTGGGGAAATGGGCAAGAGTCCACAACTTTGGTGTGGGTGGAGGAGAGTTGATCTTTAAGGGAGTGATGCTAGACAGGTAAGCAGGCTCCAGCAGAACTCACACCAACCAACATCTAGATGTACAGGCTTGACACAATAGGCCTTGCCATGTATGACAAAATGCATGAAGCCCTGTGGGTGGACTATGTGGGGTGCAAATAGGGTAGAGGGGACTAAGTATGATTACGGCATATTGGATGAAGTCCACAAAAATTCAATAAAATATATTTAAAAAGAAAATAGCTACATAAACTCTGTCAGCTATGATTCAGGACCTGTTTTTGTTCATTTCTATTTTCTTTTTTAAAAGACAGATTCTCAGTAGGCTGCCTAGCATCCTTTCAAGCCACTAATCTGAGGAATCTTTCTGCCTAAGATCCCAAGTAGGTGGGACTATAAGCCAGTACTGTCTCAAATGGTCCAGATCCTATAAAATAGGATATGAATAATTTGTCAACAAAACTTCACTTGTGTGAGAATAAGTGGATATATCTGTCCCTCCATTCCCTCCTTTCAAACAAGGCTAATTTCATCTCTTCTTTTGTTGACTCCCTAACTGGTCCCCTCAAGCCTCTAGCATATATCTCACCTAATTTGCTGGAGAGCATTAAAATCAACTCAGAGATTTCAGTGTCCTCTAGAGGAACAATATCTTATCCCTGTTCCCCTAGCCACTGCTTGGAATTTCATTTCTATACAAAGAACAGTTTTCTTATGAAAATAAATATCCATCAGAAGAAAACAATTGTCCAGGACACTCTGTGGCCCAACATTATTGCTGTTGCATCAACAGGCTATGTAAACCTCAGTGCCCTAGGCCTCAGTGGTCATAATTATTCTGCTTCCTGGTCATTGTGTGGGGACCATCTCTTAATTAGGTCTAAATTAAGCACTCTGTTTCCCTAGTGACCCATAGATGAGGATCAAGGATATTTTATATATAAACCCATATGAACTTTAACATTTAGATCTGCCCTTGACACACTCTTCCTTTCTCCTTGGATCTCTAGTCTCTTATAGAAATAGATGTTTAACTTATACTTGTTAAAGTTTTAAAGCTTGTTTATCTACCTCATGTTATATGAATGATGTGAATACTGTTACTATACCACACATACCAGCAACACTTTCAGAGGTGTGTAAGCCACTTAACGGTTTGCTTGGGTTTGCTTGGTAGTTCAATCATTCAACAATTTTCTTGGTAATCCAATGTCTCTACGCAATGCAAAGTGAGCTATTTTACATTTTATGGTAATATTTTAAGTTAATGTTTAATTTTAACATGTGCTTACCCAAATATATGATGCTATAAAGTATATGTTTCTGTATAATAAACATTAAGATAGATTAAAAATGTCAGTTCCAGGCTATATTATAGTTGGATTTAAGCTATTTAAGCAAATTGTGATTTACTGATAAGTGACTTATATTCACAACATTCTCCCTATTATATCAGTTGTGGGTTGTTATGAAGTTTAGGAAGGCAGATTTCAGATGAATGTCACCAGATATCCCGGGAGGAATGCTGTTAAACCTCAGGCATGGAACAACACCAGAACTTGTGTATCTGATATTAAGTGTAATACTTCAAAGGTCTGTCAAACTGAGGTCATGATGAAAAGAGAGGCTCACTTTAAAGAGTCTCACAAGGAACTTGGAGGGAGCAGTTTAAACTTTCTGATCCTAACTGTTTTAGATACAGGACTATGCACAATTGTCAATTTGATAACACTGGATGAATACATTTTACTTTATTTAAGATGTCAATACAGAACGTAAAAATGAAGAGAACTATCCATATAGAATGCAAAAAGGTATACATCATATATTTAATATGGTCAAATTGTTTCTTAGCCTTTGCTATACAAACTTTGGAACACTGAACACTTATTTGGTCAACTTTATTGTACATACGAGCCCCCCCCCCCAGCTGGATGGTGGGACCCTTGGGCTGTGTGGGTTTGGGCACAACTGCTTGAAAATTGGTTTTACATAAAGGATGCTTGTACTCATAAATTATTACTTATTGTTAAAAAATGAAAAAAATAATGAAGTTTAAAAAAAGAAGTTCTGATATGGTAATACTTGAATGTACAAAAACCATGTTATAATTGAAGAGTGTAGATCATATCCTCTAAAGGAGGGAGAACTTTATTTTTGAGTGGTGGTGAATTATAAATATTCTCTAAAAATGTAAACAAACACCTTTATATATTTCATAGAATTAGGAAAACGTTTATATGTATGATATATAATGTTATTTTGTCTTTTTGACAGGGAGTCCCTGTAGCTCCAACTGGCCTGGAACTCTCTATGTAGACCAGGCTGGCCTCAATCTCACCTGCCTCTGCCTCTGCCCCTGAGTGCTGGGATTAAAGGTTTATATCATAAAATTATGTGTTTCTCTCATTAGGACAAACTTCTGTGATGAATATATGGCTATAATATACACTCAACAGCAATTTGTTCTTTTTTTAGTTACTTATCATGATTTGTATTAATAATCATATTAAAATAATTGGAAATATAATATATTAATGACTAAAATATTTGCTTCACTAATACAACACTATTATTTCCAAAATTAATCCCCTCCAACCTTGCCAGTCACCTTCCCAACTTATTTTACAGGAAGTATTTAATCAAAACGTTGTCCATCTTTATAAAGCAACCATCTAATTAAGTATATACAAATTAAAGTCTGTACTCCTCAATCCCTAGCAGGCAAGTCATTATAGATTCATTATTATAGTTTCTTGAAATTAGAAATGATTTGCATCATAAAACCAACACCCAAGTTTCTGAAGTGTGAAGAAGTGCTACCTTGATTTCAGAAAATTATAACTGGATTGAAGCTACATTTTAGTTAGATAGGGCTTATTGGCTTATATTTTTAAATTCTTCTATAACAACTTTTTCCTTCAGTCTATCACAATGTTAGAATAGTTTTGAGCCTGATGTCATAGGAAAGGTTTAAATTCTGTCAATCATTTGGCAATCAGATTGGCACTGCTTTGAAAAGCTTTAACAGAAAAGTCATAAATCAAGAGAAATACTGGAGGAAGATGCCCTTATAGAATTACCTATGGAAAGATAAATTGTCTAAGGCAAGAGAGATGAGAGATTTGTTTTCCGTTAGTGTGTTTTTTAAATAAACAAAGATATACTCAGCCTATTTTTTTTTCTTTCCAGCTCAAACTGGAAAGCAGCTCATTCCTACCAAACTATTCAAACTGGAGTAATATATCGACAAATAGATCTTAGTGACAAGAATTTCAAATGTTTTTAAATGTTTCCAATGTATATGAGAATTTCTTGCTTTTACTACAGCCCTTCTGACCCTAACTGCTCATCCAGCTGATTGGAGAACTGAGTTTTGCATTATACCTTAATCTCAGCTCTGCTTTTCCTTTACAAATGTGTCTTCCAATCAGAGTAAATCTCAAAGTAAGAAGAGTTATCAGAACCTAATAAAAATGCAGCTGTAGTGACTGGATTATTTTGGACTGGTATTCGTTCTGCAAACACGTTTCCCAACCTTCTGGACTGTTCCTCAGTACTTTATGCTATATATTTTGAATATCTCCTCATAATTTATTTCTTTTCAATAAGGAAGACAGCATAAGAATTTCTACCATTAAGGTTAATCATAATAACTTATACAATATATGATGAGATGTGATTGCAAATTTTACTGCCTTCTGAGTGCCAGGGTCTCTTCTGGGCAATGAATAAAACAGAGAACAAGACATATGGCACAGCCTGCTTTTCTTCTGACCTCTGAAATGGTTGGCTGATTTTACCCCTTCTCTTCTTTTATTTTTCCACATAAGACAGTTAGATAAAGTTTACTTTGATATTAAGGGTAAGACTAAATCACAAAAAACTTCCTTTCAGATACTTTGATATCGCCTTCTCAGAAAACACTCTACCACAATTATAAGAGATGGCTGTTTATTTATATTGTAAGCCAAATAAAGTATCTCACTTAAACTTAGGATCTACATTATAACAAAGACATTGTTTCTTATTGTAATAAGATATGATATAATCTTTTTTATAGCTTCAGGCTTGTTTTCTTTTTTTATTTTATTTATATTTTATGTGTATGAGTGTACCGTCTGCATGCAGGTTTGTGCACCTGTGTCGTGCAATGCCTCGGAGATCAGAAGAGGGCCTTGGATTCCCCTGGAACTGGAGTCAAAGATGGTTCTCAGCCGCCATGTGGGTGCTGGGGATCGAACCCGGGTCCTCTGCAAGAGCAGTCAGTGCTCTTAACTGCTAGGCCATCTCTCCAGCCCCAAGATATGATATAATCTTAACTTGAAGGAAGATGGTGACTGTGAGAGGAAGGTCTAGACTGAGATCACAGAGCCACTACACCTACAATCATCTTGGGTATTTTCTCAGCAAGATAGAGGTAATTCTCTACCTACTTAAATGTGTGTACAGTGTGTTGGGGGGGTGTGCATGTGTTAACCCGTGTTTTAAGTATATTTTGTGTTCAACCTAATTCCTAGGTCAAATTGCTGGATTATTTAATTCATTCAACTGAACATTTCACAGCTATTTGTCATATAGTATCTATGATGGTTAGTGTTAATTATAAAATTGACAGAATATGCAAGCACCTACCTCCAGGAACATCTATGAAGGATTATTTAGATTCTAGGCATGTCTGAGAGGGATTATAACAATTACGCTAATGAAGGTGAGAAAATTCACACTGAAATTGAGCACCACCATTCCTTAGGCAGGGATTCTGGACAGCATTAAGTGGAGAACAGTCATTTTTGTAAAGGAATATAATCAGAGCAATAACAAAACTAAGACAGTCTAATTTTTCCACTAGAAATCAGTTCTTTTGGCCAGCTTTCCATACCAGGAGTTTCAACCTCTTTCCCTGGCTATTGAAGAGACAAGATATAAGGCAGGAAACCACACCCCTCCAGAGTAGAAGGAGTCACCCAACCACACTCAGGGGCCAAGGGAGCAAACCTCGTCCCCTGCTCCCATTGTGGTGTAGACCATCCAGTAAGCTGATGGAGCTGTGGTGCAGAGGATTCAGTGGGTGCATTATTAGCGATTCTAGGCTGCACAGCCAACGTGGAGGAACTGAGGGGGAGAAAGCACAGTGAATAACCAACCAGTCCTCCATATTACCATTTGAGATTAGCAACAAAATCCAAACAGAAAAACAAAGCCACATGCCAAAGTCATAGCAAAAAACAGAAAACCATGGGGAAAGCTCATAATAAATCCACACCAAACACTACAAGTCCTATAGAAGATCTCTAAAATGAGATCTCCCTGGAAGGAAACCAAGACAGGGACCTTAGAAGAACAATCATAGTCATATTCAAAGAAATCAAAGAATATAAAGGACAAATCAGAGAACTAAGGGGAGAGAATTAAAAAAAAAAAAAACCTCAGAAAGGAACTAGAAGGAAAGAATGATAAACTCCAGAAAGAATTAGAGGGAGAGAAAGACAAACTCCAGAAAGAAACGGAGACACCAAAAAATCCCAGGTTGAAATGAAAAAGAAACTGACCAGTGAAGCAAGGAGCTACAAGTAGATAATGACAAGCTCTGAAAGGAAGTGGAAATACTAAAGAAAACACATGAAGAAATGAAAAAAGAAATTGAACACTCATCCAATCAACAGGAAAGGATGGTAGAAAGCCTCCAAAGCAGAATAGATGAAGCAGAAAAAAGTATATCAGACCTGCAGGATAACAGGGAAGAACTAAAATGCTCAAGTAAAGATTATGAAAATTTTTAAAAAAGGAAAACACAAGAGTGGAACAACGAGGAAATGTGGGACATTATGAAAAGACCAAACCTCCACACCATAGGGATAGAGGAAAGAGAAGAATCCCAAGACAACAGTATTGATCAGATATTCAACAGAGTAATAGAAGAAAATTTCAGAGACTTGAGTGCACAGAGCTTAGATCAGGGTTTTCCCAGGACCACCTGAAGCACAGAGTAAGCATATCCCCCCACCCCCGCCAACTGGAGTTGCCAAGGGAGTGTCCAAGTGGATTCTTTGGAGAACCTTCAGAACAGAAAGGGAAGAGTGAGTTAGACTTCCAATAGAAAGCCTAAAACTTAGAAAGTCAACACTCCATAAGCAAGGAGAAAAACAGATCAAACAAACAACTAAGGCATCTGAAATAGGTAAGCAAAGCAAGCCTTCAACACAGTGAAGAGGCATTTGGGATTCGCATTGGAATACAGGCAAAGAGAAACCCACATGCCAGGGACATGATGAAGGGACAACATGGGAAAGGGGCAAGATAATTCCACACCAAGATCTACCAACCCTGTGGGAGATTCCTACAGTAGGAACCCCCTGAAGATGGCCCAGGACACAGATCTTGAAGGAAAAATTGCAGAAATATTCAACGAAATCAAAGAACATAAAGAACAAGTCAGAGAACTAAGGAGAAGATGAAAAATCCAAGAAAGACCTAGAGGAAGTGGGAACACTGAGAAAGGAAACCAACCAGAGAAGCAAGGAGCTACAGAAAGAGATTGAGAAGCTCCTAAAGGAAGTGGAATTACTAAAGAAATCACAAGATGAAATGAAAAAGGAAATCAAACATTCATCCAATCAAGAGGAAAGGAAGGGAAAAAGTCTCAGAAGTAGAATGGAAGAAGTAGAACAAAGAATATCAGACCTGGAAGATAACACAGAACAACTATAAACCTCAAGTCAAGGTTATGAAAAATTTAAAAATACACAGAAGTGGAACAACCAGGAATTGTGAGACAATATAAAAAGATCAAACCTCCGCATCATAGGGATAGAGGAAGGAGAAGAATCCCAATAGAATGGTATTGATCAGATCTTCAACAGAATAATAGATGAAAATTTCCCCAAACTAAAAAGAGACATACCAATACAAATACGAGAAGCACATAGAACTCCAAACAGACAAGACCAGAAAAGAAACTCTCCACGTCATATCATAGTTAAAATGCTAGATGGCCAAAACAAAGACAAAATTCTGAAAGCCACAAGAGAAAAACAACAAGTGACCTATAAGGGGAAAACTATCAGAATTACAACTGACTTCTCAGTGCAAAATATGAAAGCAAGAAAAACCTGGAGCAAAGCATTCCCAGTGTTAAAGGACAATAGATGCCAACCCAGGTTACTATACCCACCAAAAATGTCGATTATAGTTGAAGGAGACAGAAAAATCTTCCATGACATAAACAAGATGAAAGAACACATGTCCAGAAAACCAAACCTTCAGAGAATACTTGAAGCAATTCAAAGAACAGAAGAAAGGAGCAGTTATCCCCAGGCACCTAGAAAGAGAAATTAATAAAAGTATAACTGAAGAAGTAGAAACCTAGACCAAAAATGCAAATGGATAATAAGGTGAAAGGAAGGAACACACATATTTCAGTTATAACCTTAAATATTAAAGGAATAAATTCCATAATAAAAAAGACAGAATAGGAGATTGGATTAGGAAACAGAACCCATCAATATGCTGTCTACAGGAAATGCATCTTAACTTCAAAGATAGGCACCACCTTAAAGTGAAAGGATGGAAAAAAATTCCAATAAAATGGTACCAAGAAGAAAGCAAGTGTAGCTATTTTAATATCAGACAAAATAGACTTCAAAGTAAAAGAAATCAGAAGAGACAAAGAAGGATATTTCATTTTTATCAAAGGAACAATTGACCATGTAGATTTCACAATCATGAATACATATGCACCAAACTCTGGTGCACCAAACTTTATAGAGACAATTCTCCAGGACCTCAAAACACAGATTAACCCCAGTACACTCATAGTAGGGGACTTCAATACCCCTCTGATCCCTTTGGACAGGTCAACCGGCCAAAGAACAAACAGAGAGACATCTGAACTGAATGATGTTACATCAAACGGATCTCACAGACATCTACTGAATATTCCACCTTAATACCAGGAGAATACACTTTCTACTCAGCACCCCAAGGAACATTCTCCAAAATCAACCACATACTGGGACACAGAAGAAACCTCCACAAATACAAAAAGATTGAAATAATTTCATGTATTCTATCAGACCACAGCACAATAAAGCTCAATATCAACACCGGGATAAGCCCTACTATCTACAAGAACTCATGGAGACTAAAGGACACTCTTCTGCATAATGAATGGGTCAAGGAAGAGATAAAGAAAGAAATAAAAGCACTCCTGGAACTGAAGGACAATGATAATACAGCACAACAAAACCTATGGGATGTTTTAAAAGCAATCCTAAGAGGTAAGTTTATAGCCCTGGGCACCTACACTAGAAAAACAGAAAGAGCACAAGTGAACAATCTAACATTGCAGAGAAAAACACTTGAGAGACAACAACAAATTAACCCTAAATGCAACAGAAAGGAAGAAATAACAAAAATCAGAACAGAAATCAATGAAATAGAAACAAAGAAAACAATAAAAAAATCAATGAATCCAAAAGTTGGTTCTTTGAGAGAATAAACAAGATAGACAGACCTCTAGCCCAGTTAAGCAAAAGAAAGAAAGAACAACACCAAATCTGGAATTCATGATGAAAGGGGAAATATCACAACAGACAATGAAAAGATCCAGACAATCATATGGGAATACTTCAAAAACCTATACTCTACCAAGTTTGAAAACCTAGGAGAAATGGATGAATATTTGAAATCCTGGGAACCACTAAAGCTTAACCAAGAAGAGATTGACAGTTTAAACAGACCCATAATATATGAAGAAATTGAAGATGTAATAAGAAACCTCCCGACTTAAAAAAGCCCAGGCCCAGATGGTTTCATGGCAGAATTCTATAAAACATTTCAAAAAGACTTACAACCATTATTACTCAAATCGTTTAGAAGGATACAAACAGAGGGAATTTTCCCAAATTCCTTCTATGAAGCCAATCACTCTAATACCAAAACCAGGCAAAGAAACAACCAAAAAGAGAACTATCAACCCATCTCATTAATGAACACAGATGCAAAAATTCTCAACAAAATACTTGCAAACCACATACAGACCCACACCAAGAAGATCATCCATCATTGCCAAGTTGGATTCATACCAGAGATGCAGGGATGGTTCAACATATGAAAGTCAATAAATATCATAAAACACAAGACAAAAACCACACAATCATCTCAATTGATGCAGAAAAAGCCTTTAACAAAATCCAGCATCCCTTCATGCTTAAAGTCCTAGAAGGAACTGGATTGGAGGGATCATTCCTCAATGTAATCAAAGCCATATACAGGAAACCCACAGCCAATGGGAAAACAGAAGCCATTCTCTTTAAACAGAAGCAAACTCAGAAAGTCTGCCCCCCTGTCACCACCCTTTCAATAGCTTGCTAGGGCAATAAGGCAAGAAAAGGAAATTAAAGGAGTTCTAATTGGAAAAGAGGAAGTCAAGCTATCCCTTTTTGCTGATGATATGATTGTCTACCTAAGGGATGCTAAGAACTCCACCAGAAAACTCCTAGAAATGATTAAGAGCTTCAGTAAAGTGGCAGGATACAAAATAAATCTAGAAAAATCAGTAGCCTTTCTTTACACCAACAACAAGCAACTGACGAAGGACTACAAGGAGAACTTCCCACTCACAATAGCCTCAAAAACAATAAAATACCTAGGAACAAACCTAACCAAAGACACCAAAGATCTCTACAAAAATTTTTAAACCCCTGAAGAAGGAAATTGAAGAAGACATCAGAAGATAGAAAAACCTCCCATGCTCATGAATTGAGAAAATTAATATAGTAAAAATATCCATTCTACCCAAACTCTTGTACAGATTTAATACAATTCCAATTAAAATCCCCAAGAGTTTCTTCACAGGCTTGGAATAAAATGTCCTTAATTTTATTTGGAAAAACAAAAGACCCCGAATAGCCAAAGCAACTCTGAGCAAAAAGAGCAATACAGGGGGGGAATCTCTATACCAGACTTCAAACTATACTACAAGGCTATCATCATAAAAACAGCTTGGTACTTGCACAAAAACAAACCTGTTGACCAATGGAACAAAACTGAAGTTCCAAACTTGAGCACATACAATTTCAGCTACTTCATATTTGACAATGGGACCAAGGAGACACAATGGAGAAAAGACAGCATCTTCCTAAGCAAGTGGTGTTGGCAAAACTGGATCAACACACATAGAAGAATAAAATTAGGGGCTGGAGAGATAGCCTACTGGTTAAGAGCACCGACTGCTCTTGCAGAGGAGCCGGGTTTGATCCCCAGCACCCACATGGCGGCTAAGAACCGTCTGTAACTCCAATTCCAGAAGAACTCCAGTTCCAGGGGAATCTGAGACCCTCTTCTGACCTCCGCGGCATTGCATGACACAGGTGCACAAACCTACATGCAGACAGTACCTTCATACACATAAAAAAAAATAAATAAAATGTAAAGAATAATATTTAAAATTTTTTTAAAAATAATGAAATTAAACCCCCACCTCTCGCCCTGTACAAAAGTCAACTCCAGTTGGATCAAAGACCTCAATGTGAAACCCAAAACTCTGAAGGTAATAGAAGAGAAAGTTGGCAGCAGACTATAAGACAGCAGTTGCACAAGAATTAAGGTTGACAATTGACAAATGGAGTCTCATTAATCTCAAAAGCTTCTGTACATCAAAAGAAACAAAGAAGGTGCACGACACGGGTGCACACACCTGCATGCAGACAGTACATTCATACACATACCGAAATAAAAAAATAAATTAAAAAAAAAAAAAGAAAGAAGTGAAGAGAAAACCACAGAGTGGAAGGAAGCCTTCACCGCAGATATATCTGACAAAGCATTGATTTCCAGAGTATATAAACTACTCAAAAAACAACGAAGAAAGAAAACAAATGACCCACTCAACAGATGGAGCAAAGAGCTGAACAGGGACTTCACAAGTGAGAAAATAAAGATGGCATGGCTGAGAAACATCTTTAAAAGTGTCCAACGTCGCTAATAATTAAGGAAATGCAAATTAAAACCACTTTCAGATATAATCTCACTCCAATAAGACTAGCTAGGATCAAGCAAACAAATGATACCAAGTGCTGGAGAGGTTGTGGGGAAAAGGGAACACTCATCCACTGCTGTTTCAAACAAAGGGGTGCAGAACAGGTGGACTGATCCAATGAAAGACTGTCTGGTCTGCAACCACAAAGACCCCACCAATCAGAGAAAGGGTCACTGCAGTGGAAATCCCCTAACTGGGTATAAAAGTGGGAGAGGATCCGACCTTGGGGCTGCTGCCTTCCAGTCCCATGGGAGTGTGCTCAGGCTGACATGTCGATCTGTCTCTGTCACTGTCTCTGTGTTGTATTCTGTACTTTTTCCTTGATGTAATGTTCTTTTATTAAAGCTTTTCCTCCAGTTTTTGGCCTCTCGAGAGATTCTTTGGTAGAGTGGCGTGTCTAACTCAACATACTGATATAACTAAAGGAAAAAGACAATACAACAAAACAAAACACATGGGAAACTTTAAAGGCAGTCCTAAAAGGGAAATTTTAGCCCTAAATGCCCACATTAAAAAAAAAAAAAACAGAAAGGGATCAAATAAAGAATCTAACACTGCAGCTAAAAATACTTGAGAGACAACAACAAATGAACCCAACAGACATGAAGAAATAACAAAAATCAGAGCAGAAATCAATGAAATATACACAAAGAAAACAATACAAAAAAATCAATGAATCCAAAAGCTGGTTCTTTGAAAAGATAAACAAGATAGACAGAAGCCTAGCCCAGTTAACCAAAAGAAATAAAGAGCAACTCCAAATCAATAGCATTCTTGATGAAAAGGAAAATATCACAACAGATCAAAACCCCATACTCTACTAAATTTGAAAACTTAAGAGAAATGGATGAATATCTGAAATCCTGTGAATCAATAAAGCTAAGCCAAGAAGAGATTGACAATTTAAACAGAGCCATAATATTTGAGGAACTTGAAGATGCAATAAAAACCTCCCAACCTAAAAAAAGCCCACGCCCAGATGGTTTCATGAAGAATTCTATAAAACATTTAAAGAGGTCTTACAATCATGACTACTCAAACCATTCAGAAAGTTACCGAGGGAAATCTCCCAAATTCCTTCTATGAATCTAGCATCACTCTAATACCAAAACCAGGCAAAGATGCAATAAAAAAAGAAAACTATAGACCCATCTCATTAATGAATGTAGATGGAAAATTTCTCAACAAAATACATGCAAATTGCATATAGACCATATCAAAAAGATCATCCATCATGGTGAAGTTGGATTTATACCAGAAGCACAGGGATGGTTCTACATACATAAATCAATAAATGTCATAAAACATATAAACGGACTGAAAGACAAAAATCACAATCATCTAAATTGATACAGAAAAAGCCTTTGACAAGATTCAGCATCCCTTCATGATTAAAGTTCTAGAGAGAATTGGACTGAAGGGAACATTCCTCAACATAATCAAAGCCATATACAACAAACCCACAGACAACATCATCCTAAATGGAAAAAAATTAGAACTATTATCCTTAGAGTTGGGAACAATGCAAGGCTGGCCCCTATGGCAACTCCTTTTCAATTCAGATCTTGAAAAGCTTGCTAGGTCAATAAGGCAAGAACGGGAAATTAAAGGAATACTATTTGAAAAAGAGGAAGTTAAAATATCCCTGTTTGCAGATAATATGATAATTTGCATGAGGGGTGCTAAACATTCCACCAGAAAACTCCTAGAAACAGTTAAGAGTTTCAGTACAGTGGCAGGATACAAAATTAACATAAAAAAATACTCATAGCCTTCTTTACACAAACAACAAGCAAATGTTAGAAGGAAAAGTATCCGGAGGCCTTCCAACTCACAAAGCCCAAACTTATATAAGTATTATATAGCTATATATATACTAATATATATTTGGAAAGAAACATAACAACAGACACCAAAGATTTCTACTAAATTTTTTTTTGTAATCCTGAAGAGAGAGATTGAGGATGACAACAAAAGATGGAAAAGCCTCTCATGCTCATGGATTGGAAAAATTAATATAGTAAAAATGTATATTCCACTAAAATTAATATACAGATTCAGTACAATCCCAATTAAAATCCCTATTAGTTACTTCACTGACTTGGAAAAAATCCTTAAATTCATATGGAAAAACAAAGACCCCAAATAGATAAAGCAACCTTAAGCAAAAAATGAAATATGGGGGTGGGTGGGAATCATCTTACCAGATTTCAAGCTATATAACAGGGATATAGTGATAAAGACAACCTGGTCCTGGCACAAACACAGACTTGTAGACAAATGGAACAAAATTGAAGATCCAAACTTGGGCTCATACAATTTCAGCTACCTCATATTCAACAAAGGAACCAAAAAAGCTCAATGGAGGAGAGATAGCATCTTCAGCAAATGGTGCTGGTAAAACTGGATCACCACTTGTAGAAGAACAAAATTAAACACCTACCTCTCACCCTGTACAAAATTCAACTCCAAGTAGATCAAAGTCCTCAACATGAAACCTGAAAATCTGAAGGTGATAGAAGAAAATGTTGGTAGCAACCTATAAGACATAGGTGTAGGAAAAGTCTTTCTAAATCAAACAACAGCTGCACAGGAAATAAGGTGAACAATTGACAACTGGGATCTCATTAAACTCAAAACCTTCTGTACAGCAAAAGAAACAATCAATGAAGTGAAGAGAAAACCCATAGAGTGGGAGGGAAACTTCATCAGTGATAACATCGGACAGAGCATTAAAGTCCAGAATATGTAAACTACTCAAAAAACAAACACATAAGAAAACAAATGATATACTCAAGAGATGGAGTAAAGAGCTGAACAGAGACTTCACAAGTGAGGAAATAAACATGGCTGAGAAACATCTTTTTATATAATGCTTTTATTGATGTTTTGTGTATTTCACACATCATTTCTCAGTTCAGTTTAGCCATATTCCCCTTTCACTTCCCCACACCTCACCCCACCCCAGATCAAGCAATCTTCCATAACTGTCCTGAATCTTTCTCTCATTCTTGTTTTTATGTTTAGGAATTCACATTTTCCTCCATTAATTTTATATTACTCTAAAATTCATATACATACTTTCCACTCATATACAGTAATTACAGATTCTGAAAGTAAGTGGTAGATCGATTCTAGAGCCTGTTAAGAGATTTACATTATAACAACAGAGTTGCTTTCATATAAACAGAAATATAACAATAATGTTGTTCAGCTTGCCTTTCATCTGGGGATTTGGTGTAAGCATCCACAAATGAGGGAGACCATTCAGCACTTCTTTTTCTGAGACTGTGTTACTTCACTTAGCATAATAGTTTCTAGTTCCATCCATTTACCTGCAAAGTTCATGATGTCATCTTTCTTTACCTCTGCATATAACTTCACTGTGTAGATGCACCACATTTTTGTCATCCACTTGTCAGTTGAGGAGAATTTGGATTGGTTCCAGCTTTTCACTATTGTGAAGAAGGCTGCCATAAACATGGATGTGTATGTATCTTTGTGGTAGGATGAGTCTTGTGTGTATATACCCAAGAGTAGTATGACTGGGTCAGGTGGTAGGCTCATTTTAAGTCTTTTAAGGGTTCTCCACACTGCTTTCCATAATGGTTGTACAAGTTTACATTCCCACCAGCAATAGATGAGTGTTCCCCTTTCCCCACAACTTCTCCAACACTTGGTATCATTTGTTTTCTTGATCCTGGCCAGTCTTATCAGAGTGAGATGATATCTTAAAGTGGTCTTAATTTGCATTTCCCTAATTATTAATGATGTTGAACACTTTTTAAGATGTTTCTCAGCCATGCCATCTTTAATTCCTCACTGGCAAAGTCTCTGTTCAGCTCTTTACTCCATCTTTTGAGTAGGTGATTTGTTTTCTTACTTCTTTATTTTTTGAGTAATCTATATATTCTTGATGTTAATGCTCTGTCAGATGATCACTGGTGAAGATTTTCTCCCACATTGTGGGTTTTCTCTTCACTTCCTTGATTGTTTCTTTTGCTGTACAGCAGCTTTTGAGGTTTATGAGGTCCCATTTGTTGACTGTTGACCTTATTCCAGTGCAGCTGCTGTCTGATTTAGAAAGACTTTTCCTACGCTTATGTGAAATAGGTTATTGCCAACTTTTTTTTCTATAACCTTCATGGATTCAGGTTTCATGTTGATATCTTTGATTCACTAGGAGTTGATTTTTGTACTGGGTGAGAGGTAGGGGTTTAATTTTTTTTCCTCTACGAATGGTGATCCAGTTTTGCCAGCACCATTTGCTGAAAATGCTATCCTTCCCCCATTGAGGATTTTTTGCCCCTTTGTCAAATATGAGGTGGCTGAAATTGTATGAGCTCAAGTTTGGATCTTTGGTTTTGTTCCATTGGTCAAGGGGTCTGTTTTTGTGCCAGTACCAGGTTGTTTTATTACTATGGCCCTGTAATATAGCTTGAAGTCTGGTTGTGCAATCTCCCTTGTATTGCATTTTTCACTCAGGATTAGCTTTAGTTATTCGAGGTCATTTTTTTCCACATGAATTTAAGGATTATTTTTTCCAAGTCTGTGAAGAAGCTCATGGGGATTTTGATTGGTATTGCATTGAATCTGTATATCGATTTAGGTAAAATGGACATTTTTAGTATATTAATTTTTCCAATCCATGATCATGGGAGATCTTTCCATCTTTTGATGTCATTTTCAATCTCCATCTTCAGGAGTTTAAAATTTTTGATCTTTGGTATCTTTGGTTAGCTTTGTTCCCAGGTGTTTTATTATTTTTGAGGCTACTCTGCACGGGAAGGTGTTCTTATATTCTTTCTCCACTTGTTTATTTATTTATTTATTTATTTATTTATTTATTTATTTATTTTGGTATTTTTGAGACAGGGTCTTCCTTTAGTCCCAGCTGGCCTGGAGCTTGCTCTGTAGATCAGGCTGGCCTTGAACTCACAGAGGTCCACCTGCCTCTGCATCAAGAGTGCTGGGATTAAAGGTGTGCCACCATGCCCAGCTTCCACTTGTTTACTGTTGATGAAAAGAAAGGTCACTGGGAGGTCTCCTAAGACCACCTGAACCATAGGTAGGTAGGAGCTGGGTGCTTCAGCAAGGCGGATTGTTGTTTGATTTAATCTAGTTAATCAATTTGTCTTTGGCTTGATTGGCCATTGTGGCTATGGGGGCTGAGTTATCCTCCCAGCTGGTATAAAAGGTAGGTTTGTGTGAGTCTTGAGATCAGAGATCTCCCAAAACCACCTGAATCACAGGTAGGTAGGAGCTGGGTGCTTCAGCAAGGTGGATTGTTGTTTGATTTAATATAGTTAATCTAGTTGTTTTTGGCAAAATTGGCTTTTGTGGCTATGGGGGCAGAGTTTATCCTCCCAGTTGGTATAAAAGGTGGTTTGTGTGAGTCTTGAGATCAGACATCTCCCAAGACCACCTGAACCACAGGTACACCACCACCCCCACCACCACCACCATGCCCCATCCATGCCAACTGGAATTATGGAGACATCTGAAGGAGGCAAGCAAAGCAAGCCTTCAACACAGTGAAGAGGCATTTGTGACTCACATTGGAATACAGGCAAACAGAAGCCCATATGCCAGGAACACAAAGAAGAGACAACATGGGAAAGGTGCAGGATAATCCCACACCAAGCTCTACCAACACTGTGGAAGATTCCTACAGTGGGATCCCCCTGGGGATGGCCCAGGACACAGATATCAGAACCACAATTGTGAACATACTTAAAGAAGTACAAGATTATAAAGAGCAAATCAAAGAATTAAGAAAAGAGAATGAAGCACTCAAGAAGGACCTAGAGATAAAGAGTGACAAACTCCATAGGGATGTGGAAACACTGAAAAGATCCCATGCTGAAAAAGATAAGGAAACCAACCAGTGAAGCAAAGAGCTACAGAAAGAGATTGAGAAGCTCCAAAAGGAAGTAGAAATACTAAAGAAATCAGAAGAGGAAGTGAAAAAGGAAATTAAACACTCATCCAATCAAGAGGAAAGGAATTGAAAAAGCCTCAGAAGCAGAATGGAGGAAGCAGAACAAAGAATATAAGACCTGGAAGATAACACAGAACAACTAAAAACATCAAGTAAAGATTATGAAAAATTTTTAAATAAACAAAAGTGGCACAACCAGGAACTGTGGGACACTATGAAAAGATCAAACCTCTGCATCATAGGACTAGAGGAAGGAGAAGAATCCCAAGAGAATGGTATTGATCAGATCTTCAACAGAATAATAGATGAAAATTTCCCCAAACTAAAAAAAGACAAACCAATGCAAATATAAGAAGCACATAGAACTCCATACAGACAAGATCATAAAAGAAATTCTCCACGCCACATCATAGTTAAAATGCTAGACACCCAAAACAAAGACAAAATCCTTAAAGCCACAAGAGAAAAACAACAAGTGACCTATAAGGGGAAACCTATCAGAATTACAACTGACTTCTCAGTTCAAACTATGAAAACAAGAAGAACGTGGAGCAAAACATTCCCAGGGTTAAAGGACAATAGATGACAAACCAGGTTACTATACCCAGCAAAAGTGTCGATTATACTTGAAGGAGATGGAAAAATCTTCCATGACATAAACAAGATGAAAGAATACATGTCCGGAAAACTAACACTTCAGAAAATACTTGAAGCAATTCAAAGGGCAGAAGAAAGGAACAACCATCCCCAGGTACCTAGAAAGAGAATAAATAAAAGCATAACTGCAGAAGTAGAAACTTAAACCCAAACTGCAAATGGATAATAAGGCAAAAGGAAGCAACACAAACCTATCAGTCATAACATTAAATATTAATGGACTAAATTCCCCAATCAAAAGACATAGACTGGGTGATTGGATTAGGAAACAGAGTCCATTGTTATGCTGTCTACAAGAAACACATTTTACCTTCAAGGACAGGCACCAAATTAAAGTGAAAGGATGGAAAAAATATTCCAATCAAATGGTACCAAAAAGAAAGCAGGTGTTGCTATTTTAATTTCAGATAAAATAGACTTCAAAGTAAAAGAAATCAGAAGAAACAAAGAAAGCCATTACATTTTTATCAAAGGAACAATTCACCAAGTAGATTTCACATTTGTGAATATATATGCACCAAACTCTGGTGTACCAAACTTTATAAAGACAATTCTCCAAGACCACAAGTCACACACTAACCCCAGTACACTCATAGTAGGGGACTTCAATACCCCACTGAGCCCTTTGGACAGGTCAACAGTACAAAGAATAAACAGAGAGACATCTGAACTGAATGATATGATACACCAAATGGACCTCATAGAACTCTACCGAATATTCTACCCTAATGCCAGAGAATACACTTTCTACTCGGCACCCCACGGAACATTCTCCAAAATCGACCACATACTGGGGCACAGAAGAAACCTCCACAAATACAAAAAGATTGAAATAATTTCATGCATTCTATCAGACCACAGTGCAATAAAGCTCAACATCAACACCAGGATAAGCCCTACTGCCTACAGAGCGCATGGAGACTAAACGACACACTCTTGAATAATGAATGGGTCAAGGAAGAGATAAAGAACGAAATAAAAGTATTCCTGGAACTGAATGACACAGACAATATAACACAACAAAACCTATGGGATACCTTAAAAGCAGTCCTAAGAGGGAAGTTTATAGCCCTGGGTGCTTACATTAGAAAAGCAGAAAGAGCACAAGTGAACGATCTAACACTGCAACTAAAAGCACTTGAGAGGCAACACCAGATGAACCCTAAATGCAACAGACAGGAAGAAATAACAAAAATCCGAGCAGAAATCAATGAAATGGAAACAAAGAAAACAATACAACAAATCAATGAATCCAAAAGTTGGTTCTTTGAAAAAATAAACAAGATAGACAGACCTCTAGCCCCATTAACCAAAAGAAAGAAGGAACAACTCCAGTTCAATACAATCCATGATGAAAAGGGAAATATCACAACAGGCAAGGAAAAGATCCAGAAAATCATACAGGAATACTTCAAAAAATTATACTCTACCAAGTTTGAAAACCTAGAAGAAATGGATGAATATCTGAAATCCTGGGAATCACTGAAGCTCAACCAAGAAGAGATCAACAGCTTAAACAGACCCATAATATATGAAGAAACTGAAGATATAATAAGAAACCTCCCAACTAAAAAAAGCCCAGGCCCAGATGGTTTCACGGCAGAATTCTACAAAACATTTCAAAAAGACCTACAACCATTATTACTGAAATTGTTTAGGAGGGAATTCTCCCAAATTCCTTCTATGAAGCCAGCATCACTCTATTACCAAAACCAGGCAAAGATACAATCAAAAAGGAAAACTATAGACCCATCTCCCTAATGAACACAGATGCCAAAATTCTAAACAGGATACTGGCAAATCTCATACCGACTCACATCAAGAAGATCATCCGTCATGACCAAGTTGGATTCACACCAGAGATGCAGGGATGGTTCAACATATGAAAATCAATAAACATCATCAAGCACATAATGGAATGAAAGACAAAAACCACACCATCATCTCAATTGATGCTAGCAAGCATTTCAAGCACTATGTTGAAGAGGGGCGGCAATAAGGGACAGCCTTTAAGGAAAATGGTTCCAATTTTTCTCCATTTAGAATGATGTGGGCAGTGGGTTTGCTATATATGGCTTTGATCATTTTGAGGAATGTTCCCTTCAGTCTGACTCCCTCTAGGACTTTAAACATGAAGGGATGCTGGATTCTGTCAAAGGCTTAAAATCAATTGAGATTATCTTGTGGTTTTTGTCTTTCAGTCCATTTATGTGTTTTAGGGTATTTATTGATTTACATATGTTGAACCATCCCTGCATCTCTGGTATGAATCCAACTTGATCATCATAGATGATCTTTTTAATGTGGGTCTGTATGCTATTTGCAAGTATTTTGTTGAGAATCTTTGCATCTATGTTCATTAATGAGATAGGTCTATAGCTTCTTTTTTGGTTGCATCTTTGCCTGATTTGGGTATTAGAGTGATGCTGGCTTCATAGAAGGAATTTGGGAGAATCTCCTCTGTTTATATCTTTCTGAACAGATTGAGTAGTAATGGTTGTAGGACCTCTTTAAATGTTTTATAGAATTCCACTGTGACTTCATCTGGACATGGGGGATTTTTTCAGTTGGGAGGTTTATTACATCCTCAATTTCGTCAAATATTATGAGTCTATTTAAACTGTCAGTCTCTGGTGCTGACGGAGTCTTGCTTGACTCAAGGAGACCTATATTTGCTTTATTAGTTTAGTGGCCTTTGGTAACACTCTCTGGCATTCCAGAGACCATCTGTATACTTGCAAGTGTGGTCTCCATACATCTTTCCCATGTTTACATCAGGTCTTCAACAGCAGGGCCTTATCGCCTCTCTTCTTGCAGGTATCCCACCTCTCCTGCCTGGAAATACTGTGCAGCAGTGGCAGCCATATGCCTGTATATCCCAAATCTAATTGGCTATTAGCTCTCTCCTTGGGAGGGATAACCCATGGCTGATGCCACAAGTTTACATCCTCTAATGGTTAGGAGATGTTATAAGCCACAGTAAGACCCTGTCATATTTTACAGAAATAAATGTAATTCATGGATTAACATACCATCCAAACATCTGTGTCTATACTAAAGTAACCTATCATAACAATTAGTACTGTTTAAATACCTATATATCTAAATATCTAATTGCTTGTGCTTCATTAGTAGGATCGAAAGGTCATGCCTGGACAAACTGTCAGTGCATGAAAGGAAACAGCCAGAATTGACCAGAGACCAAGACAACAACACCAGAGAAAGTAGACTGTTTTGCTTCTCATCCACTCTTTTCTAAGCCTAGGGAACAATCTGCAGAAGAGGGGGCACGGTAGAATATAAAGGCTGCGATTGGGGTGAGCAGTGAAACTACATCAATATAGACTGGACACTCATTTGATCAACTTGATTGAACATACAAGCGCCCCCTGCTGGATGGTGGGACCCATGAGCTGTGTGGGTTTGGGCACAACAGCTTGCAAATTGGTTTTACATGAAGGATGCTTGTACTCATAAATTATCACTTATTGTTAAATAAATGGAAAATAAAACAGAGAAAGATGCAGGAAAGTTACGGTAGAATGCATGATCTTGGATGGGCTGGGGTGGGGTGGGGGAAGGGAAAGGGATATATGCCTGAACTGAATTGGAAAATGATGTATGAAATACACAAAGCATCAATAAAAAATGAAAATTAAAAAAATAAAATAAAAATTTAAGAAAAAAAACTGTCAGTCTCTTCTTGGTTAAGCTTTGTTGGTTCCCAGGATGTCAGATATTTATCCATTTCTCTTAGGCTTTCAAATTTAGTGGAGTAGAGGTTTCTGAAGTAGTCCCATATGATTGTCTGGATCTTTACTTTGTCTGTTGTGATGTTTCCCCTTTCATCATGAATACCATTGATTTGGAGTTGTTCTTTCTTTGTTTTTTGTTAACTGGGCTAGAGGTCTCACTATTTTGTTTATCTTTTCAACAAACCAGCTTTTGGATTAGTTGATTCTATGTATTGTTTTCTTGGAGAATGGAATAGGAAACAGAATCCTTCTATATGCTCTTTACAAGAAACCCATATCACCCTCAAAGACAGAAACCACCTTAGTGTGAAAGGATGGAAAAAAAATATTCCAAGTGAATGGTACCAAGAAACAAGCCTGAATGGCTATTCTAATATCACACAAAATAGATCTCAAAGTAAAACTAATCAGAAGAGACAAAGAGGGCCATTACATCCTTCTCAAAGGAACAATTAATTGTGAAGACTTCACAATCCTAAATGTCTATGCATCAAACTCTAGTGCACTTAACTTTATAAACACTACTCTGCAGGACCTCAAGAAATGGATTAATCCCAGCACACTAATAGTGGGAGACTTCAACATCCCACTGAGCCCCTTGGCTAGATCAACTGGACAAAAAATAAACAGAGAGACATCAGAACTGAACAATATAATACACCAAATGGAACTCACAGACATCTACAGAATATTCCACCAAAACACCAGAAAATTTACTTTCTACTCAGCACCTCAGGGAACATTCTCTAAAATCGACCACATACTAGGGCACAAAAGAAATTTCAACAAATACAAAAGGATTGAAATTATTCCATGCATTCTATCAGACCACAGTGCAATAAAGCTCAATATGAACACCAGAATAAGCCCAACTAGCTACAAGAACATGTGGAGACTAAACAGCACAATCCTGAATAATGAATGGGAAAGGGAAGAAATAAAGAGTGAAATAAAAGTATTCATGTAACTGAACAAGAAAAAATACAACACAACAAATTTGTAGGATATGTTAAAAGCAGTCTTCCAAGGGATATTTATAGCCCTAAGTGCCCACATCAAAAAAAGAAAAAGAAAAAAACAGAAAAGGAACAAATAAACAAGGATCAAACACTGCAGCTAAAAACACTTGAGAGACAACAAAAGAACCCTAAACCTGACAGGAAGAAATAACAAAAATCAGAGCAGAAATCAATGGGATAGAAACAAAGAAACATCTTAAAAAGTGTTCCACGGGCTGGAGAGATGGCCTAGGGATTAAGAGCACTGACTGCTCTTGCAGAGGACCCAGGTTCGATCCCCAGCACCCACATGGTGGCTGAGAACCTTCTGTAACTCCAATTCCAGGAGAACTCCAGTTCCAGGTGAGTCCAACACCCTCTTCTGACCTCCGGGGCATTGCATGACATGGGTGCACAAACCTACATGCAGACAGTACATTCATAGACATAAAAAATAAGTAAAATTTTAAAAAAGTGTTCTACATCATTAATAATTAGGGAAATGCAAATTAAAACCACTTTAGGATATCATCTCACTCTAATAAGATTGGCTAAGATCATAAAAACAAAAGACACCAAATGCTGTAAGAGGATGTGGGAAAAGGGGAACACTCATCCACTGCTGGTGGTAATGTAAACTTGTGCAACCAGTAGGGAAAGCAGTATGGAGAATCCTTAAAATACTCAAAATGAATCTGCCACCTGACCCAATCATACCACTCCTAGGTATATACTCACAAGACTCATCCTACCACAAAGATACATGCACATCTATGCTTATTGAAGCTCTCTTCACAATAGCAAAGAGCTGGAACCAAACTAAATGCCCCTCAACTGAAGAGAGGATAACAAAAATGTGGTACATTTACACAATGGAGTTCTATGCAGTGGTAAAGAAAGATGACATCATGAAATTTGCAGGTAAAAGAAGCTGTTATGCTAAGTAATGTAACACAGTCAAAAAAAAAAAACAGAGAATGGTTTCCCTCATTTGTGGATGCTAGCAACAAATCCCCAAGCTGAAAGGCAAGCTGAGCAACTTTATTGTTATATTTCCTTTATTTTGAAAGCAAGTGTGCTATTATAATGTGAATCTCTTAAAGGGCCCTAGAATTAACTTACTGCCACTTATTTTCAGACACTGTAATTACCGTATACAGGTGGAGTATGTATTCATATCTTAGAGTATTACAAAATTAAAGAAAAAAAGTGTGAATTCTTAAAACATATGTCATAATTAACATACACTTTGTTTCCAGAGGACATAATTCTGGTACATATGTGACCTTTATATAGGCATATAGGAGCAATACAAATGGGAAGGAACAACAACAACATAAGTACTGGGTCGAAGAACTGATTGATACAGTTAAATTCTGCCAAAACAATAAACCTTTGAAGAGAAAAAAATTTAAAAAGATAGAGAAAGATGTAGGACATGTATGGCAGAATGCATGAACTAGGGTGGGGTGGGCTGGAGTGAGGGACAGGGAAAAGGGAGTATGTCTAAATTGAACTGAAAATTTGTGTCTAAAATACAAAAAACATCAATAAAATATTTAAAAATTAAATGGAACAACAACATCAAAACACACTTGCTCAAAGAACTGACTGAAACAGTTAACTTCTGCCCAAAACAGTAAACTTCTGCATTGAAAAATTTTTAAAAAGACTGAGAAAAAGATGCAAGACATGTATGGCAGAATGCATGAGCAGTGGGGGAGTGAGGGGCATGGAAGGGGGAACAAGTCTAAATTTGATTAAGAAATGTATGAAATGTGCAAATTTCAATAAACAAATTAAGAAAAAATAAAAATAAATAAATAATAAATAAAATGCTTCATTCTTTTGTTTGGTTTGAAATTTACTGAAACTTTACAAATGTATGACGATTTCTGTCTTTAAAATTTATCTGGATTCTGTTCACACTTTTCAATCTATACTTGTTCACACCAATCTAAAACAGGACACCTAGTCATTCTGCTAGTCTGCTTCTATTTAATTCCTAACCTTCTTCCTCATATTCTATCTCCGCCAGAGATACAGACAAATAGATTCATTGACCACACAGCAAAAAGTATAAACTTTTCAAACAAAGAGAGAGAAGATGATGCCACGGCATGCATGTGGAGTCATAGGAGGACAATGTACAACTTATTTTGGGAGTCAGTTCTCTCTCCATCATGTGAGGACTGAATTCAGGTCATCAAATTTGGTGACAAGTACCTTTTCTTGCTGAGTCATCTCAATGGCGCAAGAGTAATCTTTTTGATTTTTTTAATTTTTATTTATTTATTTTTGTATGTGTATGAATGTACTGTCTGCATATAGGTCTGTGCACCCGTGTTGTGCAATGCCGCGGAGGTCAGAAGAGGGTGTCAGATTCCCCTGGAACTGGAGTTCTTCTGGAACTGGAGTTACAGACGGTTCTCAGCTGCCATGTGGGTGCTGGGGATCAAACCTGGGTCCTCTGCAAGAGCAGTCGGTACTCTTAACCGATAGGCTATCTCTCCAGCCCCAAGAATAATCTTTTTAATATACAAATCAGATTATGTGAAAGCTAAAGCTTACTTAAAAGTCTTCAAATTTTTCCTTTATTATTTCAAATAAAATTCCACTCAGCCTGAGAAGCCTCTGACAGTTTAACCTCAGCCCTTACTACTCTCCTAACTCCTGTTTGCTTTGCCCATTTAGATTAAAGCATTCAAATACTTTCCAATTTATTTTACTGTTCCTTCTGTCTAATAATCTCTTCCCAGCATTCTCTGAGTTTCATTTCCTTCATTTGTTTAAAAATGTTCCTATCTCCGAAGAGTTCCCACTGATTATTTTCATATTTCCTTGCAAAAAGTGTTTTCTTCACTGTTTTTATACTTTTATAAACAGTTTTAGTGAGGAATATCTAACAAACAGCAAACCCATACTTAAATGATGCTTCACCTACACATACTTCATGAAGCTGCCACTAAAGCAAGATAGTGAATAAACTCATCACTTCTAAAATTTTCCTCAGATCTTTTCTAAACCTCTCTCCTGTCTTCTCTGTCCACCCTTTGTATCATCCATCAGTCCCATCCCAGGCAGCTCATGATCGTCTTTCTACTATTGTACATCGGTTCACAATTTCTAAAATTCTAGTAAATGGATCAAATTGAAATCCTACTATTGGATTTCCAAATGAGTGCAAAAGTTTGCCCAGTTAAGTATAAATACAAAGCGAGAAGAATAATAAAGATAAAACTTAGTCGTACAATACAGGGGCAAACATTTGTGCATGATTGCAAGGAAAAAAATCCACATCCTGTGGTTGAAATCAAGAGAAGGTTTTATTATCTTAAAGAATTCAATCCTTGTTACATGGACTTAGATAAAGCTAGGGACATAAAAGGGAACTATTGCATACACGTGAGAAACTTGAGCTCTGAGTGACCAATTTGGAGCAGAAGTTTCTCAGAACGAAAGGGAGAAGATGCAGGTATTACAGGGCTGTTACTTGAAGAGCCTTTTAACAAGCGAGGAAATTGGCTGAAATACAGAAGAACTACAGCTTGGTATTCAAGTTTCACTAAGACTTGGTGTCCATTACCAAAAAATCAACATGCTCACAAGAATATCCTTTTTCTGGAGTCCTAGGGAACATGGTGACCTGTTAGCTGAAATCCAAGTAATCAGCAGTGAGGGCTAGCACCAGGTCTTTCAAGAACCAAACCAAGGCTTCGTTAGATTCCCCCAGTCTTCAGGTTTACCCCATGCCATTTAATGACACTAGCCCATTATTATATTAATGAATAAGGGCAATCTTTGGAAAACTACAAATTATAGATACCTTAGTGTTAAATACTGCTCTTTAATATCTAAATATACTTTATGAAGATACATTTTTTATATTTAATTTTGAATATTCAAGATATAACTTTTAAGGAATTATGAGTGTTCTTTTAGCTAGTGAATATCTGTACTTGAAAAGCCAGCACAGAAATGAGAATAATAAACGAAGGTAGATATTGACAACAGAAAAGGGTTAGGTTTTGTATGCAATTTCACAAAAGTGTTGGACAAGAAAACCTAAGGGAAACATGACAGTTTAAAGGCCCAGATGAGAATGCACCTGTTTTCTCCCTCCATGAGAAAAGAATTTCTACCTATATACTCTGGAGCATGTCTGATAGGATGTTCAAGGACAATCAGCGTGATCACAAATGTACTCAGTCAGCTACCTTAAAATGAAATGCTGAAACTCTCCCAAAAGTATGAAAACCACAAAAGAAATAAAACATAGCTAAGTGCATCTTCTGATTTTACCATTTTAGTAAAAATATGGGGATATGTTTTATCTTTATTTTAAAATAGATCATCCTCTATCATGAAATATTGTAGACAATTTCTGGAAATTACCCCCTTCCCCAAAACTGTCTTGCCCCAAACTGAGCACATTAGCTAATTATAATCATGACCCTGGGTCCTAACCATTTGTCTTCTTAAATTTATTCTATTTTTTATAATGTTATGTTTACTTCAAGTCCTCTCCCATTGAAAATCGCCTAGTGAAAACCCCAACGTCTTTGAACCCCAACGTCTTTGAATACTGAATCCACAACCTCTAATTTTTCATAAGATCTGCAGCTCCCCAAATATTTTTGTGTGTAATTATGTGGCATGTAACTTTGTGCATCATTAGCTGCCTAAGGGCAATTTTTTACTGTTGTCTCAATAGAGTCGATGGGTTTCTTGGCAAAAACAGCTTAATTCTACTGCTTGGTCAAATTTATCTTTTGGTAATTATATTTGACTGTCTTCAATCTGAGCCGCTCTGCTTTCAGTCAGACTCAATGTCTCCCCTGGGTAATGGAATTGTTTTGGCACTGTGCTGTGCATTGTGTAACAGATGCCACATCTCACTCTAGGGTGTTATATAATGGAAGATGCAACAATTCCTATATATCTACTTAACAAACTTTTTGCAATCATTTGAAGTAAAGGCATGATGGAAATATGCAAGTAAAGGGTGTTTTGTTTTTAAATGGAATAAATGGTATATTAAAACCATAATAGAAGCTATGCCAAATTTAATCTTTTCTATCTAATCAGTTTGTTTTGCTATTGCCACTGATAATTTCCAAATACAATATTATTGAACACATACTATATCTCCCATATTGGTATTAAAGCAAAAACATGCCCATGCATAATAGACTTCCAAAAGTTGCAGTTCAACACATAAAATACACATTTTGGGGATAATTATAAAGTAAAATGAATTACATGATAAAGTGGGTAAATTTCTATCCTACCAAAAAGCAACATGAATTTTTCAGCGAAGAGAAAAAAAGAACAGTTCACTTAATATGAGGCAGTATTCCTTAGCATTAATAAACTCCAGAATGAATGTCCTCATTTACTCCTAGACATTCTATGATAATCATTTTTAGTATTTACATTTTTAATATAAAGTGAGGTTTGACTAAATATTTAAAAATCTATTAGTGGGGCTGAAGAGATTAAGAAGCAATTAAGAGCACTGGCTGCTCTTGCACAGAACTCAGGTTCATTTCGTGGCACCCACATGGCAGCAGGCATCCATAACTTCAATTACAGGGAGTCTGATGCCCTCTTCTGACCTCCATGGGAAGTGCATAATGCAGGCGCAGTTACATACCTTCAGGCAAGACACTCAAGCACATAAAACAAAAGTAATATTTTTTCAAGTTTGCAGACAAAGAATCCAAAAATATTGTTGTGATTTTACCTTGGACACAAACATGGTCTGTTAAAAAGTAGATCATACATACAAAGGTATAAAGAACATTAAGTTTTCAGCTGAAGGCAGCAGTTCTTTTAGGGGGACATCCCCGGAAATATTTTTAAATCTATTAGTGAAACAAATGTATTTATAATATTTCTATATTTTAAATTTTAAATGATTTTTGTTACAGGTTAATTACAACCACCAATTTAATACGCTGATGTTCTAATACCCACTATCTGTGAATGTGATCTTTATTTTAATTGATGAACTGTGTATTTCATTCATTATCTTTCGGTCCAATTTACACACATTTCCCTCTCCCTCCCCCCATCTCACCCCTGTTCATGCCTTCTGCCATACATATCTTTCATCTTTCTCTCAGTCTGTCCAAAGTTTCTCCTGGCAGAGGTTTGTTGTTTGGGACAGAGTTCAACAATATCATTCAGTTCTTTAACACAGTCTTTATGTTGTTTTTCCCTCCCTTTTGTATTGCTCCAACAAATGCCTATACAACTGTCACATATGCATCAAAATTATGACTTCTGGGAATAAACTGTATGTTAATTCAAAAATATGTTTAGGAATTCACACTTTCGTCCTTTAATTTTGTATTACTCTAAAATATGAGTACATACCTTCCACCCATATGCATTAATTACACAGTCTGAAAATAAATGGTAGGTCAATTCTAGAGACAGTTAAGAGATTTACATTATAACAGAATAGTTGCTTTCAGATAAAAAGAAACATAACAATAATATTGTTCAGCTTGCCTTTCAACTGTGGATTTGGTGTTAGCATCCACAAATGAGGGAAACAATTTGCCCTTTGCTTTTCTGGGACTGTGTTACTTCACTTAGCATAATGGTTTCGAGTTCCATCCATTTACCTGCAAAGTTCATAATGTGATCTTTCTTTACCATTGTGTAGACATACCACATTTTTGTGATCCACTCATCTGTTGGGGGGGCATTTGGATTGGTTCCACCTCTTCGCTAAACTGGATTACCATTTGTAGAACAAAATTAAACCCCTACCTCCCACCCTGTACAAAATTCAATTCCAAGTAGATCAAAGATCTCAACATGAAATCTGAAACCTTAACATGATAGAAGAATAAGTTGGCAACAACCTACAAGACACAGGCATAGGAAAAGACTTTCTAAATCAGACAGCACCTGTGCAGGAAATAAAGTCAACAGTTGACAAATGGGACCTTCTCAAACTCAAAAGCTTCTATACAGAGAAAGAAACAATCAAGGGAGTAAAGAGAAAACTCACAGGGTGGGAGGAAATCTTCACCAGTGACACATCTGACAGATCATTCGCGTCCAGAGTATGTAGACTACTCAAAACACAAAGAAGTAAGAAAACAAATGACCTACTCAAAAGATGGAGTAAAGAGCTGAACAAAGCCGGACATGGTTTCTAGCACCTGGGAGACAGAGGCAGGCAGATCTTTGTGAGTTCAAGGCCAGCCTGGTCTACAGAGTGAGTTGTAGGCCAGCTGAAGCTGTAAGGAGACCCCGTTTCAAAAAGACAATAATAATAATAATAATAATAATAATAATAATAATAATAATAATAATAGCTGAACAGAGACTTAACCAGTGAGGAATTAAAGATGGCTGAAAAACATCTTAAAAAGTGTTCAACATCATTAATAATTAAGGAAATGCAAATTAAAACCACTCTTCAGATATCATCTCACTCCAATAAGACTGGCTAAGATCAAGAAAACAAAAGACACCAAATGCTGGAGAGGCTGTGGGGAAAGGGAAACACTCATCCACTTCTGGTGGCAATGTAAACTTGTACAACAATTTTGGGAAGCAGTGTGGAGAACCCTTAAAAGACTCAAAATGAGCCTACCACTTGACCCAGTAATCTTCTTTTAAAACAAAGTCAGTAAAGTTGTATATAACAGTGCTGTCAGAATAGCTAAAATATGAAATTAACAGTAATGTGTAAGTGGATTTTAAAATATACATATGCAATGGAATTTTATAAATCCATTAGTGAAAGAAAAGTTTGTCATTTATGACATGAATAAAAAATGAGAGATGTGTTAGTGATTCAGATTCAAGGACAAATACTTCATGATCTCACTTAACTTGTTCTGGTTTAAAACTGAATTGGGGGCTGGAGAGATGATTCAGTGGTTCCTGAGCGTGGACTCCTCTTGCAGAGGACCAGGGTTTGATTCCCAGCACCCACATGGCACTGAGAACCATATTTAACTCCAGTTCCAGGGAAATCCGACACCCTCTTCTGACCTCCGTAGCATTGCATGACATGGGTGCACCTACTTACATGCAGACAGTACACTCATACACATTGAATAATAAATTTTAAAAATTTTAAAAAAAATTAATAAGCTTATGTGTTTGAACACTGGTGGTACTGTGTTGAAAAATTGTACAACTTTCACTGGAATAAGTGGGTCCCTGGGGTTTTATAGCCTGACCCCACATCCTGTTCACTCTCTGTCTCTCACTGTGGCAACAGGGACATCATTCATCTTATGCATGCCACCTTGGTTTCTTTGCCAACATGGACTGTATCCCATCAAACTGCAAGCCAAAACATCTCTTCTGACTTAAGTGGATCTCATCGGATATCTGGTCACAGCAACCAGACAAATACTCATATGAGCTAGAAAAGCCACAGTCACAGGATGGGGTGTAAGAAAAATGTCTAAATAGTACAAATGTACTGTAATAACATGAATAAACTCTGGAGATCCAGTGTACAGCATGATTACTATAGCTAATAATATTATACTCTGAACTTTGTTTAATATTCTCTTCTTACCATATGAAACAAACAGTGGAAGGCAGCTATATGTGGTAATGGATATTAATTAGTTTGTGGTATGTATATTATTCCACAATGGATGCCTATCTCAAAACATCACATTGTGCATTTTGAATGCATGTAAATTTATGTACCAATAATACCTTAATAATACTGAAAAACAGACATCATAATTTTGGTATATGTGTGCCATGTATGTAGGCATATTGTGGAGTGATACAAATTGGAAGTAACAACAACAAAAAGACTGGCTCAAAGAAGTGACTGAAACAGTAAACTTCTGCCCAAAACAGTAAACTTCTACACCCCAAAATTCAAAAAGTACTGAGAAAAAGATGAAATACATGTATGACAGAAGGCATGAGCTCTGGCAGGGTAGGGGGCAAGGAAGGGGAAATGGGTCTAAATTTGATAACTAAATCTCGTATGAAATGCACAAAATTTCAATTAAAAATCATGACTATTCCTTTTACTTAATTTTAAAATTATACTGAGTTATAGTGCTAAAATATTATATATTTCATAGTAAAACATTATATATATATTATATATTATATATTATATATATATATAATATATAATATATATATGTCATAGTAAAATATATATATTATATATTATATATATATATAATATATATATAAATATATATATATATATATGTCATAGTAAAACATCATTTTTCCTGTCTTTCACAGAATGGTGTGTTCATAAATACCTATGTATTTTTGTGGGGGAGCATGTGTAGTTTCTCTCTCATTTCTCTCTCTGTCTCTCTCTTTCTCTGTGTGTGTGTGTGTGTGTGTGTGTGTTTCAGGAGAGTCAACCAATTTTTTAAATTCTAATTTTAATTTATTTATAAATATTTGTAAAGATTGGATTTCCCCCACATTCTTTACAGTTCCCCACATTCTTTACAATTCTTTATAGTTATTGTCATTTTCTGAAATAAAATACAGCTTTAGAAGTAAATGGGGATATAAAGAAAATTCATACATTTGTACTAGAGAATGGTGGCCTCCTAGCTCAGTGAGTCATGCATTTTATCAAAAGGGAAGTTTGCCTAGAGAAAACTCACAGGAAGCATGTCCTGGAAAAGCCTGGGGTGAGGTGCCTGTGGGACACAGAATGAACAAGATTGCCAACAAAACTTTGAGGGAAGGGAGCACACATACCCATTTACTGTACTGACAAGGAACCAAAGCTAGATCCTGTGGGTTCAGACTAGCAGCCTCAATAACTGTGAGGCAGTAAGTTTTTGCTAACGTACCCATTTTTCTGTATTTTGTTAAAGCAAGCCTCAGAAGCTAATGTAATCTTCTATGAAGTGAATTTATTATTTTTATTATTTAAGTGAATTCTTCCCCATGTGTCATTTTTCATATAGATTTTACTATGTAACTGATACTATTCTTGACTTGACAATACTCTGGCCTCACCATCACTGGAACTAAGATTACATGTGTAAGCCACCACTTCTGACTAATAAGATCTTTCAAAAAAACACATGAAATAGAAAACAAAGGCTGACACTTTATTTCTACAAATGATAAAATGGACATTGATTGTACAATGAAATAATTCGGTAAAGATAAATTTCCACATAATGTATTTTAAATGTGTTTGATCTTCCTATCAATAAAATTACTTGTACCTTAAAATTTATATTACAACGGAGAAAGAGTCAGTACTTGCAGCTGATGTGTAAACTTCTGAATTTTCACTGAGAGAGGAAGTGGAACTTGTCTTCTTTTCCTATAGCAATACCCATTCGGAGTCCTTCAATCTGCTCAGTTCTGAAGAGAAACACATTTAAAATCCTTTCATATAATTATTTTTAGTACAGACAAATTAAAGTAAATATCATTCACTGAATACAAAGAAAGAGTATTTAAGAGAAATGTTAAGAAAAACCTGTGTCTATGGAAGATCAAATATTGTAAATGTTCATTTTCAGCAAATTAATGTACAAATTGAATGAGAGAGTTCAATAAAATGACACATTTTACTTTGGAGAGTAAAAATAAATACATTCAAAGCATTGTCTTATATTGTATTTTAAAATAGTGTATTATAACAAAATTCTGTCTGAAAAATCCCCAAAATGTTAAAAAGTGAAGAAATAAAATGCAAAAGATTCAGAGTATCAAAAACAATGCTATAAGTGACAAATGATACAACTGGAGTCCTCATGTTAGATTAAATTTTATTAAGTGGAAATAGTAACTAAGATCTTGTTCAATCCACTCTACATGGGTCGAGATTGATGGAAGTACCAGAGTTTGCTTTTCCAGGTAAATCTTCCATTTTCCCTAAGGTTCATAGGCCCCTTTGAAGATGATGTTATAAATTTTCTCTATTTTCTACAATTATTGCTTTAAATACTTACTGGCTCCTGCTGTCTCTTTCTTGGGCATCCACGTGGCCTAGTCTTTTTGGTCTATTACCAATTATGCTGTAGCTGGTTACTTTCATATTCTTTCTAAAATTAATGATAATAATGAAATCTCGTTCTGATGTGCATTTCCAGTTTTTGGCTTTTGTCCATCACCTCCTACTACACACTCACCTATTAACTACACACTCACCTATTTACTACACACTCACCTATTTACTACACACTCACCTATTTACTGCACACTCACCTATTTACTGCACACTCACAAATTTACTCAGTATTTTGCACTTTATTTTTCATTACTTTAAAGTATTTTTTAAATTTTTTTTCTTCTATGGCTCTCCTGAATTCAATACTTTCTCCCTTCTCCTCCCTCCTTCCCCTCCTCTCTTATTTCTTTTTCTCTCCTTTCTCCTTTTTCTCTCTCTCCCTCCCTTCTTCCTCTCTACTTGTTCCTTCTTTCTCATCTTTTTCTTTATTTCTTTCCTTCTTTTTTATAGTCAGTTTCTGGCTTGGGGTTTTATTTTATTTTATTTTATTTTATTTTATTTTATTTTATTTTATTTTATTTTATTTTTTGAGACAGGGTCTCCCTGTAGCTCCTGCTGCCCTGGAACTCGCTATGTAGACCATGCTGACCTTGAACTCACAGAGATCTGCCTGCTCTGCCTCCTGAGTGCTAGGATTAAAGACGTGCACCATCCCGCTGGGCTTAAAGACTGTGCTTAGCCACCATGTGATGTGGTGGGAATTGAACCTGGATCTTCTGCAAGAGCAGTTGGTGCTCTTAACCACTGAGCCATCTCTCCAGCACCTGGTTTGGGTTTTTTAAATTATCATTGAGTATTCCTCCATTTGTTTCCCATATCGCTTAGCTTAAATTACTTGAGCCACCCCCCCTTAATTTTGTTTTGGTTTTCCTTTGTATTCTCTTTCAAATGGAGGTCTCTTTACCCTATATCCTATGTCAGCCCCTGGAACAGAGAGCAATGCAAGCTCAGTGCCACTTAGTTTTGTTTGTGATTGTAGAAGGGGTTTCACCACCTGAATATTTTCATTTTCTTATTTCTCCTCATAGTAGCTTCGAAGATAAAAGTGTTGGTTTTGTCTATATATTTCATGAACAGGGTAAGATTTAAGGTTTATAAAAAATCTTACATGAGTGCTAATAAATGCAATTTCATTTATGGCTAGGTTTGGTGACTGAGGGGGACATTATGGAGAAAGAACTGCAGGATGGGTATATAGGAGACATAGGGTATCTTTTGTTTTCCAGAATCTCATATTCTCTCCTCTTTCATTCTTTTTTTCTTTAAAATTTGTCTCAAATTACTGACTCCACCTTCTTTCATAGCTTCTCCTCCCCCCAAGACATGCTATTCTACTTGCACTGCCCCAGGAACTCCAAAGTTTTGAGTCTCCTAAGAGTTAATAATTAACCTGTAGGACCTTACTTTTTTAGCATTTTTACACTTGGCATGGACATTTTCTCAATGAGAATAATTTTAACTTAATCTCTTTTCTTTCTCTGTACAGGCTAGCTAGCAGCAGGAGCACAAGAAGTAGCTTAGGTGGAAGCGGTGTCTATTTTTATGATTAAACCAGAATTTTTCTGGCCTCTGATACTCATGATGAAGTCAAGAGACTATATAGACTCACATTTCCTTGTTGCATAAGTGTGTGAGTAAGTTGAGGTTATGTGCATCAGTGCAGAGACATCATTACCTTGGCTATCACAGCTGTATTTTTCAATTTAGCAATACCCCTACTTGAGGAATTCACCTCTTAAGAATTGTACTTGACTATAAACAGAAATCCAGATTTATAGCTTAGGTAGATGCTCTATCCCTGGGAAAGCCAAATGGCAGGCAGTATGGCATGGCCACTAAATGAGGTCCCCTTGGTCCCCATGTGCCTTCCTTTTTCTCTAAATCCGATTGTTAATATGTGGCTTCCCTAGTCAATGGTGCCTCAAATTTATAAGACATTGAAGGCTTAATCACTACCTTTGTATTCTGGTAGGAACTGAGATAAAGATTGACAGATAAAATGGGGGCATTCTCCCAGATAACTCAGTCATTTTTAAAAACCCTCAAAAGTCTGGCCCAGAATTCTACTTATGTACGATAGTGGCTACAGAGGATGACAATATATTATATATATAATATATATAGTATATATATATATAGTGTTTTACTTAGCCATTCCTCTAACCCCAACAAAGTCATTATCCTCCTAATAAAATGAAGGGAAAATGGTAGTTACTGAGACTTTCTGCTATAGGAAATAGAAGTCTTTATTTAGATAATTGAAGTGGCTTTCTCTACACCATCCATAATATATCTCTATTTCCAGACGTGCATTACCCTAAATGATTATCTATCTGAAATGGATAATAGTCAAGATATATTTAGTTGAGCTAACCCATTTTAAATCCTGCATGCATTAACTGTATTTTATAATATGTGTTGGCTCAACTTTATAATCCAAAGGTATTAAGTCAGCAAAATACAGTGAGCTTAAAAAAATCTTATAAATTTCAACAACTATTTAACCAGAGAATTCAAATCATTATAAATTTTTCAGTTATACATGCATTTGAATATCCTTTGATATTAAATAGCTATATTTTAAGCCTAATAGCTCTAATAATAGTTTTGATATATACCTTTTCTACTTGAATTACTCAGTATTTTACTACTGACTAGAAATTTCTGGTTAGCAGTATAAATGTCATTTAGCTCCTAGCTAAAGTGTGAGAAATTTATTTATTTGATTAATACTGAACTTTTATTCTGTGGAGCTCAAGGCAGTGAATGGATAATTTGAACTTTGAAATGTTTAGCATTAAAAAGGGAAAAAGAGATGAAGCTGTATGCAAATTATATAAAATAGAGGAAGAAGTGACCACTCCCAGCAGCAATGCATTCCAGGTATGCTGTCTGTGAATGAGGCATTAGGAAAACAAAGGGTGGTGGTCCATTCTTTCCCTTGATGACTGCATTTGTCCCTTATGAGGAATGAAAATACTCTTCCTAAAGTCAGTTTTCCAAATTCCAGTGAATAAGCAATATTTTCATGTTGCCTCAGCTTTAGGTTTCCATATTTGGAAACTGCCAATAATTTTGCATTTATTTCCAAATAACAGCTCTTGGAGGAGGATTGTGAGGATAAAACAGCTGATGAAAGATGCTGGCAGAGGATGAAGTCATGCTCAGTCTTGAATGTCATTTATTTATTTACCTTTGTGGCAGTGAGTAGACTGTTGATGAATTTCCCCAAGGTGACCTACTGCAATAAACTTATTTTCCTACTGTCTACTATGCAAAATCCTCTTGGTGAGGTGTCTTTGCCTGGGAAAACAAATTTTAGCCATTGTGCAGGCTGCCTCTCTAAAGGAGAGGTGGCCATTGAGTGACTTGAGTAATGTTACTTATAATCACACAACTACCATGGAGAGAAAGTCTGTAACTTGTATTGGTCAACATGGGTTGACATAACGAAACTTTATGTGGGTGTCTTAAACAACAGAAATTATTTCTCACAGTTCTGGAAGCTAGAGTTTCATGCAGTACTGTTGGTATCTAAGGATGGTTCTCATTTTTGACACATAGATAGATCCCTTCTAACCCTGATCCTACATGGCCTTTCACTGGTATATGCACAAGAAGAAAGAAGATCGAGTAAAAGCAAAAGTCTCTGACTTTACTTTCCAGGACCACAAATCCAAGCAGGATTTAGCTCTCAACCTTATGACCTCATTTAACCTTAATTACTTCCATTGACTCTTCATCACCAAGTACAGCCCACTTAAGGATTGAGCTTCAACATGTGAATTTTAAGGAGGCACAAACATTCTTCAAAATGTTAAAAGTGGGGTCTGAAGAGGATGGCTCAGTGTTTAAGCGAGCCGACTTGTCTTGCAGAGGACCTGGGTCTGATTCCCAGCACCCACATGGCCGCTAAGAACGGTTCTTTAAGCCTGGCATAGTGGTGCATGCCTTTAATCCTAGCACTCAGGAAGCAGAGGCAGGTGGATCTCTGAGTTCAAGGCCAGCCTGGTCTACAGAATGAGTTCCAAGCCATCTGGGGTTAAAGGGAAGACCCTGCCTCAAAAAAGACAAAACAAAAGTTAAAAGTGTTAAAAAGGGAAAACCAGATGAAGCAATAAACAAAATATACAAAATAGAGGAAGAAATAACCACTTCCAGCAGCAATACACTTCAGGTATGCTCTCTAAAAATGAGGTATCAAGAGAACTAGAGGGTGGTCTACTCTTTCCCTATATGGCTGCTTTACATGGGTAGGTCCCAGGACAGCTGCTATCAGTCAAGTGAGATAGCTCCAAATTTTGCAAATGAATTCAAATGGAACAAAGGAAAAGTCACATCATTCCTGAAAGAGTAGGGCTGGCAGCCAGATTGGAGTGGGTGAAAGAAGGTGTGGGGCACGTTAGGAACTAGAACAGAAGTTCCAGAGACCTGCTACTAACCACATGTAGCACGCAGCTCTTACAGGTTTAACAAATGAATTTGAATCTTGGAGTATCAGAATGTATCCAACCAGAAATGAAACAACATTGCTCTCTTTCATTTCTTCTAAGATGCCTTATTATGTATAGGGATATTAAATGTTTCATGGATTTTTTAGTATCTACATAAAGGGATGAAAATTGGAATGCTATGCCATTTATCAGGACACAAGAGCACAAATCCCAAAGACTTTTATTCTAACAAAAATGAAATTCAGTTTGGGTCAGGGAAAAAGTAAAAGGGATATTTGAACAAAAGGTGAAATTTAAGAGAAAAGAGAATATGAAGAACTGTTAATCTCATATCAGAAGGGTAATTAGAATTAGCTCAATAAATGTGACTATGAGTCCATACAAGTTAGTTTTAAAACAAGATGTTAGGGACAATAAGAAATTTAATCATTTAGGTCTTCTTAGCACATGTATGGTAAGGTCTATAAAAGGCAGATGATGAATGGCAATGAATGTCCAAATTAGCATGATGAAAGCATTCAGGATACTGTGCCAGGTCTAGAAGAGGATAAAATTGATTCAGGAAAAAAAGTGTGAAGGGTTTAAGTAAGAATTCTTGGAAGACCCTGGAAGTCTGATTCAGTACAACAGTTCACCTTAATGCATGACAAAACGTTTTAAATATTGAGGGCAATATATGACATTTCATTATTCGAGTCTCACCAAACTCATATTAGTATGTGAAACAATGGTTAAGACCGGTCCATAAGGAACTGTTCAATTCCATTAACAACCAGACAAGAAGAAATAAATAAAGAAATGGTATGGTCAGAATTGTAAATTGAATAAATTCTTGCATGCCTCTCTCATTTTTTGTGAATAAATGAAGTGTCAATCATAAAGAAAGAATACTAAGAAATAGAATGCAATCAATTTCTTCAAAGATTTTTTTTTAATTTTATTTATTTCGGTATGTGTATCAATGTACTGTCTGCATACAGGTTTGTGCACCCGTGTCGTGCAATGCCGCGGAGGTCAGAAGAGGGTCTCGGATTCCCCTGGAACTGGAGTTCTCCTGGAATTGGAGTTTCAGACGGCTCTCGGCCGCCATGTGGGTGCTGGGGATCGAACCCGGGTCCTCTGAAAGAGCGGTCGGCTCTCTTAACCGCTAGGCCATCTCTCCAGCCCCAATTTCTTCAAAGATTTTAAGGAAGAAGAAAAGCATACATTTCATGAAAAGAGTGTAAAAGATACTGTGGGATTTTGGTTTACTCTGGAGTTTTATTTACTATATTACGGCACAGGAAAAAATAAGATTAAGAAAAATGTTTTTTTTTGGAAGAGATTTGCCTTAGTGGAAAATCTCCTGAATAATGTTCGTATTACCAGTCTTCACTGTTCTAAATATTTATACAAATTGTGCCAATGGACAACTTTCACAATGTCTATAAACAATTCTGTTCCAGACTCAAACATCTGCCTGCTCTGAAATGGTTAGTAAGCACTTGCGAGCTGTCAAACAGCACCTTGAAGCCAGATTGAACACCCAGAGCAGTGTGTGACTGTGTGCACGCTGATCCATGTGCATCCTGCTCTATTATCCAATCCCATCTTCAACAAAGGAGGCTCTGAAATACCAGATCTGTTTTTACTACATAAACACACCTTTTCTCGAGCTGTTTTCCTCTTATTTTTTCTTATAAATTCTATAAAGGAAGCTCAAGTGCCAATTTATTATTTATGGAAGAGGAAAGTGAAGGACAGAGACAGTCCATGCTAAGAATTTGTGTCTTTGGTGGTCGGGAGAAGGGAGGGAGCAGAGTTTCAGTAAGGAAGACAATAGTAAGTGAAGACTGTGGACTGCTCTTTGAGAACATTTATCTAAAGATATCATTTTTCAAACAGTAGACATGAAGCCAAAACATTAGACATGAGTGAAATGAAGAATACAGTTACCCAGGGTGCTTACACCGAGTGGCAGCAGGGAGCAAAATAATTGAAACACTGTTTGGAGAAGTTTTGAACTTTGTCGATATTTATTATTTGATTTTATTTCCTCTGTAAAGAAAACAAAAAGAGGTAAGAAAATGATGGCATATTTCAACAGTGGAGTTGGTCTATCTCCTAACGCTAGGTATGTAATTCTAAATTCTCTACTTATGAACTAGTAACAGAAAATACATTTTGCCACATCTTTAATTATTTAAGAGTTTAATTTATAAATAGCATTGCCACTGGTGATTGGAGCCTGGGCCGGGTGTTTCCAAGTTCTTGGCCTCTTATTCAAAAATGAAATAAAACACACAAAATTCAAAGTGCACGGAAAATTTATTCAAAGCAAAGCTATAGAACAGATCAGAATTATACTGTCAAGATTGACACTCAAGGCCACATGAGTGAGGGTGGTCAAGGCCCAGATTATTGTTTGGTGCTACTTACTATGGAATCAAGAGAAGGAGGAGTTTGCTTGCTATCTGAGTTAGCTTTCACTGTCAGCTTGACACAGCCCAAGGGGGAAAGCCTTGATTTGGGAATATAGATCAGACTGGCCCCTGGTTTTGTCTCTGGAGGACTGAGTTCCTGAACTTACTTGCTACAATGATAGACTGTATCCTGGAAGTATAAACCAAATAAATCCTTTCCTTCCTTAAGCTGCTTTTAATCAGATGAGTTTTACCATAGCAACAGAAGGATACTAGAACAGTTGCTAAGGGGCAGAGTCTGGATGGTTCTTTACATTAATAGTCTTAGATTAGGTAGGGTTTGCTCATTGTGCATGAATTCTCCATCCTAGGATGATGCATCTGATTTGAATTATCTGCACACCCATTTATGCATAGGCATAAGATGATAAATAAGGGATTCTTTCTAAAAGTTCACTTGGAGACACAGTTATACATTATTTATCTGCACCCCAAAATGAAAGAACATAGAATTTATAGAAAGACTATCATATGCAATGACAATAAAGGAGAGTACAAATCATGTAACATGTTAAGCATGTCCCAAAAGAGGAAATGTGAGGTGGAGCTATTCACCAGTATCTGACCCATTCTTTCCTTTCTCTTCCTGTTAAGAAGCCAATCTCTGTCCTTCCTAAGAGAATGCTAGCACTTCCTTTTTTTATTTATACATATATTTTTTATCAAATCTAGACCTGGTCCCCCCATCCCCCCACCCCCCCAGAGCTCATGCATTCTGTCAAACATGCTATTCATCTCTTTCTCAGTCTTTCTCAATATTCTCCATGGGGAATTTGAGTGTTTTGAGCAGAAGTTCACTGTTTCAGTCAATTCTTTGATGCAGTCCTTTCTGTTGTTGCTGTTGTTGTTTCCAATATGCATCACTCCCAACTGCTTTGGACAAAAGCTCAAGGGGCCATGCACAGGAAATACAACTGGGTAATTGGCACTAGCATCCACAGATGAGGGATGCCAGAGAATGCTAGCACTTCCTATCAATACTGTAAATGAGTCACAACTCTCCCATTGAAAACTTATTTTACTGGATAACCCTTTTGATTTCTTCATAATCAAGACATTTGAAATAAAACCTTTGTAACCAGTTTCCTCTTGTTCGTAATTTGTTCATTTCTTTTTAAAATTACTTCAAGAGAGAGAGACTGATTTGTGGGTGCAAATATCCTTCAGTGCGGGTCCAACTTCTGGACCTGGTTCACATACCAAAAGTCCCGTCCTTGAAAGAAGCTGCCTCTCCCTGTCCCAGCAGCCATAGGTTGTCAAAAGTTCCTTAGGTGGTTTGGGAGTTTCTTACTCACTTCCTCATGTCTATGCTGGTATTGTCTCTGGTTTGAGCTTGTAAGGGACTTGTGCATGCTGTCACTAATCCTGTGTGTTCATATGAGTAACAGACCAGCTGTCTAGAAAACTCAATTTCACTTCTTAAGCTACACGTATGAAGCCCTGAGCTCAGGAATGCCTTGTGGTTTGTTAAAGCAAAAAAAAAGTCTTTTCTCTCTTGAACACTTCTCAGGATCTGTCTATGCTGGGGCTCTCCTACCTGGGTGGACCATTTCCATTTCAACTCCACAATTCAGTGTCCCCTAGGAGCTTGATGGCTCCAATATTTGGCTTGTCTGTGGACTGTTCTCTGCTAAGCATCATATACATTGTTTCTTCTTAAATTTCCAATTTTACCATAAAACTCAGTATGCTCAAAATTCAAAACATCCTGTGATGGTAGCTTACTATTGTATATCCTGCTAACTAGACAATCTTATTCTCTGTCTTTTTATTTCTCTTTAACATACTGATGGTTGTTATGTAGATATGCCAACACTTCCTGGGTTACTTCAATATTCTCATTGTTTCTGTGAATCTGCTTCTGTGTTCTTCAGTCATTCCCCACCTAGTAAATGTAGCAGGATTTTTAAAAAGTTCAATCTGACTGTCATATCCTTTCTAAAATATTTGGAGAAACCAATACCCAGATGATATGAGTTTCTTAATAAAACTGACATGGTCCTTTGTGGTCTGGGCCTTGATCGATCCTCTAACCCCATTTCCTGACACCTCATTTCCTATGTGACAATTCAGTCAAATATTTCTATAGTCCATTCTATGAAGACACTGGGTTTTAGCATAGATGTTTCCTTCTTACCAGCAGACATTTTGTTATCATTACCTGTCATCAATCATTCGATATTTCTCTGCAAGTTTCCCTTGTTAGCAGTCTTCCTTTGAGTCCAGATAATTCAACGCTTCTACAATAGCATATCCACATGTTACTGAATATTTGATTATGTTTATCTTAATTCTCATTAGCTATTCCTCTACTAGGCTCTGTGGTGTCAGAAGGTATGCCTCCCTTAAATCTGTTAGCTCCACATGATCAATAGCAGTGCTGAGCATGTAGTAGGTGAAGTAAAACTTAATATTTAACCTCAAAGCTCTCAACTAAAACTTTAGAGAGGGGGTTATTTCAGGAAACAATGTATCTAAAAGAGTTATCTCTCTGAGACCAATTAAGAACTGGACATATTTAAAAATCCCTTTGCAATGATTATATTGCAATACTAAAATTGCTAAAATTACATACAGGTAAAAATTAATCAGGGGCTGGAGAGATGGCCTAGCGGTTAAGAGTGCCAACCGCTCTTGCAGAGGACCCAGGTTCGATCCCCAGCACCCACATGGCGGCCAAGAACCGTCTGAAACTCCAATTCCAGGAGAACTCCAGTTCCAGGGGAATCCGAGACCCTCTTCTGACCTCCGTGGCATTGCACGACACAGGTGCACAAACCTACATGCAGACAGTACATTCATACACATACAGAAATAAATAAAATTAATTAAAAAAATCAATCAGGATTGTGTTGAAAAATAATGTAAATGTATTAGTTTTAACTAAGACACTTCAAACCAAACTAACAAGTTCTTAGAGCTGCTAATGCACTCTGTCTGAAAAAGTAAAAATGCTTTCAAGTTAGCAAGTAAATTGTAAGCATGTGGGCGTTTGGAAAGTGTTTCAAAATCACCCATTCACTTAAGTATTTTAAGCATGCCTACTGCAATTTAGTTCAAGCTGCAATTTAGAATAATTTGAGGGAAAGATTCACTCAGTAAAAATAATTTTCAATCAGCCCCTTCTCCAAATTATTACAAGCTTTAAATTTATGATATTTGCTGTACTAATTAATGAGGTCTTCATGTCTTTGAAATTGGAAAATAAGAATGTTTGGTCTTGAATGGTATGCGGCCCTAAAAAATGTGAATTTTTAAAAGTGTTATCTACAGATAAGGGGATAGGAAAATGTCCTCAACAGAAGCAAATAATAGTTTTTTGTAAAGCTGCTGGAAACAAATAGCCTGTGAGTCATCCATCCCCTTATTCCTACAGACTGAATCAGGACAGGGGTCTAGTCACAGATCATACCTCAACCAGCTAGGAGAATGCCCCTTTGCTAAGCATCTCTCTGAATAGTGATTCCCAAGTGAGAATATGTATGCACAGAGAGGAGAGGATGCGGGATGGGAGGATCCCCTTAGGGGAACATTTCAGAACAGCATAAATCAATTTTATTCTGGTTATTTTGATAATAAAGAGCTTTTATTAAATTTGAGGTTGGATTCTTGCATTTGCAAGGTCAAGTTACATTGCACAATATTTTATAGTGTTTTCCTACAGAAGTTCTTATTTACATGATTTTATCATCCCAATTTCTACATGTGCACCAGTAAAATATAAATTTCTGTGTATCACAGGAAAATATTTTACATTAAAAGATAAGGTATTAGAATAAGATTTCTTTTACTATACTACCAAAATATTTAGTCACAACAGCTTCATAGAAGCAAATTGATCCTACCTTCATCTGTACACTTTTAGGAATTTAGCAAATGCTATAATTTAATCCCTATGTGTTTTATAGGATTATATATAAGCCATACAAAACTGATGATGAAACACGTTGTATTTAAAGATCCTTCCAAAAACAGGATCTACAATCTTCTTTCAAAATCACATTCTGAGAAAATACTTAAAAACTTTTGCCTGAAGAAACTATTTTCTGTAATAGCTTGAATTCCTCAGATATCAGCAAGAACCCATTTCCTGCTGTTAGGCTTTCAATAGAAAAGAGGAATAATTTTTCTTCAGATATTTGAACAATGTTTAAATTATTCCCCAATCTTCTCTGTTTCACACTAATTCTTCACTTCTGAGCAGCTCTTCTTGGACGTTAATTGAAATTGTCATTGTTGATCTCTGTTGTACCCACTTCAGAGTCTCCTTATCAGTTATAGAAACTTAGACCTAAAGATCTAATAAGAGGGGCTGGAGAGATGGATCGGCAGTTAAGAGTACTGGTTGCTCTTTCAGAGGACCTGGGTTCATTTCCCAGCACCTACAAGGGGCTAACAACTGCCTGTAACTCCAGTTCCAGGGGAATCTGATGCCCTCTTCTGACCTCCGTGGGCATTGCACGACAAGGGTACACTTGCATGCATGCGGGCAATGCACTCATAAACATAAAATAAAATAAAAATAATACAATATTTTAAAAGATTTAACAAGAATTAGATTCAGATTTCCCAACTACCATAGCCCAATTTGTAGATTCCATTCTTCAATAAGTGAAATAATTAAAGAAAAATGGTGTTGCTACTCTCTACAACTTACCTTCTGAGGAACGCTGCCATGTGTGTACTATTGCCCTCATGGGCTCCTATCCATTTCTACTCTCTTGTATTTCCAGAAAAGTACAATGTTTTATACTCAGGGAATGTCTAATCACTGTTAATATCACCATGGAACAAGACCCCAAGAGACTATTTAAGTAAAATAAGAGCACCAGAGCTGTTCATTAAATCAGAACAGAATTCTGTTGTAAAGAACAATACTGATTTCTCCCATAGATGGAATGGAATAGTTTTAATTGGATTACTAATGCAACCCTTGGGTCCCATAGAGATCTATAATGTTTAGTTAGTAAAATTTTATCTAACTAAAAGGATTTGCTAAAGAGATGAGGTGTTTTTTTAAGCTCCCTAGAATAAAATGAGCTGTTGGAGCTGTGTGTCTTTGTCACTGTGTAGGTCACAGCTTTACATTTTACCATTTGATCAGAAGCTTCTTTAAACTTGTGGATAATGAACATTCTCTGTAGGAATTTGTTAATAGTTGACCTAAATAATCACACAAGAGCCTCATTCCTTGCTATATTTAATGATGCTATATAATTGATGTAATATATTCATTCGGATACTGAAGTCATCTTATCTTCCTTACATGCAACATATTTTATGGCTAAGATTCTTGAAGCCCTGAGATTCAACTACCTGAGTTGAATTTCATACCCTCCTTGTGTTAGCTTTGAATCTTGGGCTAGTTTAGTTCTGATAACTTGCTTACCTTACATTCAAGATTTTCTTCAAAACTTGACCCTGCCTCTTACTTTAATCTAGTATGACAATTACTTCAAATCTGAACAAAAAACTAACTTACAAGCAAAAAATAACATGGTTAAAGTACTGAAGAAATTAAAATCATACAGTTAGAGGGAACTTGACAATAAAATTCAAGAAGACTTGATGACATAATTCCTTCTAAAAGGTATAAGCAGACATACTTTTCCACTGAAGCAACAACTTGTGAAACAGCCCTAAGTTTGAGAGTACAACCAAATCTCTTGGAAAGAGAGTTAAATAGAAGGAATGAAAGAATTCATTCTCTACATTTTGGAGAAAATACCAAATGTTTTTTTTTTTTTCCCCCTTTGGGAGCCTGAAATCTATGAGTGTTACAGTCCCTGCAGTCAACAAAGAAAATCATGACAGAAATGACATAGATATGCAGATGAGATTACTGAGCGGGTAATGGTCCCACCTACTAAGCTTGATGACCTGAGCTTGATACGCAGTCTCCACATGGCAGAAGAAATACAACTCCCCAAGTTTGATCTCTGACCTCCACATGCATGCTATGATGCATGCATGTCTACACAAGAACATACACTCACCCATAAAATAAGTAAATGAATGTAATTTTTAAGAAGAAATAACCCAGACCCAAGCAACAGCAATTTGACCATGTAGACAGCTTTAGGAGTTAATAAAATGGTATTTTTCCTTACAAAGACACCCAAGAGAAGAGTTTATCATCCATTACTACATTGTTAACTGACTTCAGTCACATACTTTACTTTACATTTAATTTAATTTTTTATGAATGATGATTTTATATGGGAAAAAGTAAGATTCATCTATTTTTTATAGAGTTCACCTATCTACGATAGATGCATTAGCTAGAAAATGCAAAGAATTAGAGACAGATATATTTCTCCCATGAAGGAATCAGGTGGTTTAGTAAACCGTAAACTGAGTGCACATAAAATATGTAAAATATAAAGAAAATATATATTAGAAGATTATAATACAGAATAAATATGTATTTTATTACTATTTTATATAATATTTTTGTTAGCCAATATAGCCAATGGAGGGGTATAAACTCATACAAAAATAGATTGATGTGCTTCACTTCTTAGAGAAAGATGAGATATGAGAAATAAAAGTGATGGTCTAAGTTTGATATAAAGTTCCTCAACTTACCTATATTTTGCTGACATAGGTACCTGACTATCACAATGCTTTTAACGTTTAAACATTTTAAAATAACTCTGATCATTATTTTATTTTATATGTATTAGTATATTGCCTGCATGTACGTTACTGTGCCCATGTCACACAATGGCCCTGGAGGTCAGAAAGAGTGTTTCAGATTCCCTGGACCTGGAGTTACTAATAGTTGTTTGCCATCATGTGGTGTTGGAAATAAATTCAGGTCCTCTGTGAGAGCAGCCAGTGCTCTTAACTGACAAGCCATCTCTCCACACAACCCCCTTTAACCATTTTTTTTGTCTTTTCGAGACAGGGTCTCCTTGTAGCCCCAGTTGTCCTGGAACTCACTCTAGACCAGGCTGGCCTTGAACTCACAAAGATCCACCTGCCTCTGCCTCCTGAGTGCTAGGATAAAAGGCATGTGCCACCATTTTTTTAATTGAGCAATTTGTACAACTCACACAATGGTTTCCAGTCAAACCTAATCCTGCCATGCCCCAAAACCTCATCAGGACTCATGCAAAGAATATCCAAGCTAAGCCCTATCCAGTGAAGCTCCCAAACGCAGACTTCCCTCTGTGCAAATAGAACCACCGGAGTCTAGTCACCATAGCTAGGAATCCTAGGTAAGACATACTCCTCCTCATCCCAAAGTAATCAATCTCTTGTAGTTCTCGGTCCAGGGTCAGTCCCCCACCAATTTCTCTGGCTCCTTTTTGAGAGTTGTCCCAGTTGACATGGGTCCCCTCTCTGATGCCTACATTGCTATAGGTCTACCTGTGAAAGCTCAGCGTTGATTGCAAGTCACTGCTTCTCTACATTCATGCACCAGCCCTGGTTCTTACAATCTATCACCCCACTCCTTCTGCAATTATCCCTAAGTCTGGCTAGGTGAGGTTTAATATAGGGGCCCCATCCAGGGATACAGGCTGTGGTGGCTCCCATTCTTACAAGCTTGATTAGTTGTGGCCTTCTATTTATATCACACTCCTTTATTTACATCACACTCCTTTATGTAAGGAAGCTTTACTGGTGAGAGCTGAGGGGTGCACTCAGTTTCTCTCTGTCTCTCATTCTGAGAGTAGAGGTTCATCTGTAGATGTGCCTCCTAGGAATGGGGAGTTTTCGTTTTATATGTTCTGTTGTCAGATTCTACAATAGCCTCCATCCGTAGCTTTTTTGATGAGTGGCATACAGTGTGCTTTTCTATAAATATAAGATTCCATAGTGTATGGTAAGAAACTTGATTTGTCTAGAGACATGACAATGACTAGGTTTTACTCTAGGCTCCTATCTATATCCCCTCCAGCTCTGTGCATTTAGCTGAGTTTATGGTGGCTCTCATGGGTTCACTCTTATTGAGAGGGTTCAAGTCTAATTAGATAGCTGTTGACTATGCCCCAGACCACAGTGCCTCTACTGCACCAATAGAAGTAGTTAGGCTTTGGGGCTGGGTTTTACAACTGATTGATTTTTCTCCCTTAGTAGTGTGCACATTGTTGAGCATTATGAGAATTTAACTTCAGGTAGAAGGGTTCCAGCTCAGTTACTATTCCATTAATCTAAGTCCTATCTCTGAAGCATGTCTTCCTCTGAAAGGTAGGGCCTCTTCCTCTATTTTGATAGATAATCAAGAGCTTTGGAGATAGCCTGCTTTGTTTTGAGAGTCACTTGGATTGCTTTCAGCAACCATTCAAAGGGAGCTATCCTCTGTCTTGTACTGTTCCCTGCCACACAGCCCCAGGTATACCTGTGCATTAATGTTCCACAGTATATGTGAATTTCTCATGGGGTCTCGGGGGCATTACATTATGCTTTGGGTTTCTTAGCCTCCCAAGGTCCAATCATCTCCATCCTTTCTTCTTCCCTTCCCAGCCCCAGCACCCCCATAATCCCACTCTCCTCCCCTGACCCCCACACCTCCCCCCATGTCCCCTTTAAATTCTTAAGGTAAAACTTTTCATATAAATAGACTTGTTGGGGAGACTCCTTTTAAAGTGTAATAATTTTGGGGCTGAAGAGATGGCCTAGTGGTTAAGAGCACCGACCGCTCTTGCAGAGGACCCGGGTTCGATCCCCAGCACCCACATGGCGGCTGAAAACCGTCTGAAACCCCAATTCCAGGAGAACTCCAGTTCCAGGGGAATCTGACACCCTCTTCTGACCTCTGCGGCATTGCATGACACGGGTGCACAAACCTACATGCAGACAATACATTCATATACATACAAAAATAAATAAAATTAAATTAAAAAAAATTTTTTAGGGGACTGGAGAGATAGCCTAGCGGTTAAGAGCACCGACGCTCTTGCAGACGACCCGGGTTCGATCCCCAGCACCCACATGGCGGCTAAGAACCGTCTGTAACTCCAATTCCAGGAGAACTCCAGTTCCAGGGGAAACCGAGACCCTCTTCTGACCTCCGCGGCGTTGCACGACACGGGTGCACAGACCTGCATGCAGACAGTACATTCATACACATACAAAGATAAATAAAAAAATAAATAAATAAATAAATAAAGTGTAATAATTTTACCCTATTTCCATGACAGATGATCTCTGAAACATAATGATTATTTTCTGGAGCCCAAGCCTGTACTTCCGGGGTGGGTGGTGAGCCCCCGAGGGGGCCAAGGCATTACCCGCACCTGAGTTCATGCACCTGTCTGGAGACCAAGCCAGGACTTCTGGGGTGGGTAATGATTATTTTCAAGGAATTTACTTCTAAATGATTTTTTATGATCTTTTTGACCCCTCTTTGGTGAAGCTCCCTGAACTTTGGGTGTGGTGATTGCATTTGCACATGTTCAACTGGGGCTGGGTACCACATAGTCACTTATTCTCCACATTTTGATCAGTTTTGGATGTTGGTAACAATCTCCATATGCTGAAAAAAAGTCTTCTTTGATGAAAGATGAGAGGTACACCTATTTGTGGGCATAAACATAAGTATTTAGAAAATAGTTGGACATTATATTGGTTTAGGAAAATGGCAGTAGTAGGTGTCTACTTTGTGGTCTATGAAGAAATTTTGAAATTTTTGTGTTTCAACTCTTACATATTGCAGGAGAGAATGTAAAATAATATAACCATTTTGGAAAAAAATGTTGGAAATTGTCTTTTAAAATTAGCCTGTGCCAACATGAGACTTAGCGTTGTTATTCCTGGGCATTTGGGAAGAGTGAAAACATATCTCCATATAAAGATTGGTTCTCTGGCTAGAGAGATGGCCTAGCGGTTAAGAGCACCAACCGCTCTTACAGAGGACCAGGGTTCGATCCCCAGCACCCACATGGCGGCTGAGAACAGTATGAAGCTCCAATTCCAGGAGAACTCCAGTTCCAGGGGAATCGACACGCCCTTCTGACCTCCGCGGCATTGCACTACACAGGTGCACACACCTGCATGCAGACAGTACATTCATACACATACTGAAATAAATAAAATAAAATAAATAAAAAAAAAACAAAGATTGGTTCTCATATGGGAAATTACTTGTGATGAAAATAATAAACATAATGAATCATTCATCAACAAGTTGCTGCATGTTGGTTAACTCCACTCTACTGTTAGCAATGTTACTGTTCAGCAATGAAGTAGTGATAACCAAAATATACTGGTACATCTGAAGGTGATTATATTCAGTAAGAAAAATCAGACAGAAAAAGGATATGCTATGTATTTCCACTTATATAAGATTCTAGGAAATGCAAGCTATCCTAGAGTGAAATGGGTAGGCAAAAGGCACCCATTAAAAAGAGTATGCAGAAACCCTCACAAATTTTCAATGTACTTATTTTTTTTAATCTTTTTGAGACTTTTAAACAGTATTGCCTTTGTATTATTTCCACCACTTCCAGTCCCCAACCACTTGCTTACATGTTCCCTCAATCTCTGTAAATTTCTTGATCTCCTCTGATTATTATTATTACATATACATACACAAATTTATAAGTACACACAGAAATGCATATACACGCACTGGTCCCCTTCAGTGGTGCTCATGTGTATTTAGGGATGCCCACTTGGGGGTTACATAAGTTTTCAGGGAGTTAGTCCCTAGAGAAAATTGATTCTCCCTCCTTCAGCATTCACTGATTCTCTGGAGCTCTTTATCTTATTATAGGTCAGCTTGCCATTCCCCCCATTCATCATGACCTGTAAACTGGTTTTGTCAGTATGCATATCTCAATAGACAACCCTAGTGTTGAGATTTCATGGTGTAGCTTCCCTATCATAGATAGAATGCACTGACTAGGGGCTGGAGAGATGGCTCAGCGGTTAAGAGCACCAACTGCTCTTGCAGAGGACCTGGGTTTGATTCCCAGCACCCACATTGTGACTAAGAACCGTCTTTAACTCCAGTTCCAGGGGAATCTGAAGCCCTCTTCTGACCTCTGAGGCATTGCATGACACAGGTACACCAGCCTACATGCAGACAGTACACTCATACACATTAAAAAGAATGAATTGACTAGCAGAAAGTATCTTATCCCTCTGTTTCATATATTCTTGCTGACCCTTTTCCATGATGCTTCCTGAGCCTTGTGTGGAGCAGTTACATTGCAGGTGTGTCACGTAGGGCTAAAATCCACATAGTCTCTTATTCTCTGTATTTTGTCAGTTGTGTAACTTTATGAGTCTCCATCTGTAGCAAAAAAAAAAAAGCTTCATTAGTGAGTAGTGAGAGGTATGATCATCTGCAATTATAAAAACACATATTTAGAATACAGTAAGAAATTAATGTTGATCTTGGGAAGTGAAAGAGTAGGTTTCAGTCTACGGTCTATAAACTCAAATCATGTATATTTGGCTATGTTTACAGTACCATACATGATTACCCTTCCGTAGAGTTGGCCCTGTGTCTAGTTAGACAGCTGTTGATTACCCATAAGGTAGAAGTGACACACTGTACCAATAGAGAGTTTGCTAGCCTGGGTACCATTGTGGTTCCCTTTAATTTTATATTACTCCAAACTATGCATGTATGCACTCCACACATATACCAAAATTACAACATCTGAAAATAAACTATAGGTTAATTCCAAAGCATGTTTAGGGATTCACCTTTTAAATTTAGTTGCATGCAGGTAAAAAGAAATATTACTTTACATTCCTAAATTACACAGCATGTTGATATATGTATTAATGTACTTTTATAGTAGCATCAGATATATTTACTAAGAAAAAAATTACTGTTTGTCTAAAAATAAGGATTTTGTGTTAGGATCCACCACTGAGGGACACCATACGTTTTTTGTTTTTTTCTGGGACTGTGTTACTTCACTTAGCATAATGGCTTCGAGTTCCATCCATTTACTTGCAAAGTTCATGATGTCATCTTTCTTTGCCACTGCATAGAACTCCATTATGTAGATGTAACATTTTCTTTATCCACTCATCAGCTGAGGGACACTCAACTCAATTGAGGATTGCTTCCACCTCTTTGCGATTGTGAAGAGAGCTGCAATAAACATGGTTGTGCATGTATCTCTCCAATAGGATGAGTCTTGTGGATATATAGCCAGGAGTCGTATGACTGGGTAAATTCATTTTGAGTCTTTTAGGAGTTCCCCACACTGCTTTCCACAGGGGTTGCAGAAGTTCACATTTTCACCAGCAATGCATGAGTGCTCCCCTTTCCCCACACCTCTCCAGCATTTGGTATCTTTTATTTACTTGATCATAGACAGTCTTACCAGGGTAAGATGAAATCTTAAAGTGGTTTTAATTTACATTTCCTTAATTATTAGCAACACTGAACACTTTTTTAAATATGTTTCTCATCCATCTTTACTTCTTCATTTGCGACATCTCTATTTAGCTATTTACTCCATCTTTTGATTTGGTCATTTGTTTTATTGCTTCTTTGTTTTTTGAGTAATTTATATATTCTGTGTCTTATTCCTCAGATGTATCATGAGTGAAGGTTTCTTCCCACTCTGTGGGTTTTCTGATCACTTTGTTTCTTTTGCTGTACAGAAGCTCTTGAGTTTAATGAGGTCCCACTTGTTGATTGCTGACCTTATTTTCTGTGCAGCTGCTGTCTGATTCTCTACCATGGCAGCTTGTATAATCTTCTGATACTATGAAAGCTAGTCTTCAGGGAGGAAAATTCCTGGCAAGTTCCAGCTAGATTTCTTCAAGTCCTATGTGTCAATTTCATATTGACATGATGTCTTAAATGGCATAAGATGAAGAACAGTACAATTTGTGTAAATATTGTGTCTGCATATTGGTATAAACACATCAAAATTCATGAAAGTAAGGTATATTTAAAGTGATTAGTGAGGGCAAGGTGAAATGACTAGCTGATAAATGCTTTCCAAGCAAGGAGGAGGGAGGATATGAGCTCAGTTCCCAGAACCCAGCTTCAAAGGCAGATTGTGGTGTTGTGTCCTTGAAGTCATAGTACTGAGTACATAAAGACAGTCAGACCTCTGGGACTCACTGGCCAACCAGTCTAGCCCCTGGAAAGTTCCATGCCAGTGCAGACTTTCTCTCAAAATGAGGTGAATGGCTCCTGAGGAATAGCACCCATTTGTTCTCTGGATTCAATATACGTGCATACACATGTGCACCTGTACACACATATGCACTTGCACCACCTGACATTTTTTCTCCCACACACAAGTAAAAATAAAATTAAATGATTAGTGAATGTTGTAAGAAATTAAAATTTCATATAATTTTATGTTTTCCTTATTTTTCATAAGTTGAAACCATATAATAATAACATTTGGTGATAAAGAAACAAAGTCCAAATTGGTTAATCTATGGTCTCTTACATTTGGTATATCATTCTCAAGAGCAAACACTATGTGGAGATTTTTTTTAAATATTTGTTAACTCATCTAATCCTCACAATAAACCCCGTGGTAAATGCCAAAAGTAGTCACATTGCATATTTAAAGAAAACAACATATAAAAGTATATTTTCCATAAACTTCAACAACTAAATCATGAAATAACATTGTAAACAGAAAAGAAACACTGTCTTTTTATATGCAAGAGAGATCCTGAAGAGTTAGATCCACTGTGAAAACTAGGACATTAATTTTCTCTGGATACCAGATAGGATGCCAGGAAGAAAGTCAGAAGTTGAATGTACTATGTTCACAATTTTATCTTCCATCCAATGCTTGAGGCTACTTCTATAGGTGTTAATCCCTGAATTGCTCCAGAGTGCTGCTCAGGGGGAATGTCAATCTGCATGAGAGCCTGCCTATGTGAACAAGGCAGACAGCAGCATGTATAAAGTCATGTGATCCATTTCACATATAAAGCCTTTTAAATGAGTGCTCTTATTACCATTTTGTGATAAGAAAACAAACTCCAAGCTGTTTTTATGACTATAGCCCTGTAGTATAATTTGATGTCTGGGAGAGCGATCCCATCTGTATTGCTCTTTTCGCCCAGAGTTGCTTTGGCTATTTGGGGTCTTTTGTTTTTCCAAATGAAATTGAGGATTTTTTTTTCCAAACCTGTGAAGAAGCTCTTGGGGATTTTGATTGGGATTGCATTAAATCTGTATACAAGTTTAGGTAGAATGGACATTTTTACTATATTTATTTTCCCAATCCATTATTGATGTTTTGTGTATTATACATCATTTTCCAATTCAGTTCAGCATATTCTTCCCTCCTTCCCCCCATCTCACCCTACCCATCCCAGATTCATGCATTCTGCCATAACTTTCTGCGTCTTTCTCTTTTTTTTTGTTTTTTGTTTTTTTTTTTTTTGTTGTTTTGTTTTCATTTTTTTAACATAGGTGATAATCTGTGAGTACAAGCATCTTCATGTAAAACCAGATTACGAAGGCGCTTGTGCCAAACCCACCACAGCTCATGGGTCTCCATCCAGCAAGGGGGGCTTGTATGTTCAATCAATGTGAATCAAACGAGTTTCCAGTCTATATTGTTTTAGTTTCAACATTCANATAAACTCATACAAAAATAGATTGATGTGCTTCACTTCTTAGAGAAAGATGAGATATGAGAAATAAAAGTGATGGTCTAAGTTTGATATAAAGTTCCTCAACTTACCTATATTTTGCTGACATAGGTACCTGACTATCACAATGCTTTTAACGTTTAAACATTTTAAAATAACTCTGATCATTATTTTATTTTATATTCTATTATATTGCTAGCATGTACGTTACTGTGCCCATGTCACACAATGGCCCTGGAGGTCAGAAAGAGGGTTGTCAGATTCCCTGGACCTGAGTTACTAATAGTTGTTGCCATCATGTGGTTTGGAAATAAATTCAGGTCCCTCTGTGAGAGCAGCCAGTGCTTAATGACAAGCCATCTCTCCCACACACCCCCTTTAACCATTTTTGTCTTTCGAGGACAGGGTCTCTTTTGCCCCCAGTGTCCTGGAACTACTTCTAGACAGGTTGGTCTTAAACTCACAAGATCCACCTGCCTCTGCCCCTGAGTGCTAGGATAAGTATGTGCCCACCATTTTTTAAGAGCAAATTTGATAAACTCATCAAAATGGTTTCCAGTCAACAATCTGCCATGCCCCATACCATCAGACTATGCAAAGAAATCCAAGCCTAAGCCCCTATCCAGGACCCCAAACGCAGACTTTCCTCTGTGCAAATAGACACCAACCGGCGATTCTATCACCATAGCTAGGAATGCCTAGGATAAGACTAACTCCTCCTCATCCAATGTAATCAATCTACTTGCTATTCTGGTTCCTAGGGTCAGTTCCACCAATTTCTCGGCTCCTTTTTTGAGAGTTGTCCCATGCATGGGGTCCCTCTTGATAGGCCTACATATGCTATAGGCTACCTGGTGAAAGGCTCAGCGTGATTCAAGTCATGCTCTCTACATTTCATGCACCAGCCCTGGTTCTTACAATCTATCACCCCACTCCTTCTGCAATTATCCCTAAGTCTGGCTAGGTGAGGTTTAATATAGGCCCCATCCAGGGATACAGGCTGTGGTGGCTCCCATTCTTACAAGCTTGATTAGTTGTGGCCTTCAGTTTGAATTTGACTTTATTGTGTAAGGAAGTTTAGTGGTGAGAATTGAGGAGTGCACTAATTTTCTCTCTGCCCCCCATTCTGTGTGTAGAGGTTCATCTGTAGATGTGCTTCCTAGGAATGGGGAGTTTTTCGTTTTATATGTTCTGTTGTCAGATTCTACAATAGCCTCCATCCGTAGCTTTTTTGATGAGTGGCATTACAGTGTGCTTTTCTATTAAATATAGTTCTGTGTATGGAAGAAACTTTGATTTGTTTCTAGAGACATGACAATAAACAAACACTAGGTTTTACTAGGCTCCTATCTATACCCCTCAGCTTTCTGTGCATTTAGCTGAGTTTATGGTGGCTCTCAAGAGTTCTCTCTTTTGAGAGGGTTCAAGTCTATGTAGATAGCTTTGACATGCCCCATACACACCAGTGCCTCTTACTGCACAATAGAAGTAGTAGGCTTGGGGCCGTTTACAACTATTGATTTTTCTCCCTTAGTAGTGTGCACATTGTTGAGCATTATGAGAATTTAACTTCAGGTAGAAGCGGTTTCCAGCTCAGTACTGTTCCATTATTCTAAGTCCTATCTCTGAAGCATGTCTTCCTCTGAAAGGTAGGGCCTCTTCCTCTATTTTGATAGATAATCAAGAGCTTGGAGATTGCCTGCTTTGTTTTGAGAGTCATTTGGATTGCTTTCAGCAACCATTCAAAGGGAGCTATCCTCTGTCTTGTACTGTTCCCTGCCACACAAGCCCCAGGTATACCTGTGCATTAATGTTCCACAGTATAGTGAATTTCTCATGGGGTCTTCGGGGGCTTACATTATGCTTTTGGGTTTCTTAGCTCCCAAGGGTCCAATCTATCTCCAATCCTTTCTTTTCCCTTCCCAGCCCCAAGCCCCCCATAATCCCACTCTCTCCTCCCCTGACCCCCACACCTCCCCCCATGTCCCCTTTAAATTCTTAAGGTAAAACTTTTCATATAAATAGACTTGTTGGGGAGACTCCTTTTAAAGTGTAATAATTTTGGGGCGAAGAGATGGCCTTAGTGGTTAAGGAGCACCGGGACCTCTCTTGCAGGAGGGACCCGGTCGATTTCCCAGCCACCCCACATGGCGGCTGAAAACCGTCTGAAACCCACAATTCCAGGAGAACTCCAAACTCCAGTTCCAGGGAACTGACACCTCTTCTGACCTCTGCGGCATTGCATGACACGGGTGCACAAACCTACATGCAGACAATACATTCATTAACATACCAAAAATAAATAAAATTAAATTTAAAAAAAATTTTTTTAGGGGGACTGGAGGATAGCCTAGCGGTTAAGAGCACCGACGCTCTTGCAGACACCCGGGTTCGATCCCAGCACCCACATTGGCGTCTAAGAACCGTCTGTAAACTCCAATTCCAGGAGGAGAACTCCGTTCCAGGGGAACCGAAGACCCTCTTCTTTACCTCCGCGGCGTTGCACGACAGGGTGCACAGACCTTGCATGCAGACAGTACTTCATACACATACAAAGATAAATAAAACATAAATAAATAAATATAATAAAGTGTAATAATTTTACCCTATTTCCATGACAGATGATCTCTGAAACATAATGATTATTTTCTGGAGCCCAAGCCTGTACTTCCGGGGTGGGTGGTGAGCCCCTCAAGGGTCAAGGCAGTTCAGCCTTGACTTCCCGGCAGCTCACTGAGTTCATGCACCTGTCTGGAGACCAAGCCAGGACTTCTGGGGTGGGTAATGATTATTTTCAAGGAATTTACTTTCTAAATGATTTTTATGATCTTTTTGACCCCTCTTTGGTGAAGCTCCCTGAACTTTGGGTGTGGTGATTGCATTTGCACATGTTCAACTGGGTGGGTCCAAACATAGTCACTTATTCTCCAATTTTGATCAGTTTTGGACTGTGGGTAAACAATCTCCATATGCTTGAAAAAAAGTCTTCTTTGATGAAAGATGAGAGGTACACCTATTTGTGGGCATAAACATAAGTATTTATAATAGTTGACAATTATATTGGTTAGGAAAATGGCAGGTAGTAGGTGTCTACTTTGTGGTCTATGAAGAAATTTTGAAATTTTTGTGTTTCAACTCTTACATATTGCAGGAGAGAATGTAAAATAATATAACCATTTTGGAAAAAAATGTTGGAAATTGTCTTTTAAAATTAGCCTGTGCCAACATGAGACTTAGCGTTGTTATTCCTGGGCATTTGGGAAGAGTGAAAACATATCTCCATATAAAGATTGGTTCTCTGGCTAGAGAGATGGCTGCGTTGAAGAGCACCAACCGCTCTTACGGACCAGGGTTCCGATCCCCAGCACCCACATGGCGCTGAGAACAGTTATGAAGCTCCAATTCCAGGGAGAACTCCAGTTCAGGGAATCACACGCCCTTCTGACCTCCGCGGCATTGCACTACAAGGTGCACACACCTGCATGCAGACAGTAACATTATTACACATACTGAAAAATAAATAAAATAAAATAAATTAAAAAAAAACAAAGATTGGTTCTCATATGGGAAATTACTTGTGATGAAAATAATAAACATAATGAATCATTCATCAACAAGTTGCTGCATGTTGGTTAACTCCACTCTACTGTTAGCAATGTTACTGTTCAGCAATGAAGTAGTGATAACCAAAATATACTGGTACATCTGAAGGTGATTATATTCAGTAAGAAAAATCAGACAGAAAAAGGATATGCTATGTATTTCCACTTATATAAGATTCTAGGAAATGCAAGCTATCCTAGAGTGAAATGGGTAGGCAAAAGGCACCCATTAAAAAGAGTATGCAGAAACCCTCACAAATTTTCAATGTAACTTATTTTTTAATCTTTTTGAGACTTTTAAACAGTATTGCCTTTGTATTATTTCCACCACTTCCAGTCCCCAACCACTTGCTTACATGTTCCCTCAATCTCTGTAAATTTCTTGATCTCCTCTGATTATTATTATTACCATATACATACACAAATTTTTAAAGTACCACACAGAAATGCATATACACGCACTGGTCCCCTTCAGTGGTGCTCATGTGTATTTTAGGGATGCCCACTTGGGGGTTACATAAGTTTTCAGGGAGTTAGTCCCTAGAGAAACATTGATTCTCCCTCCTTCAGCATTCACTGATTCTCTGGAGCTCTTTATCTTATTATAGGTCAGCTTGCCATTCCCCCCATTCATCATGACCTGTAAACTGGTTTTGTCAGTATGCATATCTCAAATAGACAACCTAGTGTTTGAAATTTTCCATGGTGAGCTTCCCTATCATAGATTAGAATACATGGACTTAGGGGCTGGAGAGATGCGCTCAGCGGTTAAGAGGCACCCAACGCTCTTGCAGAGGACTGGGTTTGATTCCCAGCACCCAACATTGTGACTAAGAACCGTCTTTAACCCAGTTCCAGGATCTGAAGCCTTCTTCTGACTCTGAGCATTGCATGACACAGGTACACCAGGCCTACATGCAGACGTACACTCATACACATTAAAAAGAATGAATTGACTAGCAGAAAGTATCTTATCCCTCTGTTTCATATATTCTTGCTGACCCTTTTCCATGATGCTTCCTGAAGCCTTGTGTGGAGCAGTTACATTGCAGGTGTGTCACGTAGGGCTAAAATCCACATAGTCTCTTATTCTCTGTATTTTGTCAGTTGTGTAACTTTATGAGTCTCCATCTGTTAGCAAAAAAAAAAAAAAAAGCTTCATTAGTGAGTAGTGAGAGGTATGATCATCTGCAATTATAAAACACATATTTTAGAATACAGTTCAAGAAATTAATGTTGATTCTTGGGAAGTGAAAGAGTAGGTTTCAGTCTACGGTCTATAAAACTCAAATCAGTATATTGGCTATGTTTACAGTAACCATACATGATTACCCTTCCGTAGAGTTGGCCCTGTGTCTAGTTAGACAGCTGTTGATTACCCATAAGGTAGAAGTGACACACTGTACCAATAGAGAGTTTGCTAGCCTGGGTACCATTGTGGTTCCCTTTAATTTTATTTACTTCAAACTAGCATATGCATCCACACATATACCAAAATTACAAACATCTGAAAATAAAACTATAGGTAATTCCAAAGCATGTTTAGGATTCACCTTTTAAATTTAGTTGCATGCAAGGTAAAAAGAAATATTACTTTACATTCCTAAATTACACAGCATGTTTATATTGTATAAATGTACTATTTATAGTAGCATCAGATATATTTACTAAGAAAAAAATTACTGTTTGTCTAAAAATAAGGATTTTGTGTTAGGATCCACCACTGAGGGACACCATACGTTTTTTTTGTTTTTTCTGGGACTGTGTACTTCACGTTTAGGCATAATGGCTTCGAGTTCCATCCATTTACTGCAAAGTTCATGATGTCATCTTTCTTTGCCACTGCATAGAACTCCATTATGTAGATGTAACATTTTCTTTATCCACACATCAGCCGGATGAGGGACACTCAACTCAATTGAGGATTGCTTCCACCTCTTTGCGATTGTGAAGAGAGCTGCAAATAAACATGGTTGTGCATGTATCTCTCCAATAGGATAGTCTTGTGGATATATAGCCAGGAGTACTATGACTGGGTCAAATGGCAAATTCATTTTGAGTCTTTTAGGAAGTTTCCCACACTGCTTTCCACAGGGTTGCACAAGTCAATTTTCACCAGTATGCATGAGTGCTCCCCTTTCCCCAACCTCTCCAGCATTTTGGTATCTTTTGTTTACTGGATCTAGGGACCAGTCTTACCAGGAGTGAGTTGAAATCTTTAAGTGGTTTTTAATTTACATTTCCTTTAATTATTACAACACGAACACTTTTTTAAATATGTTTCTTCATCCATCTTTACTTCTTCATTTGCGACATCTCTATTTAGCTATTTACTCTATCTTTTGATTTGGTCATTTGTTTTATTGCTTCTTTGTTTTTGAGTAATTTATATATTCTGTGTCTTATTCCTCAGATGTATCATGAGTGAAGGTTTCTTCCCACTCTGTGGGGTTTTCTGATCACCTTTGTTTCTTTTGCTGTACAGAAAGCTTCTTGAGTTAATGAGGTCCCACTTGTTGATTGCTGACCTTATTTTCTGTTGCAGCTGCTGTCTGATTCCTACCTGGCAGCTTGTATAATCTTTCTTGATACTTATGAAAGCTAGTCTTCAGGGAGAAAATTCCTTTGGCAAGTTCCAGCTAGATTTCTTCAAGTCCTATGTGTCAATTTCATATTGACATGATGTCTTAAATGGCATAAGATGAAGAACAGTACAATTTGTGTAAATATTGTGTCTGCATATTGGTATAAACACATCAAAATTCATGAAAGTAAGGTATATTTAAAGTGATTAGTGAGGGCAAGGTGAAATGACTAGCTGATAAATGCTTTCCAAGCAAGGAGGAGGGAGGTATGAGCTCAGGTTCCCAGAACCCAGCTTCAAAGGCAGATTGTGGTGTTGTGTCCTTGAAGTCATAGTACTGAGTACATAAAGACAGTCAGACCTCTGGGACTCACTGGCCAACCCAGTCTAGCCCCTGGAAAGTTCCATGCCAGTGCAGACTTTCTCTCAAAATGAGGTGAATGGCTCCTGAGGGAATAGCACCCATTTGTTCTCTGGATTCAATATACGTGCATTACACATGTGCACCTGTACACACATTGCACTTGCCACCACCTTGAACATCTCTCCCACACACAAGTAAAATAAAATTAAATGATTGGTGAATGTTGTAGAAATTTTAAAATTTCATATAATTTTTATGTTTCCTTTTTTTTCATAAGTTGAAACCATATAATAATAACATTTGGTGATAAAGAAACAAAGTCCAAATTGGTTAATCTATGGTCTCTTACATTTGGTATATCATTCTCAAGAGCAAACACTATGTGGAGATTTTTTTTAAATATTTGTTAACTCATCTAATCCTCACAATAAACCCCGTGGTAAATGCCAAAAGTAGTCACATTGCATATTTAAAGAAAACAACATATAAAAGTATATTTTCCATAAACTTCAACAACTAAATCATGAAATAACATTGTAAACAGAAAAGAAACACTGTCTTTTTATATGCAAGAGAGATCCTGAAGAGTTAGATCCACTGTGAAAACTAGGACATTAATTTTCTCTGGATACCAGATAGGATGCCAGGAAGAAAGTCAGAAGTTGAATGTACTATGTTCACAATTTTATCTTCCATCCAATGCTTGAGGCTACTTCTATAGGTGTTAATCCCTGAATTGCTCCAGAGTGCTGCTCAGGGGGAATGTCAATCTGCATGAGAGCCTGCCTATGTGAACAAGGCAGACAGCAGCATGTATAAAGTCATGTGATCCATTTCACATATAAAGCCTTTTAAATGAGTGCTCTTATTACCATTTTGTGATAAGAAAACAAACTCCAAGCTGTTTTCTATGACTATAGCCCTGTAGTATCTTTGATGTTCTGGGAGAGCGATCCCATCTGTATTGCTCTTTTTGCCCAGAGTTGCTTTTGGCTATTTGGGGTCTTTGTTTTTCCAAATGAAATTGAGGATTTTTTTTCCAAACCTGTGAAGAAGCTCATTGGGGATATTTTGATGGGATTGCATAAATCTGTATAACAAGTTTAGGTCGATGGACATTTTTACTATAATTTATTCCCTCCACAGCATGGGTGGTTTTTCCATCTTCTGATTCTTCTTATTTCCTTCTTCAGAGGTTTAAAAATTTTTGTTGTAAGAGGTCCTTTTGGTGTCTTTGGGTAGGTTTGTTCCTAGGTTTTTATTTTTTTTGAGGCTATGTGAGTGGAAGGTCTCCTTGTATTCCTTTCTTCAGTGCCTACTGTTGGTGTAGAGAAGGGCTACTGATTTTTTCTAGTTTATTTTGTATCCTGCCACATTACTAAGCTCCTATCGTTTGTAGGAGTTTTCTGTTTGAGTTTTTAGCATCCTTTAGACAATAATATCATCAGCCAAAAGGGACAGCATGACTTCCCTCTTTTCCAATTAAAACTCTTTAATTCCTTTCTATGCCTTATTCCCTAACAAGGGATTTCAAGCACTTGATTGAAAAGGCAGAGTGACAGGGGACAGCATTGCCGAGTTCCTACCCCTAAGGGGAATGCTTCTGTTGCTTCCCCCATTTAGGATGATATTAGCTTTGGGTTTCCTGTTGTATGGCTTTGATTACATTAGGTATGATCCCTCCAATTCCAATTCCCTCTAGACTTTAAACATGAACGGATGCTGGATTTTTGTCAAAGCTTTTTCTGCGTCAATTGAGATGATGGTTGGTTTTTGTCTTTCAGTCCGTTTATATTGCTTTGATGATTATTTATTGATTTTCGTATGGTTGAACCATCCCTGCATCTCTGGTATGATCCAAACTGGCATGGTGGATGATCTTCTTGATGTGGGGTTGTATGCGATTTGCAGTATCCTGTTTAGAATTTTGGCATCTGTGTTCATTTAGGGAGATGGGTCTATAGTTCTTTTTTGGTTGCATCTTTGCCTGGTTTGGTATTAGAGTGATGCTGGATTCATAGGGAAGGAACTCTGGCGATAACTCCCTTGTTTGATCCTTCTAAACAACGTTGTAATTATAACTGTTGTAAGTCTTTTTGAAATATTTTATAGAATTCTGCTGTGAAACCATCTGGTCCTGGGCATTTTTGGTTGGGAGGCTGCTATTACATTCTTCATTTCTTCACATATTATTGGTCTGTTTAAGCTGTCGACTCTTCTTGGTTGAGCTTTGTGATTCCCAAGATTTCAGATATTCATCCATTCTTCTAGGTTTTCAAACTTAGTAGAGTATATGTTTTTAAAGTAATTTCGTATTTGATTATTCTGGATCTTTTCATTATCTGTGTTGATATTTCCCTTTCATCACAGATTCTATTGATTTGGAGTTGTTCCTTCTTTCTTTGGTTAACTAGGAAGAGGTCTGTCTCTCTTGTTTTATTCTCTCAAAGAACCAGCTTTGGATTCATTGAATTTTTTTTTGTATTGGTTTTCTTTGTTTCTATTTCATTTGATCTCTGCTCGATTTTTGTTATTTTCTTCTTGTCGCTGCGTTTAGGGTTCATTTGTGTTGTCTCTCAAGTACTTTTAGCTGGAGTGTAGATCATTCACTTGTGCTCTTTCTGTTTTTTTAATGTAAGCACTTAGAGCTATAAACTTTCCTCTTAGGACTGCTTTTAAAATTTCCATAGGTTTGCTGCGTTGTATTATCATCTCATCAGTTCAGGAATGTTTATTTCTTTTCTTTATTTCTTCCTCACCCATTCATTATTTCAGAAGAGTGTTTGTTTTAGTCTCTATGTGTTTCTTTGTAGGTTGTAGGGTTTATCCTTGGTGTTGTATTGAGTTTTATTGCACTGTGGTCTGAAAGAATGCATGAGATTATTTCAATCTTTTTGTATTGTTGAAGTTTTTTCTTTGTCCCAGTATGTGGTCAGTTATGGAGAATGTTCCATGGGGTGCTAGTAGAAAAGTGTATTCTCTGGTGTTTGGGTGGAATATTCGATAGGATATCTGGAGGTCCATTTGGTGTATTGTATCATCAGTTCAGATATCTCTCTGCTTGTATTCTTTGTCTTTTTGATCTGTCTAAAGGACTTAGGTGGGGTATTGAATTCCCCTACTATTAGTGTGCTGAGGTTAATCTGAGGCCTTGAGATCCTGAAGAGTTGTCTTTATAAAGTTTGTGCACTGATTGGATGTGGGAAAGGGAACACTCATTCATGCTGGTGGGGAATGTAAACTTGTGCAGCCACTATGGAAAACAGTTGGGGAACCCTTAGAAGACTAAAATGAGCCTGCCATTTGAACCAGTCATACCATCCTGGGTTATATACCCTCATATTACTTCAGAGATACATGCACAGCTTTATTTATTGCTGCTCTGTTCACAATAGCAAAAAACTGGAACAACGCAAATGCCCCTCAACTGACGAATGTATGACAAAATGTGGTATATGTACACATGGAATTCTATGCAGCGGTAAAGAAAGACAACATCATGAACTTTGCAGGCAATGGATGGGAGGCTAGAAGACCATGTTAAGTGATAGTAACACAGTCCCAGAAAAAACCAAACGAAACAATGGTACTCCTCATATGTGGATGCTAGTACCAATGAACCCAGTTAAAATATTTCTTGTGGAGATGTGCCATATTAAAAGAACAACAGGAAAGATTGCATCAGAAAACTGAAAATGGTGACTCGGGAAGGGTGGAGGGGTGGAGAGGGGATACGGGTGTACATTCGATTGGTGCATATTTAATGACGTGGTTTCAAACAAGTATCCAGTTTTGCCAACTCTGTCTACAGGATACATTGTGTTTTAGGACTTAGTAAAAAGTAAAACTGTGTATATTAATTCAACATTGTTTAAAGGCTGATAAAACGGTATGCATCTGAGTTAAATCTGGTATATAAAACTGCTGTTTTCCACCATTCAGTTTATTAAAACTGTATAACAATTTCTTCAGGATTGGATAATAAACGTTCTCTATGACAATTATGTGCATAGTCATATGTATAGACCTGGTAACGACTCCCTCTTTCACCTATGGATATTTAATCTAAAAAATAAAGTTTGTTTCCCAATTAATCACATACGGTACCCAAAACAGCATGGGAACTTGATGAAAGGCAGTGTCTTGATAGCACCAAAAAGTCTCCTGATACCGGCTCACTCCAGAAGTATTAATGACAAGCAGCTTTCTGTTGAGACTCATGGGTCAAAAATACAAAAGCTAAAATAAAAAAGGGAATATATAAAATATTGGAAATACTTTTGTCCAAAAAAGACCTGCGCAATTTCCAATAGCTTTAAGATAAAACTATGGAAAGATTTGTATGTTCTAACGAGTGGGGCCCAGAAGTTTCGACCATCTATATGGCTTGAGAAAGAACACATCCAGCTTTGCAAGGAGTAGAAAGTACAGAAAGTCTCCAGCAGATAGGTCTGACTCCTACTGGGCATATGAAGGGGAAGAAATGCCGTCAGATTGTGCAGACATCGAAGGCGCCACGTTCGTTCTGGATTCCTAACTGGTAACAACAATTCTTGTTAATGAAATCCTAACGACGAAGCTTACTCTTCTAGTGTGCCAAAGGTTTATAACTACATCAGAGACTTTCCTTAACTCCCCCCATGGAACTAAGAGCGAGCACAAAGTAAGATGATGATTGGGTCAGTTCTCCAGTCTGTAGAGTATGATGTCCAGCTGTTATAGATGGCTATTCTTCTTTGTAAAATCAGATAGAACTGCACTTCTTTGACTATAGTTGGACAGTAGAACTGTGAGGGGATTTATTCTCTATTTCCCAGGAACCCATAAATTATATGTCTAAAGTCTACTTAAGCTTGCACTTATGCAAAATATATTGATAACAGGGCTCTGACATCAACAGTATGGATTATCTATCCAAGTGATCATTGTTGGCCAGGGAGATCCAAGTCCCTCACAAAAGGTAGAGGCCTCCTTGGCCTCCAAAACCTGTGGATATCTGCAGCGAAGTAAGGCGATAAGGCCCTGCTGTTGAATAGCCTGCAGATAATACATGGGTAAAGATGGTATGAGAAGACCTACACCATGCATTTAAAAAGCTATTACAGATCCGTCAAGTAAGTTGATCTTCTCTTTGGAATGCCAGATAGTGTTATTCAATAGGTCGCTAAAGCAAATAATAGCGCTCTCCTTGAGTAAGCAAGACTCTTCTGAGCACCAGCTATCACCCTCATCTGCCTCGGAAAAGCTGTGCAGCAGCGATGGCAAGCCCACATGACTGTATATCCCAAATCTAATTGGCTATTAGCTCTCTCCTGGAGGAATACCACATGGCTGATGCCACAGTTACATCCTCTAATTGGTTAGGAGACGTTATAAGGCACACGAAGACCCTGCCATAACTCTAACAGGAAGAAAAATGTAATTCATGGATTAACCATACCATCCAAACATTGTGTCTATACAAGGTAACCTACCATAAAAATTAGTACTATTTAAATACCTATATATCTTAATTGCATGGTGCTTCATTTGTAGGATTGAAAGGCTTTATATTATACTGTTTAAGTACCTATTTATCTAATTGATGGTTTCATTAGTAGGATTGAAAGTTTATGCCTGGACAAGCTGGCAGCCCATAAAAAACAACCAAAATTGACTAGAGACCAAGACACAAGCTCCAAGAAAGTAACTGTTTTGCTTCTCATCCACCTGTGCCCCCTTTTCTAAAGCCTAGGGAAACAATCTATGGAAAAGGGGGCATGGTAGAATGTAAGTACTGTGATTGGGGTGAATCGTGAAACTACAACAATATAGGATGGACACTCATTTGTTTCAACTTGATTGAACATACAAGCCCCCCCTTGCTGGATGGTGAGACCCATGAGCTGTTGTGGGGGTTTGGGCACCACTGCTCGTAAATTGGTTTTACATGAGGATGCTTGTACTCACCAGATTATCAACTACTGTTAAAAAAAATGAAACAAAACAAACAAAAAAAAAAAAAACAAAAAACAAAAAACAGAGAAAGACGCAGAAAAAGTTATGGCAGAATGCATGATCTGGGATTGGGTAGGGCGTGATAGGGGGGAAGGGAAGGGGATATATGCCTGAACTGGGAATTGGGAAAATGATTTATGAAATACACAAAAACATCAATAATATATATATATATATATAATATATATATATATATAACCAAGTAAGAAAACGAAAAAAAAAATAAAGAAAACAAACTCCAAATTGGTTAATTTATGGTCTCTTACATTTGATATATCCACACGTCAGACAGTTGTTTTAATTTACAAAATAACTTTACTAAAATATATGTAGATAATTTATTTTATGAGATAAAATGTATAACTTATCTTTGTTCCTATCTGTCTCAACGATTTGAGTGTTTCTTAAAGACCTATTAACTTCCTGTTTGCTTTGATTGGAATTAAAATTAAATGAAGTTCAGGAGTAATTTCAGTTTGTCTGAATGTGAGGAAATAGAGAGGTGAAATCTATTTCCTAAGTTTTAAGGTTATATAAGTAGAAACAACACGAAGAAATGCAGAATTAAGATCTTTTGTGTTTCAGTTTTTGAAGCCTTAAGGTTACATGTAGCAGCAGCAATTTAGGATCAGGGAATATGCAGAGCACTGAGACGTGATGTTATTCTGATATGGGGGCAAAAACTCCTGTAGGGGAAGGAGATTTGCAAAGTAAGCACTCAATGGGTAATTATAATGGGCTGCATATTTTTCTTGTGTCTAAATGCTACAGCAGCAAGTAAAACCATTACCATTAAGGAGTTTAAATAAACAAGATAATTTCAGATCAGAAATTCACTGGAAAAAAGAAAATATGCAATATGATGGATAATATCCAAGATGGTGCCTTTAAAATCAGTAAACACTGCAAGATATAATCCTATGGAATATCTTGAAATGGAGCCAAGAACTTGGAGGGTCAAGCATTGTCCTTTGACAGATGGGTAACAATGTTGTGGCCACTGTTAACTCTTGAAGATTTGGTGATCTAAATTCAAGCTCAAAAACTGATAACATGACATTTCTAACTGCATCATAACAGGAATCTATGCATTAGGAAACTTACAAAGATATTTTTTGCACTTAACCAGCAGTTCAAATCTTGATCTCGTAGACACTTCATGTGTAGTATATTCTCTTCTAGGTTGGAATAACAAAGTAAAGTAATGTTTATGTGTATTGCCTCCTACTTAACCTTCCTGATGCACGTACCAATTGATATCTCAAGTTTTCTACTTACACAATCAAAGTGCCAATATTTAACTGTCCTCCTCAAATTGCTTTTATTGCTCCTTAGTAATGGGAAACTTTATTGTTTTGATTACTCGGGTAGGTGAAAATCTGGTTGTCATTTTACTTCTTTCTTTCTCTTACGTGTTATATCCACTCTATCAACTAATACTTTTCAGTAAACGATCAAAATATAAACCAGGAGTTGAGAGCATCACCTTCTCAAGCCCACTGCCATTAGTTAAGCCACAACTTACACTCATCACTGCAATAGCCCTACCTGTTCTTCACGAATCCTTTCTTTTCTCACCACATTCTTTCCTTACTGTAGTGACTAGACTGTCCTTATTGACATGTGGGCCACTACTTATGACTGTTGTACTCAGAATATCTTAAGAGGTCCTAGCACATTGAGTAAAATTTAGACTTTTTGTGAGGCTCTCAACCTCCAAAGGATGTCTGCCCTTTGCTGCCTGACCACATGTTTTCTTTCATAGTCTCAGGACCTTTACAGGGTTTGCTAAAATGTGCTTTCCACAGAAATGCCCTTAGCCATTCTTACATCTTTGGATATTTTACTCAGAAATCAGTTTCTCTCAAAGGCTCACCTTGGGTGCTTCTCCGGGATCAATCCTCTATATTCCTTTTAGTTGTTTTATTGTTTCCAACACAAATTAAAACAATCTTGCATAATTTTATGTTCTCCTGACTCATTTCATTTTAAATCCATTGAGTTCAACTGAGTGAGAATTCATGAGAACAAAACTTGCCTTTTGTTCATTGTATAATGCAAAGCTATTTAAATGGTACTAGGTATAAAATGCTTGCCTGATAAATACTTGTTAAGTGAACAAATAGCTAAATGGACCTGTCATAATTGCTAAAGAAAATTTAATTTGGGAAAATATAGCCCCATGTATCTGTTATCTTAAGCTTCTGTTTGGTATCTGATATCAATAGGGGTGCAAATCTTAATTTTAAATATTTGCTTTACTTTGAATTCTTGGTATTTAATTCCTTTGACTCAAAGTTTAGTCTCTATACAGTTGTCAATACTTACCAAGCTTCTTGTTATGTGTTTCCATTAATGGAAAAATATAACTAGATTTTTATTTTACACAAAGTTACAAAAATTCAAAGTGATAGTTGCCATACCAACTACAATTTAGCCCCACAGCTCATATGAATTTTTGCTATTACTTATATCTGCTCTTAACTTTTATGCCTTAAAATATATAAAGGCAATTTGTCTGCCTTACTACTGCTGTGGGATTTGTCTGCAAATTATGATTCAGGGCTTGCTATAGGACTGTGTTATAACAGAGCACACAGAATTCTCCCATTTCTTTGTCAATGAGCAAGAAAATGTGTTTCCCTTACCACAGAAGTCCATCTATAAAAGAAACCATTCACTTTTTGAAAGTTCTTGCTCCACGGTTTAAGGAAGAGAAAATCTAAGGTACTTTAGCATTCCACATCTGCCTCAGTTCTCCCCAAAGCCTGAGTTTTATTAAGGAGCTTTCTCCTGACATATGTGAAGCTCATTTTTATCCATCTTATGAGACTCCAGGCACAAATCCTCATCCTTAATCTTGCAATTCATATGGAAATTAGAGCCATAGAGATTCTTCTGTCTCCATAAGATTACTTCTTGTCTAGAGCTATCTTTTAGGCAAAATAATAGAACCAAAGTAACTGGATGCCACTTTTCCAGCCCTTCATGGAACTATTTGATGCAACAGCACTTCATGACATTAATTTGTTACTGCCATCTCTATAGAAAGCTAGGTTCCTAAACACATCTTTGGAGCACTTTGCTTATTATTATTATATTGAATTTGTGTGTCATTTCTTTGAGCTTATATGCCAAATTAAACTGAATATGTCAAATTCACCATGTTCTGCAACCAGACAAAGTATATGTAACAAGCAAGCTCAGTTTGCCTAGCCAGGTCTGCACTCCCTAACTAAGGGCTTGAACCCAGAAGGTCTTTTCTTACCTATTTCACATGTTTTCTGGAGGTACCTCAAGCCTCCATAAGTCACTAGGAAAAGTGAGACTTATTTTTCTTCCTGAAATGAAAAATAAATAAGTAGTAAATCTTTGAATAATGTCCAGTAAAGTTGTATTTTTGTTCTGTCTTCGGGATTAATTACACTGATTGACCGACTTTTACTTCCCCTTTTCCTACTGCCATGAAGATTGAGATATATTAGCTTCTACCCAAGGTATGATTAGGTATTTGTAGGTACACATTTATTTTTCTGTTTAAAAATCCGCTTAAATTATTATTGAATTGAAAATACATGTATTCATGGATATCTAATTTCTCTAACTACAGAAATATGAAGAAATTATATAGAAACCTCTATGCACTATGGTAGAGATTAGTTAAACTATTGACACAAACTTTTTTTTATTTGTTTTCACTATTGTTTTGATTTTTTTTTTTTTTTTTTTTTTTTTTTTTTTGTCTCCCTGTAGCCCCAGCCTGTCCTGGAACTCACTCTGTAGACCAGGCTGGCCTTGAACTCACAAAAATCCACCTGACTCTTCCTCCCTAGTGCTAGGATTAAAGGCATGTGCCACCACAACTGGCTTTTTTTTTTTTTAATGATGTTATACCTTGTTGGTGGATGGCACAGTTTTCATTCCCAGTACTACTTAGAAGCAGACGGCAGATGGATCTCTGTAAGTCTACAGCCAGCTTGGTCTATATAGTGAGTTCCAGGTCAGCTGAGACTATAGGGAGACCCTGTCTCAAAAATACCAGAAGCAGAACCAGAAGCAGAAGGAGAAGGAAGAGGAGGAGGAGGATGAGGAGGAGGAGGACGAGGACGAGGAGGAGAAGCTTTTCCTTATTAAAAAGAATTCAAATTATTAGGCGGCATAAATTAATATTTTTGCTTCATCAAAGAGATAGTGATTTTAAATATATTTCAACTTTGTAAAGCATAATTGAGTAAAAAACAAATTTATCAAATTTTGCCATTCTCAATAGTGTAAGACTTTGTTCCAATTATGAGATCTTCTGTTATATTAAAAGTTTATCCTACCGGGCGTGGTGGCACACGCCTTTAATCCTAGCACTTGGGAGGCAGAGGCAGACAAATCTTTGTGAGTTCAAGGCCAGCCTGGTCTACACAGTGAGTTCCAGGACAGCTGGGGCTACAGGGAGACCCTGTCTCAAAAAGACCAAAAAAGAAAAAGTTTGTCCTGCTTAAAAACTGTATATAGATTGTTTTCTGGGAATTAGATATAAAGGGACAATGAGGGAGGAAAGAAGAATATTATAACACAGTGACAAATAATAAAGAGATAAAATGAATAAGACAGTTAAGGGAAAGCAAAGAACATAAGCTTATAATAATAAATAAGTAACTTGTTGTTTTTCTCTTGTGACTTTCCTATATTGCAGCAGGTGCCCTGTCACTCATTTCTTCAATATAGTCTTGAAACACTGTTGCTAGGGCAAAAAGGCAAGAAAGGAAAATATAAAAAGGAGTACGGTAATGTTGGAAAAGAAAGTCAAAGCTAGTCCCTTTTTGTGCTATGATATGATTGTTTATTAAGGGATGCTAAAGACTCCACCAGAAAACTCCTAGAAACAATTAAGAGCTTCAGTAAAGTGGGCAGGATACAAAATTAAACCTAGAAAAATCAGGCTGTCAGGATAGCACAGTGGTGAAAGGCTGAGGATAAGAAGACCGCAAGAAAAAATCAGTAGCCTTTATACCAACAACAACGCAACGAAGAAGGAATTCGAAGAGAATTCCCACTCACAATGCCTCAAAAACAATAAAATACCTAGGAAACAAACATAACCAAGGAACCAAAGATCTCTACCTCTACCACAAAATTTTAACCCTGAAAAGGAAATTGAAAGAAGACATCAGAAATGGAAAACACTCCATCCTCATGGATTGGGAAAATTAATATAGTAAAAATATCCATTCAAACCAAACCCTTATAGACTTTAATGCCAATCCAATAAAACCCCAAGAGTTTCTTCACCAGGCGTGGAAAAAATCCTGTAATTTTCATTTGGAAAAACACAAAAGACCTGAAGAGCCCAAAAGGACACCCTGAGTGAAAAGAGTAAGACATGGGGATCTGTATACCAGACTCAAACTATTCTACAAGGGTTATAGTCATAAAAACAGCTTGGTACGGCACAAAACAGACCCTTTGACAAATGGAACAAAACCGAAAGGTCCAAACTGAGCACAACAATCAGCCACCTACATATTCACAAGGGGACCAAGAAGACACGAATGGAGGAAAGACCAGCATCTTCAGCACGTGGTGGTGGCAAAACTGGCACTTGAGAGAAAAATGAAATAAAAAACCCCCTACCTCTCACCTGTACAAAAGTCAACATCCAGATGTGATTAAAGACCCTCAACTGAAAAACCCCAAGACCTGGCTGATTTAGAGTCTAGATAGAAGAAAAGTTGGCCGCCAGACTACAAGACACATAGGCGTAAGAAAAAGACTTCCTAAATCAGACAGCAGCTGCACAAGAATTAAGGTCGACAATTGACAAATGGGACCTCATTAAACTCAAAAGCTTCTGTACATCAAAAGAAACAATCAAGGAAGTGAAGAGAAATCCCACAGAGTGGGAGGAAACCTTCACTGCAGATACATCTGACAAAGCATTGATTTCCAGAATATATAAACTACTCAAAAAACAAAGAAAAAAGAAAACAAATGACCCACTCAATAGATGGAGCAAAGAGCTGAACAGAGACTTCACAAGTGAGGAATTAGAGATGGCTGAGAAACATCTTAAGAAGTGTTCAACGTCGCTAATAATTAAGGAAATGCAAATTAAAACCATTTTAAGATATCATCTTACTCCAATAAGACTGGCTAGGATCAAGAAAACAAATGATACCAAGTGCTGAAGAGGTTGTGGGGAAAGGGGAACACTCATCCACCGCTGGTGGGAATATAAACTTGTACAGACACTATGGAAAGCAGTGTGGAGAACCCTTGGAAGACTTGGAATGAACTTGACCCAGCCATACCACTCCTGGGTATGCACCCAGAAGACTCATCTTACTGCAGAGATACATGCAGAGCCATGTTTATTTCAGCTCTCTTCACAATAGCAAGGAACTGGACCCAACCCAAGTGCCCCTCAACTGACGAGTGGATAGAGAAAATGTGATACATCTAGACAATGGAAAGAGGACATCACGAACTTTGCAGGTAAATGGTTGGAGCGAGAAGATAACATGCTGAGTGAAGTAACACAGTCCCAGAAAAGCAAACGATGAATGGTATCCCTCATCTGTGGATGCTAGCACCAATTACCTAATTTTATGGCGAACTGAGCAATGTCAATATGAAAACAACTGTGCTCTTATATTGTAGAATCCCTTAAAAATAAACAAATAAAAAATAATAATAAATAAGAATATAAGCTTATAAGAATAAATATTTACACAGGGTCTTTCATAGTAAAGGTCTGCATGGTCCCTCCTATAAAAAATGAACCAGAAGAAAATCTGCAAATTTCTTTTTCAAAGCAGGTGGATGTTGCAGGAAAGATGAGGAAAGAGAAAGAGTATCAACAATTTCTGTGCCTAGTATATTACTGGGCACTCTTCACATCTATTAGCTAATCCTTTGATGAAAAATTATTGCTAACCAGGAAAATTACAATTCCATGAGCATTTTGCGGCCAGTTCTTTTGCCAAATTTAGTTATTGCTCTGATGTCTAAGTTTCCGTAACTTGACTCTCTCAGGTATTTCCTGATAACTTTATTATATGTGACTACAAAGATGTTTCTGGATGAGATTACTACTTAAATCAGTATAATGATTTAAAGCAGACTGTCCTCTCTTGTAGGTGGGCATTATTCAATAAGTTGAAGGCCTGAACTGAACAAAAAGGTCACCCTTCTTCCTGGTTAGTAGGAACTCTTCCTGCCTGGCTGCCTTAAAATTTGCGACGTTAGCTATTTTCCAAACATCACATTCAAACAGAAGGTGAGGTTCTATCTCAGTCAGCCTGCCAGGCTTTAGCTTGGAAATGCATCACTTGTTCTTGGGGTTCCTGATCTAAACTGGAACTAAACAACTGGCTTTCCTGGGTCTCCTGTTGATAGACTCATCCTGCACATTAAAGCCTTGCCACATTTCATTTCCATGAATCGGTTCCTCATGACAGATCTCTTATTCATACACACATCTTGCAGTTCTGGTTCTATGAATTATTGACTAGTACAACAATGAGCAATAATAACTAAGTTTATGGACTAAATGTTCATATCCTGCCTCCCCCAAATTCATATGTTGTAGTCTGTCGAGACTACATTGTTGTACTAGTCAATAATTCATAGAACCAGAACTGCAAGATGTGTGTATGAATAAGAGATCTGTCATGAGGAACCGATTCATGGAAATGAAATGTGGCAACTATTAGTGCTGCTTAAATACCTATATATCTAATTGCTTGTGCTTCATTAGTAGGATCGAAAGGTTACTCCTGAACAAACTGTCAGCCCATGAAAGGAAACAGCCAGAATTGACCAGAGTCCAAGTCAACAGCTCCAGAGAGAGTGGACTGTTTTTGCCCTTTTTCTAAAGCCTAGGGAACAATCTGCAGAAAGAGGGTGGCAGTGTGTGTTTGTAGCACTGAGATGTAAAAGGTGCAATGGGCGGAATGGTTGTAAACTTACACGGTCGATTGTAGTCTGGACACTCAATGATCAACAACTTGATTGAACAAACAACCTGTCACCCCCCACTGGATGGTGGGACTGGGGATTTGGGCACAACAGTCTGCAGATTGGTTTTGCACAAAGGATGCTTGTACTCATGGATTATCACTTATAGCTAAAAAATGGAAAAAAAAAAAAAACCCTGAAAGATACAGGACAGTTATGGCAGAATACATGATCTGGGATGGGGTGGGGGTGTGGGGGAAGGGAAAGGGAAATATGCCTGATCTGAATTGGAAAATGATGTACGAAATGCACAAAGCATCAATAAAAATTAAATTAAAAAAAATAAATTAGAATCCAGAGTTTGCTCACTTACCCCACTTAGTGCTACATGACCTTGTGATCATGGTGAGAAGACAGACATCTACTACATAAGAAGGGAAAGCCTCCACCAGTAACTGATCTTGCTGAAATCTTGGGCTTGGACAGCTTTCTTTTTTAAAAATTTTTTATTTATTTTTGTATGTGTATGAATGTACTGTCTGCATGGAGGTCTGTGCACCCATGTCGTGCAATGCCACGGAGATGAGTCGGATTCCCCTGGAACAGGAAGAGTTACAGACGGTTCTTAGCCACCATGTGGGTGCTGGGGATCGAACCCGGGTCCTCTGCAAGAGCAGTCAGTGTTCTTAACTGCTAGGCTATCTCTCCAGCCCCTGGACATTTTCTTACAGTACTATGATGAAGGGATGAATTAAGCTACACTCTCCATAGCATTTTTGTTTTGTGCCCCCTGTTGTCTAATAACTAAGATTTATTTACCATTCTATATTTTTAGTATACTCATCATATTACAATCTTTTTTAATATAATTCTTTTATTGATGTCTTGAATATTTCATACATCATTTTTAGTTCAATTTAGACATCTTCCCCCACCCCACCCCAGTTCATGCATTCTGCCATATATGTCCTGTATAAATACTTTCTCTCAGTCTTTTTTTTTCTATAGAGATTTATTGCTTTGGGCATAATTTAACTGGATCAAACCATTCTTTGACCTAGTCCTTATGCTGTTGTTGTTCCCTTCCATTTGTATTGCTACAAAATATGCCTATATAAACATCATATATGTATCAGGATTATGTTCTCTGGGAATAAACTGTGTGTTAACATCGAAATATGTTAGGAATTCACATTTTCCCTTTAACTTTATATTATTCTAAATTGTGAATACATACCTTCCAACCATATATATTAATTACCATGTATGAAAATAAGTAGTAAGATAATTCTAGGGCCCATTAACAAATTCACATTACAGCCGGGCGTGGTGGCGCACGCCTTTAATCCTAGCACTTGGGAGGCAGAGGCAGGCGGATCTTTGTGAGTTCAAGGCCAGCCTGGTCTACAGAGTGAGTTCCAGGACAGCTGGGACTTCAAGGAGACCCTGTCTTGAAAAGACCAAAAAAAAAAAAAAATTCACATTACAACAGCACAGACGTTTTCAGATAGAAAGAAATATAACAATAACATTGCTTAGCTTCCCTTTTCAACTGGGAATTTGGTGTTAGCATCCACAAATGAGGGAAACTATTCCTCATTTGTTTTGGGGGGAGGGAGGACTGTGTTACTTCACTTAGCATGATGGCTTCAAATTCCATCTATTTACCTGCAAAGTTCATGATGTCATCTTTTTTTTTTTTTTTTTTTTTTTTTTCTTTTTGGTGTTTTTGAGACAGTGTCTCCCTTTAGCCCCTGCTGTCCTGGAACTCACAAGACCAGGCTGGCTTGAACTTACAAGGATCTGCCTGCCTCTGCTAGTGTTAAAGGTGCATGCCACCACGCCTGGCAATGTCATCTTTCTTTACAGCTGCATAAAACTCCATTGTGTAGATGTACCACATTTTTGTTATCTACTGGTCAATTGAGGGGCATTTGGGTTGGTTCCAACTTTTCGCTATTGTGAAAAGAGCTGCAATAAACATAGATGTGCATGTATCTTTGTGGTAGGATGAATTTTGTGGGTATATACCCAGGAGTGGTATGACTGGGTCAGGTGGTAGGCTCATTTTGAGTCTTTTAAGGGTTCTCCACACTGCTTTCCACAGTGGTTGCATAAGTTTACGTTCCCACCAGCAGTGGATGAGTGTTCCCCTTTCCCCACAACCTCTCCAGCATTTGGTATCTTTTGTTCTCTTGATCTTAGTCAGTCTTATAAATACTGAGAAACAGATATTTCACTCCTCCCTAGGGAAGAAGAAATAGAGATGTGATATTTAGCCACATAATAATTGCCCTAATGTTCAGACAATTTAATACCATGTAAATGGTCAAATAGAAGTTCACATACATAATATTTTAAGATATCACTATATTATTCTGGGTTGTACTTTCCTTATAGCCACATAATCTGAGTGTCAATCAAAGTAAGCCCAAACTACATCCTTGGGCTGAAGCACAATCTCCCTCCCTTTCTACCAGCACATCTGATGTTATGAATGATAAATGCTTTCTTATCTACGATGCTAACAGTTACAACCACAGAGGTCTAGACTTTGGAAGCCTGTGAGATTCTGATCAAATAATGAATTTCAAAAAAATTCTCTACAGAATTAGTTCATGACCTACAGGAAAATGTAGCAAAGCCCAGAATCTCTTCAATTTCCCAGAAAAGCAAAAGAACGAGACAATGAAATGTGTTGTGAATTGACAGTGATGATTAACAAAGGGAGAAGTTTTCAAGATATCATTTCCCAATCCTGTAAATCACATTATTTTTCAACACAGTCTATAGAATTAGAGAATAGGCCTGTATATTAAATTAAATAGTAGAGATGACTAACTTATCAGACTTAAGGAAAATAATAATTTCAAGTGTGTCTAAAGAAAAGAATTGAGCAATTTCAACATAAAAATTGACAAAGATAAGTCAAATAAAGCCCCAAACAAAGTAATGTTCTTCATAATTTGAAAGTATAGATTAATATTAACATTTTGAACATAATCTTCTAATTTTCCTTCTATTATTTTAATTTTTACATATTTACTGAATATTTGTAAAATACAGTTTTCTATATTATTTTTATGTATATCTTATAATACATACATAAAAACAGATTTTGAGGAAGCCATCATTCCACTTACCTCCATTCTTCCCCAGCTTGTACATGGAGAGAGGACATAAGTAACTGTATTCCTGTGGGAGAAGTTCAGGATGATTTATGAAAGTAGCCCACCCTTCTCTTTATGAGTTAGAAGTTTTTACTCTAGCTAAGGATTTACCCCTCTGGTCCTAGGCATTTCTTGGGAGGAGGGGAAACAAACTAGGAGAAAAGCCTAATGAAAGACCTATATTTGCACCTTTCCTGACAGGAATGGGAATTTCTTCTGAACAAATAGTACTATAAGAAATACTAAACTAGCCTGGCATGGTGGCACATGCCTTTAATCCTAGCACTTGGGAGGCAGAGGCAGGGGGATCTTCATGAGTTCAATACCAGCTTGGCCTACAGAGCAAGTTCCAGGAGCTGGGGCTACAGGGAGAACCTGTCTGGAAAAGACAAAAAAAAGAAATACTGAACTGAGGGAGGTTGCTAGCATATGAGGGAGCTGCCCTTGATTAAAAGAACTCCAACAACAGTCATCTGTATAGAGGGTTAATGATAGGTTAATTAACCAAACTTCCTGAACAAAGCCTGGCAAAGACGGAGGTGGGCTATGGGCTGAGACAAGATTTCCTGGAAACCAACAGGTTTATCCTTCAAGACAACAAACAGCAGGTGGGCTGGAGAGGTAGCTGGCTCCATGGTTTAGAGCACTTGCTGCTCCTGCAGAGGGCATGAACTTGGTTCCAGTAGCCACTTCAGGCACACACACACACACACACACACACACATGCACACACACATGCACATGTACACACGTGCACATGCACACACAATTTTTATTAAAGACAATAGCAAGTGATCCCAACTATAAGCCACTCTTAACTAGGAAAGTCACAGTGCCTACCAGGGAATCAGATTGTGGCCAACTACAAAAGAAACATCTTCCTTGTTTGCTAAACAACATTTTTTTTTCCTCCAGCCCTGGACCCAAGAAGGAGATGCTGCAAAAAAACAGGACGCATGTCTAATTTCCCATTTGATAAAATGCCATAGTACATAAAACTGAAATTTTGAAACATTGAGATTTGTTTTATGGTCTAATATCTCCTATAACTTGATAATCATAAGTATGGTCTCAAAAGTAAGTTCCAGCTATTGGTATAAGTTATATACATGTTAATTAAGAAAAACTATTTGATGGTGTCTTAAAATCTTCTATAACCTCATAGATTTGGTATTGAAACAGGTAATTATGCCATGGATCTGATAATCTTTTGCTGTGAAAAAGGTAGATTTTATATCCTACATGTCTCTCTGTTAGTAGAGACATACATGTTTAGAATTACATCTTTACTGATAAAATGCTTTATCAAAGCCTCTCATCTTACTAGTTAATATACTTTTTAATTTTTTAGAAAAAATGTTATGTGTATGATCATATATGTAAATGCAGTACCTGTAGAGGTCAGAAGAGTGTGTTAAATAACCTGGAACTAGAATTACAGATGGTTGTTAAGCACCATGTGTGTTCTAGAACAAAACCAGGTCCTTTTCAAGGGAAGCCATTGCTCGTAGCCACCAGCCCATCTTCCCATTTCAGATATGTTTAGATGACTGTTTCTCCACAAATACATATTCATTAAATTGAATAATTTCTTCTGAGTCTTAATTTGGACAATTCTATTGACTTCTTACCTAGTTTATTAAACTTTTCTTTTATAGTTACCATTCAGCCAGAGCAAATTAATGATTCATTGTTTCAGGAATTTCATTGAATTAGTTGTAGTTCACATTTTCTCTATTACTATTGTCTATAGTTTCACTTATAATGCCCATATTTTACTTTAAGCACTTGATCTTCCAATTCCTATAATTATGTCCCTTTGGAGTCTGTTTATATAATTTTTTTGTAAGAATCATATTTGCAAAAAAAAAAAAAAATCATATTTGCATATGTCTTCATGTGTAATTACTGCCTAATGTTAATGTTATCAGTGTGTAACAGGTAAGTATCCAGAATTATATTTTGTTAGTGAAGTACTTAGATCGCTGGACATTTGTTTCCTGTTAAATACTAAGTTCATCAGATTTGATGATCATGAATCTCAAACATAGTAAAGAGTAAGAAAAAGTTATTTAAACTTAAAGTAGTAAAGATGATTTCTAAATCTCAACAAAAAATCATAAACCTAGGGAAATACTCAAATGATAATGAAAATCTGCCATATAACAGAGTAAGTAGAATACTGTCAACCACAAATTTCTGATTTTTGAATGCAGCTCATGATTAATTCCCTAAACCTGCATGTTGTTCATTTTCAATGTAGATATATTTTCAGCACTCACCTTTACCATGTATGCTTACTTTACACATCTCTTAATGATCTTAACATCCTCCAGAACCTCCACTGCGTGGGGACCTAGGGTAGTGAGCTTTTGAAAGACTTACCAGACCGAAAGTCTAATAACACTCAGAATGTAAATAATAGTGCATCATAGTCCAGCTTTCCTCAGGACTGTACAAAAAGTCTAAACTTTTCAAAATGTATTTGCTTAACATTTCCACAAGATTAATATGAATTATAGCAAATACTTAAAAATCAAACATATGTTTGCATATAAAAAGGAATATTTTGTGCTGGAGAGATGGCTCCGCAGGCAACAGCACTGGCTGCTCTTGAGCAGAGGAGCCAGGTTCAGGTCCAAACATCCACATGGTTAGCAGTCCTAACTCCAGTTCCAAGAGATCCGATGCCCTCTTCTGACCTTTGAGGACATTGCATGACTTGGGCACACTAAGATACATACAAGCAATACACTCGCACACAGAAAAAAATTCAAAACGTCATAGCATTAAGCATAAAAAGCAAGTTGCCAAATTCTGTGCTAATTTAGTTTTAAGCTTAAATATCTGGAAAACAGCATTCTTCTTTACTATTTATAAAAGACCTAGGTATTGGTTTAAAAATTATTTAAATACGGAATATGTCGGTACTCCTTTAACAACAGGAACAGTGCATTTCTTTTTTTTTAATTTTATGCTATGTATTTACATTTTCGGACTGACTTAACTCCATTTTATGATGATTAAGAGTTCCTTGGGCTGGAGAGATGGCCTAGCCGTTAAGAGCGCCGACTGCTCTTGCAGTGAACCTAGATTCGGTCCCCAGCACCCATATGGTGGCTGAGAACCGTCTGTAATTCCAATTTCAGAAGAACTCTGGTTCCATGGGAATCTGAGACCCTCTTCTGACCTCCGCGGCATTGCACGACATGGGTGCACAAACCTACATGCAGACAGTACACTCACACACATACAAAAATAAATAAAATTTTTAAAATGTTAAAAAAGAGTTCCTTAAAACTTTACAGCATCAATCTTTCATGTCTCCATTTTTTTCCCCAAATACTCTTTCACAGTTGACCATCTGCCAACTGATATTTTTCATAGTTCTGTTTATTTTAATTTTAGAATACACAAATTAAAACATATGGGGCTGGAGAGATAGCCTAGTGGTTAAGAGCGCCGACTGCTCTTGCAGAGGACCCAAGTTCGATCCCCAGCACCCACATGGCAGCTGAGAACCGTCTGTAACTCCAATTCCAGGAGAACTCCAGTTCCAGGGGAATCCAACACCCTCTTCTGACCTCCGCAGCATTGCACGACATGGGTGCACAAACCTACATGCAGAAAATGCATTCATACACATAAAAAATAAATAAATAAAAATTAAAAAATTTTAAATATATATGCAAAATTTCTTGTCTTTCCCATAAGTCTATTTTCTCATACTGGGTGCCATGATCTGCCCAGATGGCAAGCCCCCACTTACCTATCTGGCACACTTGTCCTACCATTGTTGTGCATGTAGCTTTACTCTGGAGAAATACTGAGAGAAAATCCTTTATTAGAAGGCCATGGCCCCAGTGGGTATCAGGGTAGGTCATAGTTAGCGACTGTCTGATGGAGGAACACAAAACGCAAATCCCTGTATTTCAATGTGGGATGAGTATTGTTTTAACCTTTCATTCTAAATTCTCCATTGAATGAAAATGAAGCTTTACTTGGGCTAAAATGCCCTCTTGTCACCTCCTTTTCATCTCTTGTTCTCTTTGTGTGAGTTCATGCCCTTCCATAAAGCATGTACTCAGTACTTTCTCTAGATTATTCTGGTACATGGAATCTAAAAGCTATATCTTCAATATCTCAGATACAAATTTACCTCTATTCTCTTTAGGCTTTTATTTGATATTACACAATGATACCTATTATTTAAAGTCTTCCATTCTGTGTCTTCCAACATACTTTGCCTGTTGGCCATACATATTAAAATAATTGGGGGGGGGGCTAGAGAAATGACTCAGTGGATAAGAGCACTGGTTACTCTTACAGAGGGCCAGGGTTCAATTCCTAGAACCCACATGGCAGTTAACAATCATGAGGAACCCCATTTCCATGGGATCCGAAGCCTTCGTCTGACCTCCGTGGGCATTGCACGACAGGAGCGCACCTACCTACATGCAGGCATTACTCTAAACTAAATAAAATTTAAAACTAATAAAGGGGAAAGTGAAACACTGATCTACTGCTGGTGGGAAAGTAAACTCACACAACCACTGTGGAAAGCAGTGTGGAGAACACTTTAAAGACTCAAAATAAGCCTACCACCTGACCAAGTCATACCACTCCTGGGTATATACCCACAAGACTCAGCCTACCACAAAGATATGTTCACATCTATGTTTATTGCAGCTCTATTCACAATAGCAAAGAGATGGAACCAACCCAAATGCCCCTCAACTGACTAGTGGATAATGAAAATGTGGTACATCTACACAATGGAGTTCTATGTAGTGGTAAAGAAAGATGACATCATGAACTTTGCAGGTAAATGGATGGAACTCGAAGCCATTATGCTAAGTGAAGTAACACAGTCCCAGAAAAGCAAATGATGAATGGTATCCTTCATTTGTGGATGCTAGCACCAAATCCCTAGCTGAAAGGCAAGCTGAGCAACATTAATGTTATATTAATTTTTTCTGAAAGCAACTGTGCTATTATAATGTGAATCTCTTTTTTAGTTGTTTTTTCCATTTTATTATTATTATTATTAAACTTTTTTCCATAGGTCATACCTCATTTCTCAATTGAATCTAGAGTTGCTTCCCTTTCCATGCTCCCCATCCCACCCGAGTCCCTGCACTCTGCCATACATGTCTTACATCTTTTTCAGAGTCTTTTTTTCAGTTCTTTCATTGTTGTTTTCTCCAACTTGTATTGCTACATTATATATATAGTTATATAGTTATATATACATAAATATATAATACATACATACATACATACACATATCACTTGAATTGGAGGATTTTTTTTCTTTCTTAAAAGATGTCATATTTTCCTTAAGGAACTGTTCAAAGGTTCCTCCTTAGCAACCCCAATCATCAATCCTGCACTTTTGCTCCACATTGGGGACTTTCCCTCCCATGGTCCCCCAAAATGAAGTTCAGTAAGCACATGTCCTGTCTTGATACCCCTGCACTGGCCTCCATGATACAGCCCAGGTAGTCCAACACTGTCTACACAGTCTACACTCTGACAAGGCTGACATCCCCTTAGTTAGTCCACAAGCTGGGTATTTCAGTTATTCCCAACTGACATTGAAGGTTTGGAGGATTCTTAGAGAGACATGAGTCTTCAGTCCATATTAGGAGGTTAAAAATCTGTGTCTCATGTCTTTGAGGAGTGCCAAAAGCAGTGGCAGCCACAGAGTAGATGCACTTGCCAGTAAGAATTGGAGATAGGCCAAACAACAGTACTCTCTCCTTATTCTTTTTGTCTTTTTACTAAGATCTCAAGTTCTATGTCTGCAGTACAGTTTCTCTGGTATTACTGATTATTTGTATCTGGTTGTACTTTCCTTTTGGATGCTTAAGGCCACACAGTTAGCCCAGATTAACCAAGGTTTTTATTTTCTCAAGGTCTGTTGAGGATTTGTTCCTCAGGGGTCTCTCAGGTATTTTTGGAAGAGTGGGAGCCCCTTGCTCCTTTCAGCTCCTCATCCACCAGTTCCATCCACTCGAGGACAAAAGCAGGTCTTGCTAGACCAGGCTTCCTTTTCTGAAGCATGAGCAGATTTTCCTCTCTTTAGACTGGACACTGGCTGAAGTCCCATTAGTGGCTCTCCAAGACCTCCCTGAACAGGAAGACTGGTGACCCACATCTGTAGGACATTTCAAGAAGTTCTCCCTTGCATAATCCCCTAAGACTTGGTTGACCTCTGAGGGCAAGGAACAAAGTTATTCCTTAGGTCCCTTGGCCAAATTGGTATGGGCGTTAAGTATGGTCGTTAAGCACCCAGAAAGGCTAAGTTGCACCAGCCTATAACATTGCACCTATATTAAGATTGTATCCTTTGGAAAGAAACTATATGTTATTTCCATAGCATATTTCTTGATTTGCATCTTTCCATTTTAATCCCATATTACTCTAAAAGATGCACACATACCAAAAACCCAAGACATGAAAATAAATGTTATGTCAGCTCTAGAACCTGTTTAGGGATCCACATTGCAAGAGCATAGTTGTCTTTAGATCATGAGGAATATAATATTAATGTTGTTCAGTTTGTCTTACAACTAAGTACTTGGTACTAGCATCCACAGATAAGGGATACCATTTGTCTTTTGTTTTTCTGGGATTGTGTTACTTCACTTAGCATAAAATCTTCTAGGTCCATCCATTTACCTGCAAATTTCATAATGTCATCTTTCTTTACCGCTGTATAGAACTCCATTGTGTCGATATACCACATTTTCTTAACAGGCTCTAGGATTAACTTACCACTTATTTTCAGACCTTGTCATTGCAGTATACAGGTGGAGGGTATGTATTCATATTTTAGAGTAATAAAGATTAAAGGGAAAAAGGGGAACTCCTAAACATATTTTGGAATTAACATACAGTTTATTTTCAAAGTCATAATTTTGGTATATATGTCACACACACACACACACACACACATACGCATATTTTGGAGCAATACAAATCGGAGGGAATAACAACAACAAAATTACTGGGTCAAAGAACTGACTGAAACAGTTAACTTCTGCCCCAAACAATAAACCTCTGTAGAGAAAAACTTTTAAAAACCTGAGAAAAATATGGCTTCCAGGCCATGGTGCTCTACTAAACATTTTGGACTAACTTATTTTCTGACTAGGTGTGTTTTTGCCTGTGCGTAAACACATCATGTGTATGCCTTCCCCTTCAAAGCCAGAAAACCCTGTCAGATTTCCTGGAAATGGAGTTTCAGACAGTTTTTTGCCACTATGTTAAGAACGGAACCCCAGGGTCCTCTTTAAGTACAACTTTTCTTCTTTTTAGAAATTAAAAAATTATTTATTATTTTTATTTTATGTGTATGAGTGTATTGCCTACAGCATGTAGGAGCACCAATGTCATGCAAGGCCCATGTAAGCCAGAAGAGGGCGTCCTGGAATTACAGTTATAGACAGTTGTTATCTGCCTTGTGTGTGCTGGGAATTAAGCCTATGCAGCATATCTGGATTCTGAAGTGTGATAGTATAATTTTTAATGTTATAAAATTTGGTGTGGAGTATTAAATACTCTCATTAAGAATTTTCACATCTATGTTCATCAAAGAAACAGGTGTTGCCCCCAGTTTTTGTGTCTGTCCTAGATTGGTTTCTACGGCTCGAATACAATCCTTAGGGGGAAAAAAAACTGACTTAGGGAGCAATGGGCTTCTGGCTTACAGCTCGTGGTCCATGGTCAAGAGAAATCAAGGAAGGAACTCAGGCCAGGAACCTGGCAGAAGCATCTAAAGCACAGACCACAGGGCAATGCTGCTGACTGTCTTGTGCATTTGGTGTCTACTCAGCTTGCTTTCTTATACAACCCAGGACCATGTGCCTAGTGGTGGTACCACCCAGGGCTACCCCACCCCCTATACCTCCATTAGTACTCAAGAAAGTGAGCACAGATAGGCCTAGGCCAGTCTGATAGAGGTCATTCATAAACTGAGGTTCCCTCTTCCCAAGTGTTTAAGGTTGATAATATAAACTAACTGATATGGTGTCCTTACCTGGTCTTGCAAAGCGCTTAATGCTAGTTATGAGGGATGAGTTTGGAATGGTTCCTTCCCTGTCTGCTTTGTGAAATACTTGGAGGAGCATCAAGATTTTCTTTAAAGAGCTGGTAGAATTAGTCAGGGACTCACTGTGGTTGTGAGCTTTCCTATGCTCAGAGACTCTTCAAAATTGTTTCTTACTATTGATTTCTTTGGTGTTTCATATGCTCTCAGTTTAGTTTGGAAGGTCATGTATTTCCTCTTCACTGGGATGCTACTTTTCACATTGTTCCCCACTGAGCCTCTGGTTTTCCATGGCATCTGTTCTAGTTGATATTATTTTATGCTTCTCTGGTGTTCAATGAGGCATGAGGGTTTGCCATGTCCATGATCCTTTCCAATAACCAAGTTTGGTTAATGGGTCCTTTGTTCTCTACGTTCAGTCTTCTTGTCATTACTGTCTGCCTGATCTTTGTTCTGCTTTGCTGTCTCCTGCTTGGGAGCTCCCTCTCCACCTCCTGTGCCTTTTCAGTGCTTCATGAGGCTCTGTAAGAGGTCTCCGATTTTTGACGTAGACATTAGAGCTATAAAATCCTCTGCAGATATGATGTTAATATTTTAGGGTTTTTTTTTAATCTCCCAGGGTGTGTTTGTTTCTAACTAGTTCATGGAGGACTTGACCAGGGAGCAGGATGTGAAGGCCTGCTCTTGTGCTGATGAGCCCTTCAGCACAAACTGTAAACTGATGAAGACCCTTGGGAAAGGACATTTCTCTGAGGCCAAACTTGTTTGCCACATTCCCATAGTCAACTGTGTTGCCATAAAAATCCTTGCATGGGGCTGGAGAGATGGCCTAGCGGTTAAGAGCACCGACTGCTCTTGGAGAGGATCCAGGTTAGATTCCCAGCACCCACATGGCGGGGTGAGAACCGTCTTTAACTCCAGTTCCAAGGGAATCCGACGCCCTCTTCTGACCTCTGTGCATTGCATGACAAGAATGCACAAACCTGCATGCAGACAGTATATTCATACACATAAAAAATAAAATTTTTAAAAAATCCCTCCAAAGAACAAGGAGAATGTCTCCTTCATAGCCAGTGAGATTGATATTATGAAAGGCTTGTGTCATCCTAACGTCATTAAACTCTTTCATGTGGTGGAAATGAGGGACCACACCTACATGGGGATGGAGCTTGCTTCAGAGGGAGCACTATTGAGGCACATCATGGAATGGGGCACTTTACCCAACCAGGAGACCCGAAGGCTGTTTAGCCATATACTACAAGCAGTGTAGTACTGCCATAGCAACAGCATCACGCATAGGGGTATAAATGCCGAAGACATCCTGGTCGATGGCAGGGGAAACACCAAACTGAGCGATTTCGGGCTGGCAGCTAAGCTCCAACCTGGGGAGAGGATAGTGGACTTTCATGGCACGCTGCCCTACTGTGCCCCAGAGCTCTTTGACAAGGAGCCCTATGATGGCTATCCCGTGGACATCTGGAGCCTAGGAGTGCTCCTGTTTGTCATGGTCACCAGAGAGCTCCCATTCGGAGCTGCCCCTCCTGTAGAGGTGAGGCGGGGCGGCAGGTCCTAGCGCCAACTTCAGAGAGTTCCCATTAGGAGCTGCCCCTCCTGTACAGGTGAGGTGGGGCGGCAGGTCCTAGCCCAACTTCAGAGAGTTCCCATTCGGAGCTGCCCCTCCTGTAGAGGTGAAGCGGGGTGGCAGGTCCTAGCCCAACTTCAGAGAGTTCCCATTCGGAGCTGCCCTTCCTGTAGAGGTGAGGCTGGGCGGCAGGTCCTAGGCCAACTTCAGAGAGTTCCCATTCAGAGCTGCCCCTCCTGTAGAGGTGAGGTGGGGCGGCAGGTCCTAGCCCAACTTCAGAGAGTTCCCATTCGGAGCTGCCTCTCCTGTAGAGGTGAGGCGGGGCGGCAGGTCCTAGCCCAACTTCAGAGAGTTCCCATTCGGAGCTGCCCTTCCTGTAGAGGTGAGGCTGGGCGGCAGGTCCTAGGCCAACTTCAGAGAGTTCCCATTCAGAGCTGCCCCTCCTGTAGAGGTGAGGTGGGGCGGCAGGTCCTAGCCCAACTTCAGAGAGTTCCCATTCGGAGCTGTCCCTCCTGTAGAGGTGAGGCGAACGCAGCAGGTCCTAGCTGCTAACTTCAGAGAGTTCCCATTCGGAGCTTCCCCTCCTGTAGAGGTGAGGTGAACTCGGCAGGTCCTAGCCGCCAACCTCAGAGAGTTCCCATTCCAAGCTGCCCCTCCTGTAGAGGTGAGGCGAGGCGGCAGGTCCTAGCTGCTAACTTCAGCATTCCTATGTTCCCATCGATATTTTCAATGTCATTGCTGAACAGCTGATCATCAACCCTGGCAGACGGCCCACTGTTGGGCAAATTGTGGAGTGCCCAATGGTCAGGGACTGTGAGGATTGTTCACCACCAACTTGGGCACAGACTCCGGAAGGCACCCCCAGCCCCAGCATTGTCAGGGCCATGAAGGTCATGGGCTATGAACTCGAAGAAAATCAGAGAGTCTCTCAGAGACCAGAAATACAACCAGGGGATGGCAATGTCCCTGATTCTTCAACACCAGTCACCCTGGGGAGACTGCTGTGGGCATCACTCAAAGCCCTTGCAGGCAGGTGTTGCTCTCACCCTGGCACAGACTCACAGCTTCCCTGTGCCCCGAAGGAGACCCTCTGGACCTACTTTGCCAACTTCAGTTCACCACCTGAAGCCCAGGAAGAGGAGAATGAGGAGGACGGGGACTCCAAGCAGCATGGCAGAAGCCACAGCATGCTTGCCATTGTGTGCTGCCAGATCAAGAGGACCTCTCCCATCAGAGTCTGCTGAGGAGGGTTCCCTGGTCCCTTGTGCACAACCACATACCACATAGTGCAGAGTGGTAGGATCTGGACCAACGTCAAATCAGAGACTTCTGGTGAGGCAGCACCTGCTGTGGGCCTGCCTCAAGCCCAGCCTAGCAAAGGCTCTTCTCAGAGTCTGCACTCAGCTTTATGAACTGCAGTCTCTTCAGGTTTCCTGATCCTGTGCAGGTCACCCAGCATTCCACAGGTAAGCCACCCTTGGGCATCCTTTGAGATAAACTCATGTAACCTTCCCTGTCCAGTACATCACGTGGGTAACAGCTCATGTCTTGTTCTTCTACCCAGACTGTGCCAAGCTGTGTCACAGTCTGAAGCACACAGAAGCGTGTGTGACTGGTGTGGATGCCCACTCGTCCACCTGTCTGTCCTGTTTGGAACTTGGAGGAGCAAGAGTTCTGGGAGAACTGCCAGGATGATTTCCCTCCTCAGCAGTGTTTCCAAATATTGTCTACCACTTTAAGAACATCTCCATGTACTTTATCTAGCTCTGCCCCTGAAAGCGGTTCAGTTCATATGACAGATGTTTTACTTCTATATCTGACAGGAAACATTGACTGATCCCACTGTGGTCCAGGATGAGCATGCCAGGACTGCATGTTCTGCAGTCAGACCTCCAGGTCTACGTTGCAACTATGTCCTCCTCAGTGTCTGTGCTGGACTCCAGTCATTGGGCCGGGGCAACATACTCAGGCTGAGAGTGAAGATCTGCTGAGGAAATTTGGGTCAGTTTGGGATGAAGAATCAAGCTGACATTGTGTTCCCTTGAGAAAAAAACAAAACAAAACATGTTTCTCCCCTGCCTTCAATTCACAGGTGCTAAGTGTGAGTCTCACCCTCCACCAATTCTTTCTGTTCCTCTCCTGTTTCTTTCTCTAAGTTACATAGAAACACACAATGGTCCACACAATATCTACATTTTGCAAATTTCTCCCTTCTCACTACTGATTTCTCTAAATTTTATGCTCTTGTCCACTTTTGTTTGTTGGTTGGTTTTGGCCAAAACACATGACTCATAGTCGTGGGGATGCAGGAATTGTCTTCTCTCACTGCGAGGTGCCCATTTCCTTCCTGTTCTGATTCAGGAATTCTGTACGTAGTACAGGCTGATGAGGAACAGTTCACTGTACGGCCTCAGCTACTGGGTGCAGGGAATGCAACTAGGTGCCCAGACTTAGCATGTTTTTAAACTCACCCTGTATCTGAAGATGACCTTGAACTTCTAGGCCTTGTGTGCCCCCCAACTGGAATTACAGGTACCAACACTAAGCCTTTCTTTGAGGTTCTGGGGCACCCACACAGGGCTCCCTGCATGCCCAGCAATAGCTCTCCAAACTGACTCATATGTGCAGCCTTGTTCTGTTTGTGTTTTCTTTTGACTCAGGCTCCCATATAGTTCAGTCTGCACTGGGATTTAGTATGTAGCAGTGAATTCCTTAGCCTGTTGCTTCTGCTCTCTGTGGTCCTGATTTACAGTTCAACATCACTGACCATGTATTTTAATTATTTTTCCTATCTAAATAAAGTTTTTTTTTTTTTTCTTACCGGAGGACTTTCTTCCCACTACAAACAAGAGTTGCACCCAGACCTCCCGCATTTCCTTAAGCAGGTGAGCAGGGCTCAGGTTGTGGGATGGAGAAGGGGACCCTGTGCTCCCCCTCCACCTTAGCTCCAGGAACATCAGAGTCTCTGGGCGATGGTTCCCAGGACTGTCCCCTCTGCAGCCAGATAGGGAAGAAAGGATGCTCTGGTGGACAGTGCTCATGTCAGCTATGCCAGACAGCTGTGTAAGCAGCGTGAACAATGACAAAAGACACAAGGTCTGTTGCTCAGACCAGGGAGCTTCTGGGACCTGAGGCAGTCTGACCCTCACCTATTCTTTGAGGGTTTCCTCTACTCACCCTTTGGGTAACTCACACCTCACGGAGTTTGCTTGTTCTAAGGGGTTCTTGGAGTTTTCTTTAGGGTAGATGTCAGAGTCTGGGTAGTGGTGCATGCCTGTAATCCCAGGACTTGGAATGCTTGGGCAGCAGGATAGATACAAGAGCAAGGCCAGCCTGGGCTACATAGTGAGCTCCAGTCTAGCTTGAGTGATGGAGTGAGACTCTTGTCTCAAACAAACAAACAGACAGACAAACGAACAAAAGCCCAGCAGAGCTAGGGCTAGAGCTCAGTTGTGCACAGCAGGCCTGGGTCACTTGGCACCTCCCCAGCATGGAATACAATGAGGTGCGGGCGCATGTCTGTCATCCCCACACTGGTAGCAAAGACAAAGAGCACCAGGCATTCAAGGCCAGACTGGGATGCATGACACTTTTTGTTAAATACAACCATCCTCCAAGCCTTAATGGCAAAATTAGAGAACGTATGCAAGTCAAGCCTTAGATTTCTCATGAGTCAGACTCCCCGTGTGATCATCAGAGGGCCTCTGGTTACTCTGTGGTTCATGGCTGGAATAGAGCTGAGCCCAAGGCACACCCAGCATGCATGGGGGCGGTGAGTGTCCTGCTGCTCCTGTGGGAGGCAGAGGAGGGGAAGGGATTGGAAAACAAGGAGACCCTCCAACCTATCTGGTCCAGTTCAGGAGCTGACGGCTTTGCATCAATCAGAAACTGTTCACCTGGGCTGCTCCCCTTATGCCAGCTCTACAACTCTGTCCCATGGGCTGGTTTTACTGGGACTTCCGCCTCTATTCATGACCAGAGTGGGAAAAATCAGGTTTAAAACTTTTCTTGTGGTTTGCTTGTTGTTTGTTTGTTTTTTGATTGTTGTTTGTTTGTTTGAGACCAGCTCTCACAATGTAGCCTTAGCTGCTGCCCTGGAACTCACTGTGATGACCAGGCTGGCCTCGTACTCAGGAAGTCCCCTGCCTCTGACTCCTGAGAGTTTTTATTTATTTTCTATTTTACATGTTGGACAGTTCTGCCCTGGATATCACTATGTAACCCAAGCTGGTTCACAACTACAGCAATCCCCAGTCTCATCCTCCAGTGTTTTTGGATTAGGCTTGCACCACTGTGCTATCTAACTTGGTTTTGGCCTTCCTTCCTTTTTTCTCCCCTACATTCAAAGAAGAAAGTAACAACCTATCTTTCAAAGCAGACCTGCACAGGGGCTGTATGGGAAGAGGTGATATAGACAGGCTGTACTGTACATGGCCCCAGTACTCTTGTGAGAGGACAGGCACACCTCTCAGCCTCACTGGCTCTAGGTCAGTAATAGATGCCTGTGGGTTGCTATTTGAATCTAGCCTCTGGCCTCCTCAGGTACAATACGCACTTGCACATAAGTGTGAAAATAGACATATGCAAGTGTATACGTGCTAAGCACACAGTGTAACCACATACATGGGAGTGTATTTATGTGCAAACCTACGGTACGTGCATACACGTAGATGTAAATAAATGAAGCACAAGACAATAAAAGCATCCACATAGCCCTGTGGAAGACCTGACCATGCTTCCAAAAGAGAATCCTGGGATTAAAGGGAGCATTATCAGGATGGTGCTGAGGACGCTGGGGTGCTGTGTGTGTTTGGATGCTGGAGGACTGTCCAGAACATACATCTGGAGCCTAAATCCCAATGATTGACAGATCTGAGTGAGCCAAGCCCTGGGATGCTTTCTCAATAGACTGAGTCGGGCTTGCAGTTGGAGGACCAACAAGGACCTCCCAGCCATCTCTACAACATGGGGAGTCTGGATGTCAGGCTCTACACAGCTCAGGTGCAAAGGTCTCTCAGAAGCCATGGAAAAGGCAGCTCCAGGTAAGGGAGAGAAATGGCTCCTGGGGTCAGCTCTCCTGCCTGCAGACCTCCCTCCATAACAGAATTGCATTATGTCTGTATGTTGTAAGCTATTTTGTAATATAGTACAAGTAAAAATAAATGAACTGTACTTTGTATTTTTCAGTTTTTCAACTGTGCTTGTTTAGACAGGATCTTGTTATGTATTCTGGCTGACCTTGAACCCACATGGAGCCTATGCTGGCCTTGAACTTGCACTTTAACTTCAGACACCTGCATGCCCAGATTATAGGTGTACCACATAATCTCCTTGCTTTAAATGTGTTTTCTCTCTCTCCTCTTTCCCTCTCCTCTCTCTGTCTCTCTCTTTCTCTCTGTCTCTGTCTCTGTCTCTCTTTTTCTCTCTGTCTCTCTGTCTCTGTCTCTCTTTTTCTCTCTGTCTCTCTGTCTCTGTCTGTCTCTGTCTGTCTCTCTCTGTCTCTCTCTCTTTCTCTTTCACACACACGCGCGTGCGCACACACACACACACACACACACACACACACACACACACTGGGTGTCCCACACTCCCTTGGTTGTCCTTCCTCTACCTCTTTAGTGCTGGTACTACAGGCAGTTCAGAAGATTTAACAGAGGGCATTGCACATGCTAGGCAGGCACTTTCCAAACTGAATTACATCTTCAGCCCTGAATATTCTTTTTTTATTCACATTTCTTTTGAGGTTTCTTCAGTAGGTATCTTGTTTATTATGAGTACCATCTTTAGAAAATGTATCTGGCTTATTAGAAGTCTACACATAGGACAGAGGAGCAGCGTCTTCACCCAGTAACATTGGCACCACATGTGCCTCCTTATTGGTGGACTCAAACATGGGATTGTTGTGCCATGATGGGCCAACATCTGTCATCCTCTTGTGGGCCTTGTCCATAAAGCTTTTTTTTACTTTATTTTTATTTTATGTGTAGGAATATATTGCCTGCATGGATGTAAGAGCATCTGTGTTGTGCAAGGCCCATGGAAGAAGGAACTGTAGATAAAGATGGTTGTCAGCTCCGAAGTGGGTGCTAGGATTTGAACCCAGTACTTCTGCAAGAGCAGTAGGTGCTCTTAACCACTAAGCAACCTCTCCAGCCCCCACATCAAGTTATAGTAAAATAGAATCACATCCCTCACGAACAAAGACTTAATGACATAATGACTCTTTCAGTCTTTGTTCTTGGCTTTTGCTGCTCAGTTCATAAATGATTAATGTCAGGTGCACATGGAAAAGAGACTGTATTCCAGTAGACATCTGAGTACACCATTAGAATAGATGGAAGTCCTTGACCATCATAGAAAGTGTGCCTTATGGGGCTGGAGAGATGGCTCTATTGATAAAATTGTGCTGCTCTAGAAGAGGACCCAGATTTGGTTCCCTGCATGCACATGGTTGCTAACTGCTGTCCATAACTCCATTTCCAGGGGATCAAACCCCTCTCATGGCTCTGGGTATTACACAACACAGATGAACTAACCTACATGCAGGCAATACACTCATACACATAAAAATGAAAATAATATTGGGAGGCAGAAGCAGGTGGATCTCTGTGAATTTAAGGACAGCCTGGTCTACATAGGGAGTTGCAGGCCAGCTGGAGCTCCTGGGAGACCCTGTCTCAAAAAGGCCAAAATAAATAAATAAATTAATTAATTAATTAATTAATTAAATATTTTTAAAAGAAATATGCCTCATAGGTTTGGAGAGATGGCTCAGCAGATAAGAGCATCTATCTCCCTTGCAGAAGATTGGTTTTTGGGTTCCAGGACCCTTGTTAGGCAACTCACAACAGCACAGAACTATCAGAATCCCCAGCTAAAGGGCATCAATAAGCGTAGCCCTTCAGCAGTAGGAGAAGCTTCAGATGGTTCCAATGTAGGGTGAATGGGCATGGTCCTATTTGGAGAGAGCACTGACACTGGGGAGCTAAGAGGGTAGACCAGAGATCTGGGGTGCTAAGAGAAAAAGCAGACCTGAGCTGGGCGAGGTGGTGCATGCCTTTAATCCTAGCACTTGGGAGGCAGAGGCAGGCGGATCTTTGTGAGTTCAAGGCCAGCCTGGTCTACAGAGTGAGTTCCAGGACATCTGGGACTACAGGGAGACCCTGTCTCGAAAAGACCAAAAAAAAAAAAAAAAAAAAAAAAAAAAAAAGCAGACCTGTAACCAAGACTAGAAGGTGGACATGGTGTGCAAGCAGGAAAACTGAGTGTTGTTCAGATTATGAACAAGTCTGTCATGGTGGGTCAGAGGAGGCTTTCCAGGGAAGAAGCCCAGCCTGAGAAATCCCAGAGGACACGGGGGTCTGAGTGTGGGAGGCCAGGACGCAGGGGGCAGGTCTGGGCCATGAGTGTAGTCGAGAGATCTGGGTGCCAAGAGCAAAAGCAGGCCTGTACCCAAGGCAGGAGAGAAGGCTGGGCTTGGGAATCCAAGACAGTAAGGGGGCGTGGTCAGGATTCATCCTTATAGTGAAGAAACTGTTCCCTGGTGAGAGAACTGTTGTTGAATTTCCACCCCTATACACAACCCCCAATCCCCCGACCCTGCCCTGTTAGATATTAATTTGCACTTCTTGAAGGGTGGAAACCTCCACATAGTGCATTTCTTTCCAAGTTGGGGTTTTGATTTTATTGTTTTCATCTATTAACTGACTGATTGATTTGGGTAGTTAATTTGTATTTAATTTCAGCTTTTTCTTTAATTGTCTCTTATTTTCCTTTTATTATATTTCTACTCTCCCCCCTTTTTTTTCTTCTCTTTTTTTGAGATCATGTCTCTTTGTAGCCCCAGCTGTCCTAGAATTTGCTTTGTAGACTAGGCTGGTCTTCATAGAGCAGAAGTCTGTCTACCTCTGCCTCTACTTCAGGAATGCTGGGATTAAAGATATGTCCTACCATAGCTGATCATTTGCTTTTACAAAAGCATATTTTAAAAAATTGTGAGTGTATGCCAATGTGGGTGCTTGCATGTTTGGGTGCCTGTGTGTGTATGTGCATTTAAACTTGCATGTGCAATGGTATGTGTCAAAGGCAGAGGAAAAATTCTACCATTTGGGTTCTAGGATCCAATGTGGGTCCTCTGGCCTGGCAGCAAGTGCCATTTTATCACCTCAAAGTAAGGAGTTTACGACAATCCAGTACATACATAAGATGATCCTCCATCCTATTAGTCATTAAACTGATCCATTTCACTTTCTCCTTCCACTTCCTCTTCCACATTCATAGTGTCCATTTTTGCATTTAGGACCTCCCGCTGCTCCCAAATTCTACATAGAAGACTGGTGACACCTGTCTGTGCAGCTGACTTGTTACATGGAAAGCATCTTCTCTGCCCCCATTTGCTTTCTAGAGAATGACAAAATTTCATCTTTGTCTGGCTGACGATAGCACCCTGCTCTGTTTCTGTGAGGTATATTGTTTGCCCATCTAACCATGTTTAACTATGTAAGCATTCCTATGTGAGCCCATCTTGATTTCAAATCAGGTTTAATCTGTTGCTGAATTTGGTGTAGAGTGTTAAGTGCACTCATTAAGAATTTTGACAAACCCATTCATCAAGGAAGTAGGCTTATTTTCTCTTCTTTACTGTATGCTTACCTGGTTTTGGTTTAGAGTAATCTTGGTTTTGACAAATGAGTTCTAACTGTTCTGATAGAACAAATATTAGATAGTAGTCCTTCCTTAATTTTCTACTTGTCAAGTTGATAACTCAAGCTAAGCAGGACAGTGTCCTTAGCTGGATTGACTATTAATACTGGGGTTTTTTTTGTTGAGGCATGGTTTCCCTGTTAGCCCCAGATGGCCTGGAGCTCACTATGTACAACAGGCTGACCTTGAAGTCATAGAGATCCACCTGCCTCTGCCTCCCATGTGCTGAGATTACCTCACTAGGCTTAATACTAGGTTTTTAACTAACTGTTCTAATGTGTATGTATGAGTATTAGGCCTGCTTGTGTGTCAGTGCACCCATATCATGCAGTACCCTCAGAGGACAGAAGAGGGCTTTGGATCTCCTGGAACTGGAGTTCAGATGTTTGTTAGCCACCTTGTGGGTATTGGAAATCAACCCTGGTATTCTGCAAGAAGTCAGTGCTCTCCCTCTCCCACAGACACACAGCGATACACACACAACCATCCACACAATATCTACCTTTTGCAACCTTCTCCCTTCTCACTTGTTACTCTTCCCTACAAATTTCTCTAAATTTCATGTTCTTGTCCTCTTTTGTTTGTAGGTTGGTTTTGGCCAGAGCACATGACTCGTACTCCTGGGGATGTAAAAATTTTCTGCTTTCATAGAAGACACCCATTTCCTGTGATTTGAATAAGATTTTCTGTGTGTGGTACAGGCCGCCTAGGAACTGTTGATCCTATTCCCTCAGCTCCTGAGTGCAGGGAATGCAGCTAGGGACCCAGGCATAGCATGTTTGTAAACTCACTATGTAGCTGAGGATGACCTTAAAATTTAAGCCTTCTGTCTCCACCTCCCACAAGTGGAATTACAGGTCCTACCCACTAAGCCTTTCTGATGAGGTCCCAGAACTCAGACCTAAGGCTTCCTGGGTGCTACATGGTTGGCTCAAGCTCTCACAACTGAGTTATATATGCAGCCTGATTCCGGGAGGGTGTTCTTTTTTGGCGCAGTTTCTCATAAGGTCGGTCTACACTGGGTCTTATTACGTATCAGTGGGAGACCTTACATTCCTGACCCTCCTCCTCCTGCTCTCTATGGTCTTATTATGTAGTAGTGGGAGACCTTACATTCCTGAGCCTCCTCCTCCTGCTCTCCATGGTCTAATTATGTAGCAGTGGAAGACCTTACATTCCTGAGCCTCCTCCTCCTGCTCTCCATGGTCTTATTACTTAGCAGTGGAAGACCTTACATTCCTGACCCTCCTCCTCCTGCTCTCTATGGTCTTATTATGTAGCAGTGGAAGACCTTACATTCCTGAGCCTCCTCCTCCTGCTCTCCATGGTCTTATTATGTAGCAGTGGAAGACCTTAAATTCCTGAACCTCTTCCTTCTGCTCTCCATGGTCGTATTATGTAGCAGCGGAAGACCTTACATTCCTGAGCCTCCTCCTCCTGCTCTCTATGGTCTTATTATGAAACAGTGGAAGACCTTACATTCCTGAGCCGCCTCCTCCTGCTCTCCATGGTCTTATTATGTAGAAGTGGAAGACCTTACATTCCCGAACCTCCTCCTTCTGCTCTCCATGGTCTTGATCTAGAAGCCAGCACCCACTGGCCATTTTTATAAAACCTGTCTAGGTGACACTTTAATGTATTATTCAGGGCCTTCCTAAGGAGGTGAGAAGTGGGCTGGGTTGGAGGAATGGAAAGAGGACACTGTGCCTCCCATTCTACCCTCGGTCTGAAAATACCAGAGTCACTAGGCCGTGGTCCCCAGGACTGTCCCCTGTGCTACAGGTAGAGGTGAAAGAATGTTCTGGGAGACAGTCCTCAAGTCTGACCTCTATGCAGAAGCATGAAAAAACAAAAGAGACAGCTTCCTGTGAAGCTGGTGCCCAGACCAGGGAGCTGATGGCACTGAGACAATCTGAGCCTTGCACAGAGCTTGAGGTTTCCTCCACCTACCCTTTGGGCAGTCTCCCACTTCTCAGAGTCAGCTAGCTCTGTGGAATCCTGGGAGTTTTCTTTAGAGTAGATATCATAATATGGGTGGTGGTGCATGTTTTTAGTCCCAGGACTTGGACATAGTGAGTTCCAGTATAGCTTGGGTGATAAAGTGAGACTCTGTCTCTCAAAACCAAACAAAACAGCATTGCTGGGGCTAGAGCTCAGTTGTATGTAGTATGGCTGGGCCTCTGGGCACTTACCTCCCATAAAATGCAATCAGGTGTGGAGTGCATGCCTGTTATCCCAGCACTGAGTGGTACAGACAAGATGATCAGGCATTAAAGATCAGACTGTGAGACATGACACACTGTGTTAAACATACATCCACAAAAACCTTAATGTAAAGATTAGAGAAAGTAAGGATCCCAGAAAGCACATGAGAATATTCAAACTGAAAACTAGAATAAATAGCTTTGGCCACAACAATACTAAGTGTTTCTATATTCTATTATGATGTTATATCATTATGCAGAAGGAAACTTAGGTCTGGAGAGATAGCCCAGCAGTTACGAGCATTGTGTGCTCTTACAGAAGACCTGGGTTCAGCTCTCAGCACCAAAATAGTGCCTGACAACCATCCTTAATTCCAGTTCCAGAGCATCCAACACCCTCTTTTGGCCACCACTGGCATTGCACACATGGTTGGCCTTACATAGACACAGACAAATATTTGGAGGTTTAACAAAAAAAAAAAAGAAACAAACAGGAAAGGCACTAATCTTCAGATTTAAAACCATCTCCAAATCAGAGTGACAAGCAGAATAAAACCAAAGCATGAAACAGTAGACTGTGTTCCTACTCCTTTACTGTTTTAATTTTGTTTTTGAGACAGGGTCTCATTATATAGCCTTGGCTGTCCTGGCACTCCATATGTAGACCAGGCTGGACATGAAATCATAGAGATCCACTTACCTCTCTCTCTGGCATTCTGGGATTGAAGCAATATGCCACCATACAAAGCCCCAATCCTTTTTCTGGTGTTTAAAAATATTTACTGTGGTGTCTGATCCCTTTAATCCCAACATTACAGAGGAAGAAGCAAGTGGACCTCTGTCAGATGGAGGCCAGCCTGGTCTCTATAGAATTTTCTAGTCCAGCTGTGGTTATAAAGAGAGACTGTCTCAAAAGAACAAAACAGCAAAACATAATAAATATTCAGGGGATGGAGAGATGCCTCAGCCAATAAGAGTGTGTAATATTCTTGCAGAGAACATGAGCTCAGCTCCCAGCATCCGCATAAGAGACTTATAACTGCCTTTAACTCCAGCTCAAAAAGAACCTACACCTCTGGCCTCCTCAGACACTACACTCATGGGCACATGCACCCATGGGCACATACACCCATATAGGCATGCACATACAAGCAGTTTAAAAATAATTTTTAAATAGAGTGATATAGAGAGAACTCCAAGTCTACAAAAAAATAACAAATGTCCACGTATAGAAAGCATGGTGGCACATGTCTATAATTTCCAGCACTGAGGAGGTAGATCTAGGATAGAGGTCAGCCTGGAGTACTTGAGACCCTGCTTCAAATGAGAAAATAAAATTTCATGTATGGGACTAGAGAGATGGCTCCATGGTTAAAAGCACTTACAGCTTTTTCAGGGGATCCAGGTTAAGTTCCCAGCACCCATCCCTAACAAATATCCCTAGCTCCAGTTCCAGAGGATCTGATGCCTATTCTGACCTCCACAGGCATTCTACCTGAGTGATTCATTTACATATGCAAGCAAACACTCATACAAATGAAATAAAAATAAAGAATATCTTTTAATTTATTTTTATTTGACCAGTAACTACACAGATGAATTAAATGTAAGGAGTGTTCATATAAACCCAAGTAATTAACATGTGAGTTCAGTTTTTGTACAAATCAGGGTCCCCAAGTCCATTAGAAAAGGTTTTCCTATGCAAACTTGTTGATCAAATAAAAAGGAAAAAGAATAGAAAAAATAGAAGAAAATCCAGTCCATTTTTGCTGTGCTCTCACAATCCATCTCCCCTTCTTGGCCCCTAAAACCTGATGCACCAAACTCTTCTGAGAGAGTCCTTGGCCTTTGGAGGGGAGGGTGAGAGAGAGAGATAGAAGATCCAGTTTTGTTTTGTTTTGTTTTGTTTTGTTTTGTTTTCCTTAGGTGGCACATCAAACCCTTGGGACTGTCCAAGTTCTGTTTGCAACTGATTGGTGAGTCATTTAGGAATCTCTTTTTAATTCTAGTAATAAAACACAAATAGTAACAAATATGAACGATTATAACAAGTTACTCTATGGGCACAGACACATGTTTGAATATTATTGTGGCTGGGGCATTATATCTCTTTACAAAGGGATGCAAATAGCTTTCTAATATGGTCAATATATCCTCCTAACATTAGGGGGCACTAAGGCTACAGTGTCAGCCCTGTGTCATACCCCATCAGGGAGCAGGCCATAGATCTAATTGGGATTTTTTTTTTCTTTCCAGGTATACATTAATCAGGCTGCCACTATTGCACTATATCTTCTTTGGTATGTAGATGTGTAGCACAAGAAGTCTGTAGTAAAGCTTCAGAGACCATTTCTTTCTAGCGGTTTGTACAGTGCTCCCTGCCACCACGAAGATCAGCTGTTGATTTGCAGTGCAGGGGTCTCAGCATATTGTTTTTTGCTCTTATTGCGTCATATCTTCAGGAATAAGGTCTTACTGTCCATTTCTTATGAGCACTGAAAGTTATAGGCCAATGGCCTTTGTTTTGGGGGCTTTAAAGCCTCCCTGGCCAAAAACTGACAGGGCAGAACAGAGCTGGTACTGGCGCCTTTATCTACCAATGCTTTTTATTTAACTGTAGAACAAAATTGCATCCTAGAGGGAGGAGGCATATTCCTTGCCCCTCTGTTTTTGTAATTCTCACTACAATCAGAGTAATCTCTCTTGTTTCCCAGGAGTTTATCACACCCTTTCAGATTGTCTCCCTCTGGAGTGCATACCACTGGTTTAAGAAGGCAGAACCCAGCTTTTCCTGAGTCAAATTCCTTGTTATATGGGAAAGAAATGTCAGAATTATCACTTGAACAATACAGGGAAACATGGAGAATATTTGTGTCCATTTAACGTAATGTAACTGGGACTCCAGTACAAATCAAGGGTGGGTTGAAAATTAACAATTCTGTAGCACCAGTTAGCTTAAACATGTTACTATTTTCTATTCAAGAAATAGCCAACCATTTTAATCTTATACAGAAAGCTTTTAGTTAATGCCATGAAACTAAATAGCATGCCCTAGGAGATTGAGCCTAGTAATTATAATTTATGATATATTCAATATACCCATTTATATAGATGGTACAGTTATTTTGAATACAGCACGATAAAATAAAGACTTTGATGTGTCCTTGCAAGTCTTGGGGTAGGCTCTAGATGACCAAATCTCTCCAGATGTTCACAGATGTTTAACATAGGTTTGGCAAATGCCTGCCTATTCACTACAAAGATATTTTGCTCAGTGGTCAAATGTCTTACATATAAAAACATAACTAAATGCCAAAATGGATAGCTCCCTGGGGCAGAAATAATCATTCCTCTGAATTAACTATTACCCTTGAGGATCAAGAACCCTATTGTGATTTATCAATCTCACCAAACATGGCCATTTATTTATCACTGAGCAGGTTAGCAAAAACCTTGCCTTAAGTTTCAAGGGAATGTAACCAGTAAGTAGGAAGAGGCCATATGTGGTTAGTAGATCATTAAAATGTTATTATAGCTTTGTGATTCCATTATTTGGTGTATTGTCTCATTCAGATGTCTCTTTGTCTATTCTTTCCCCTTGATCTATCTAACGGACAGAGTGGGATATTAAAGTCCCTTGCTACTAGTGAACTAGTGTCAATCTATGCCTTAAAGTCCTGTAAAATTGTGTTTAGAAAGTTCAGTGCACCTGATTTTGGTGTATAAATTAATGATTGTGATATCTTCTTGATTAATTGTTCTTTTGATTAATTGTTCTTTTGATAAGACTGAAATGACCCTCTTCATTAGTTTTAGTTTGATGTCTATTTTATCTGATATTAGAATAGCGACTCCTGCTTGTTTCTTAGTGCCATTTTCTTGTATTATTTTTTTCATCCTTTCACCTCGAGGTAATGCCTATCTTTAAGGTGAGACGGGTTTCTTGCAGACAACAAAACAGATGGGATTTGTTTCTTAATTCATTCTACCAGTTTATGTCTCTTAATTTTAGAATTTGGTCCATTGATATTTGGAGTTATTGTTGAGAGAGAATTATATTACTTCCAATCATTTTGATTTCTGGTGCATTCTTGCCCTAGGTTTTTATTTCCATAGGAGTAGTATCATTTATTTTCTGGTGGTGTTTTGTTATAGTCATTCCTACCCTCTGCTCTTTGTATTAATCCAAATATTCTCTGAAGGGATGTCTTTCTGGACAAGAATTCTTTCAACTTATTCATGTCATGGAACATTTTCCTTTCTCTTACAATGATAATGAATATTTTTGCTGGATAATGTATTCTAGGTTAACATCTATAGTCATTTAGAACTGGAAAGACTTTACACCAAGCTCTCTGGCTTTCATTGTTTGCAATGAAAAATCAGCTGTAATTCTTATAGGTTGTCCCTTATAAGTGACTTGCTTTTCTTTTGCCACCCTCAGTATCTTCTCTTTGTTTTGAAAACACAGTGTTTTTACTGTGATATGGTGTGGGGAATTTCTTTTTTGGTTCTGTCTACTTGGTGTTGTATACAATTCTTGTATTTTTATAGGCATTTCTTTAATTTGGGAAATTTTTCCTCTGCAATTCTGTTGAAAATCAGAGCAATACCATTATCCTGTGAATCGTCTTCTTCTCTCCCTGTGATTCATAAGTTTGAGCTTTTCATAGTGCCCCATAGTTCCTGGTTATTCCATTCTTGTGTTTTCTAAACTTTTCATAATATTTACTTGATCATTCCAATTCTTCCATATTGTCTTCTAGTCTTGATATTCTATTTTCTGCTTCATCCATTCTGTTAGTGATAGTTTCTCCCATCCTTTGCAAGTGGTTTGAGGATTGTTGCATTTCTTTTTTCATTTCAAGTTGAATTTTCTTCAATGTTTCTATATCTTTTGTAATTTGGTTCTGCAGTTTATCGTTTTCCTCTTTTAATTTATCCCTATCTTCTTTTAGTTCCCTGACTTCTTTGTTTATATGCTCTTTAAATTCCTTCAACTCATTAATTTCTCTAATCCTGTTTATAGTCATTCTTTTAAGATCTGGATCTAGAATTATATCCAAGGAGTCTTCACTCTAGGGTTCTTCAATAAGGCTATTAGTATTTGGCAGAGGTCCATTTGAGTTTTTTATGTTATTAATTTTTCATTGAGCTTTAAGCATTTGGGTTGCTTCTGTTGGTCATGGTCCTAATTCGAGGCTTAGGTGTTTCTTGGTTGAGCTTAAGACTGATTTTTGTTAAGGCTTATTTTTGTTCAGGTGTTTTTGTTGACTTAATTGACTTAATTGTTGTACAGGTGTGGATAGTTTAGGCTCCAAAATCTCAACTCTATCCTAGGACTGGACAGACAAGCACCCCTCACCCAACCAGTAAATAGCTCGCCCAATGGTTGGAGCCAGGCAATACCCAAGCCAGCCCCAAACCCTCAGGCCTACAGAACCCACACCCTAAGGGCCCTGGTCCTGTGGGCTGGAAGGTCACACCACTGCTGCTATGCAGCCAGAGTCCCCCACATCAAAGTGGAGTGAGCCTTAGTCACCCACCTGGTGAGATCTACTCACAGAACCACTGCACACCACCTGTGGTCTGCCCACTGGTACTCCAGGGCCAGCCATCAAGGTCTGTACCTTTGTTTGGTGGGAGGGAGGTTCAACTGACACAGGTGTTATCCCTGCTGTCTCCCAACACCCTTGGGGCCATGCCTGTAGTGGAGATTGCAGTCACTAAGGATCCAAGTATCTTCAGAACACCTCCGGTGCTTCCCAATGCTCTTGGGGGCCTCTAAATCCCCCTCCCCCAACTTTGCCTTAGCTGCTCAGAATGTACCCGATGCCCTGGGAGTCACCATCTTTATCTCCAGCCTTCACCTTTATCTCACCTGGATTGCAATCTTCCTTTGAAATTCTTAATTCATTTACCCATGGTAAAAATCTGATATGCTTTGTACAGCCACCTAGAAGCAATGACCTGCTACAATAAGTCAAAGGTGCTAACACATAGTCTAGCAGAAAGGGAAATAGATGAAATAAAAATATTCAAATAATTAAAAGCATTAATCTTACTTCACACTTTATTAGTAGGCTTATGTTAATGAACAAAAGACCTATGTTCTCCCTCCATGTGGATCTTAGCACTAAATCCTTACAAGTATGTATCCTGATATAGTACAAGGACCAGGAGAATGGAAAGGAAGCAGTGAGGTAAAGGGAAAGAAGGACCCTCAGAATGAAGAACAGTAGGAGACAGGTGTTATTAAGGTAGAAATGGATTAAATGGGGATATTTAAGTGGGTGGAGGATAACTAGGCTTATATAAAGAACTATCAGGATAAAGGGAAGAAGGAACTCAAGAGTGGTGGGACTATAGGAAACTGGTTTTATCAAGGGAGAAATGAGGAAATTGGGGATAATTTAAATGGGGAGGCCAGGGAGAGAAGGTTAGAGAAGGAGAGAGACAGGAGAGATAATAATGTCTTCCTACTATAAAAAAAATCAGAGGGAATCATTAGTCCAAAAACCTACTGAAAAATTACACTTACAATATCTCTACATGAGTCCATGTGTATAGCTTTAGGCTACATAACAAGAAACAGTGCCAGACAGGACAAACCTTCCTTTGAGTTGTTGGACAGAATGGCCCAGGAGATCCTCAAATTACATAGGCTATTGCCATAGGCCTTTATTGCCTCACGGAACTTAATGGTAAGGCCCTATTGTTGAAGACAGGACATACTTCGAACACAGGATTTGGAGCAATGGAGCTGGAATTGACCTGGAAACCTCTTTCCCCTAAACGCTAACTCTCATAGAGTTGGAGTGCACTATGCAAGCTGCTAAGGGAGAACATCAATCCATGGTCCAACCCCAGCATCAAGGCCATCAATGACATGCACAGCAAATGACATTGTTGCAATAGTGGTGCTTTTATCTTGGGGTAATTAACACCTACCCAATTAGACTTACACCCCACTCAATGAGAGGAAACCCCTGTGTAGTACTGTAAACACAGTAGTAGCCAAAAATACATGGGTGGAGAGGTCATGGATCTTAGACAAAACCCCAAGGCTGTCACATCCCTAGAAAATGTAATTTCTTACTATGTATAAGATATGAATTTTTGTATTTAAGATAAGTATCCCAGTCATCACTCATAAAAGCTTGTTTTGCAATAGGCAGAGACTATTAGAGAGTTCCACAACTCATCACACAGACATTGCATCTACAATGCAACCTCTACAGTTAAGGCTCACAGAACATGAAACAAGTGGTAAAGAGAACACTAATGCATCTTTTAATTCTCATCAATGAAGCTCCCTCATGCAACAGAGGGCCAGCAACACAAAAAGTCACAAATAGCCAAACCATAGAGAGTAAGAATCTGAAGACTGTGGGTCCTTGGACAGGACTCCTATATTAAAATCCACCCACTCAGCTGCTTGGGAACCATTGTAGAAGAAGGGGTGAAAAGATTGTAAGAGCTAGAGAGGAGGTGCATGATCATATGGAAAATAGACACCTACAGGCTCCTGGAATCTTGCTCATAAGAACCTATAACAATGGTGTCACCATGCACAAGACCTATGCAAACTCAATCAGACAACAACCCAGCACAGAACCATGAAAATGGGAAGCAGGCCCTAATCTTAGTTGAAGAATTATTGGCAGCTGATTACTGTTAGGTGAGGAAGAGCTGATCTTAATGAGAAGAACTGTAGAAAGGCTGACTATACTCCAGTGGATGAACTTGCACTGTTGGAAGTCTAGAGACACTAACTTGGGGTGATAGACCTTAACATAGGTAACAGAATTTATGAATTCTATGTGGGAACTACGGAGGGTGTCAATGAGAAAGGGGTATAAGTCGCAAGCTGGTCCTGGGTTTGGGGTCAGGCATAGTCGCCATTGGCTGGTCCTGTGCAGGGAGCAGCCCGCCACTGCTGCACGCAGGTAAAAACTTAGGGCAGTGACCCACGGGTGCGGGACAATTGATTTGCTGAGTTGTGGCAGAGGGGCCTAGATCTGACTCCTAAATCCGCCAGAGCATGACTGCCTGGCTGGGCGGCTCCGCCCCCCAGGTAGTCTCAAGCTGGTCCTGGGTTTGGGGTCAGGCATAGTCGCCATTGGCTGGTCCTGAGCAGGGAGCAGCCCGCCACTGCTGCACGCAGGTACTGGGGCGCGGGCTAAGTCAGGAATAACACCCCCCCCCCCGCCGCCAACAACTGGAATTGAGGAGAGAGTATCCAGAGTATTAAGAGAACATCCAGAACAGGAAAGGAAGAGACTTCCAGTATCCAATATATAAACAAAAGTGAAAGCCTGAAACCTAGACAAGTCAACACTCCATAAACAAGGAGGAGAGAAGGAAGGG